>OX243827.1:20011145-20068645 GCA_945859605.1 Lumbricus rubellus | reverse complement strand
CACACACACACACGCGCACACACGCGCACACACGCACACACACACGAACACACACACAAGCACACACACACACAAGCACACACACAAACAAACGCACACAAACACGCACAAGAACACGCACATATACGTATACAATTAAGTAGAATCATAGGGTTCATGATGTAAGCTGGCACCGTGCGCCGTCTTGCATCAAAGGCCTCCCCCTCCTCCCTCCTTCCTCCCTCCTTCTCCCTCCTCCTCCTCCTCCTCCTCCTCCTCCTCCTCCTTCCTCTTCCCTCCTCCTCTATCCTCCTCCTCCTCCCTCCTCCTCCCTCTTTCCTCTTCCTCTTCCTCTTCCTCCCTCCTCCTTCCTCTGTTCCGGTTCCTCGCTCGTCTGATCAACGATCATTTCGCTCAGCTGCCTGTGGAGATTTACCGGTTCCTCGCTTCCGTTTCACATCGATTCGAACTCCTCACCACCGGACTTATATTTATCCTATATTCGAACATTCTCCTAACCACGTTATTATGTGTGTGTAAATATATGAATTATATATATAATTATATATAGTATATATATTAAATTATAATATATATATATATATATATATGATATCCTCAATTCCTCATAACCATGTTATTATGTGTGTATATATAAATATATGAATTATATATATATATATATATATACATATATATTTATATATCATATTATATATATATATGTATGTAGAAATTGTAAATATATAGCTTCATCTTCTGGATCGAAGTTGACCCGATTACAGTGATTAGGTGTTTGTTATTGAAAGTCGTCGCCATCGCTTGATGCTTTGTTTTTAAGACAGAGGCTCTATTAATAGAAGTTATTAATACTGCTTCAATTTAAAACGTGACTGTCGTTTTGTAACGTGTATTAATAGTTGGGATCAACGTCAGTCACTCGGTGTCTCAATTGCGCACTTGCGAGAACCAAATAAAGGATAAAAATCTACTTACTTACTTTCATATAGTTACTTTGTTTTTTGTATGTCTGTATGTGCACTTGTTATAGCGCCCATTCAAACTCTCCCTACTCGGAGGCGCTCCCGAATGCAGAGCGGACACTGTATCGGAGTTTCACACCGAAGCGCTGAGCAATTGTGAGTGAAGGACTTGCGCAAGGTCCTTACGCGGCGAGGTGGATTCGAACCTCGAACCTTCCGGCTCCAAGGCAACGACGCCACCACTACACCACCGCGCCCCACTTACTGACTGACGGACATACTCACTTACCTACTTACTGACTGACTGACTTACTAACTAAGCAACTAGCTAACTTAATCTCTAGCTCACTTACTTACAACAAGCTGCAACGACACAGCATATAGTGAAACTGGCGCAGCATCATCAATTGTCATCCATCCGTCTATACCGTCGATGTCGCTGTCAAGTCTATTGTCTCCGGAGACTATTGTTCGTGTAACAAACGACGACTATTGGTCTTTGTCTCGTATGTCGGTCGAAGGATTGAACTGCGGAGAGTAATTCATCATGTCTAGGGTTCGGCTTTTAAAGCTTTTAAAGCAGAAAGGCGTCTGCTGCTTTATAAGTATAGATCCACTTACCCACATGTATATCGTCGGCTGAAGGCAAAATGTGCGAAACATGTTGTGTGCAGTTGCTTTCTGATGCGGTAGTCGATCTGTTAAGTGGAAAATGGGGGGCATTGGAGCATGATGACCGAGGGTTATATATATATATATATATACATATATATATATATATATATATATATATATATATATTATATATTGTCATCTAAGCCATAGCCATAGCAGTATATATATATATATATACTGCTTAATGTAATATCTATTCATTTATCCATTATTTATTTATTTATTTATTTATTTATTTATTTATTTATTTATTTATTTAAAAGGATGTACAGTATACAAGGAAAGAGAGTCAGAGATGGTTAAAAATGGACTAAATGACTTATCACCTGACTGACTGCCCGACTAACTGACTGACTGATTTGGGACTGAATGGGATCTGGGACTGGCACGCTCACTTACTCACTGACTCACTGACTGACATACTGATTGACCTCTTTTACGACTGAATGACTGACTGACCGACAGACTGACTGACTGGCCGACTGACTGACTGACTGACTGACTGACTGACTGACTGATTGACTGACTGACTGACTGACTGTCAGACTGACTGACTGACTGACTGACTGACTGACTGACTGACTGTCAGACTGACTGACTGACTGACTGACTGACTGACTGACTGACTGTCAGACTGACTGACTGACTGACTGACTGACTGACTGACTGACTGACTGACTGTCAGACTGACTGACTGACTGACTGACTGACTGACTGACTGTCAGACTGACTGACTGACTGACTGTCAGACTGACTGACTGACTGACTGACTGACTGACTGACTGACTGACTGACTGACTGACTGACTGACTGACTGACTGTCAGACTGACTGACTGACTGACTGACTGACTGACTGACTGTCAGACTGACTGACTGACTGACTGACTGACTGTCAGACTGACTGACTGACTGACTGACTGACTGACTGACTGACTCATCCATTCACAAGACACAAGAAAGACTCACGGAACGCATTGAGTTCATTGAAACGGACAGACATACTGACATTGAAAGTGACAGCAGCCAAACGGACACATCCATAGAGACCAGTGTGCAGGAATGTCGAGATGATTTTTAGTCGAATATTATATAGGCACCGATGACGATAACGAGGCTGCCTCCTAATGATGCGACCACGTGACGCCGCTTCGTTCCCGCCTTCAATGTTATAGTCCATTTAGTCCATTTAGTCGATTAGCCTATCGACAGTTCTGCTGGTTTCTTGTTGGTCCTCATTAGGCGATGATTGGTGACCGTGGCTTAGGAAGAGGTCGCTGGAAACAAGGGGAGGCACCAGCACCAGCAGCAACAGCAGCAGCAGCAGCAGCAGCAGCAGCAGCAGCAGGGTAGGAGGAGATGGGGAGGAGGATAAGGGATGGAGCAGGGTGATTAGCCTGTTCTGCAGCGTTCCGCCCAGAAGATATGGATGGCATCGAGACATTGAGGAGGAGGAGGAGGAGGAGGAGGAGGAGGAGGAGGAGGAGGAGGAGGAGGAGGAGGAGGAGGAGGAGGAGGAGCAGAAGGAGAAGGAGGAGGAGGAGGAGGAGGAGGAGGAGGAGGAGGAGGAGCAGGAGCAGGAGCAGGTGGAGCAATAGGAGCAGGAGGAGGAGGAGGAAGAGGAGGAGGAAGGGGAGGAGGAGGAGGAGGAGGTACAAAGTCGACTCTAATAATTATTATGAATTATGCAATCTGAGATGATCTCACCCAGTTCAATTATTTTCTTGCCAGCCTGTACTATTATGTTCTATCTGATCCAATCCATTCCTATTCTATCCGATAGTCTGTTCTAGCCTATTCCTGTCGTATCCTACAATACCCTACCCTACTATAACCTACCCTACCTTACTATACCCTACCCTACCCTACCCTATCCGATCCTACCCTACCCTACCCTATCCGATCCTATCCTACCCTACCCTACCCTATCCTATCCTATCCTATTCCATCCTATCATATCATATCATTATTCATTCATTCATTCATTTCGTGAATTTATATAGCGCTTCTTCAAGAAACCTACTCAGAGGCGCTCCCAGTCCAGCCACAGCTAAAATAATAGGTTTTGAGCGACTTATAAAAAGCAGGTGAATTTAGTCTAGGCATAAGTCGCAAGTTTAGTGGGAGGCCATTCCAGATAGCGGGACCCACAGAAGAAAAGGCTCGGCGCTGTCTTGTAGAAGTGCGAGCTCGAGGAACCAAAAGCTCCCCCGTTGTCATAGAGCGAAGAGCTCGACGGGCTGCAAGGTCAGAGACAGGTCGACAAAGAATAGACAGGTATGATGGAGCACAATCAGTAAGGCAACGCCAGACAAGTGCAGCAACTCGGTATGAGATGCGCTGTGAAACAGGGAGCCAGTGAAGAACATCACGCATATAAGCAGAGACGGGGGCATATTTAGGAATGCGGCAAATGAGGCGAGCAGCCGAACGAAGAACTCGTTCAAGGCGCCCAATTAGTCCAAGTGGCAGACCCATGAGTACCGAACTGCAGTGATCAATTCTACTGGTGACAAAGGCATGGACAAGTGTCAGAGTAGCACTATGAGAGAGAGATCTTGAGACAACTCGGAGTTGCCGAAGCTGGTAGTAGCAACTGCGAGTGACCAAATTGATATGCTTAGAGAAAGTGAGCTCTTGATCCAGAGTAATTCCAAGGTCGCGGACTGTGAGAGAGAAAGATATATCAGGGAAAGTTGCTGTTATTAAGTGCAGGTCAATGGATGCCAATTGCCTGCGAGTACTAGGAGTACTATATATATATATACACACATATATATGTAACGATCGTGAAAAGTTGGATCGTTAATAATTCCTTAATAATTTTACGGCCTTTATAAATTTGCGGCCTAATCGAATTTCGGCCTTAACATCAAACCTTCGGTCGGTCTCCGGTGGTGTAGCCGCGTTTTAGAGCGACCTCCGGTGTATTATTATTTATTCTGGGAGAACAGCTCATTATGCCACTCTATTTTTAGTCCGGCGGCAACGCAACAGGTTTCATTGGATCCCCCTTGATCCCGTGACTCCGACGAGTCCCGGATGTGGCCTGTGATTGGCTGGAAGGACTGAAACCTTCAGACAGACGGTGGCGGTTGACGAAGCAACATCTCTGTGCTCGAATCGTTGAAATTGTGGTGGAAATCGAATAAGATTGCGATCCAAATTTACTCGAAGAAACCAGTAATTGAATTTCTGCCGTGCAGCCAAGAAATTGGGCCTTCATATTGACGAGACCAGGGTGTCTGAAAACAGTTTTGAAGAATATTTGTCATACTTTGGAAGTTGAAATTCTTCCGCCGTTTCATTTCTTCTGGTGGTCAATTTGGTGACTGGTATTTCCGTGGTCAACGTTTACTGAAATTATTACCTGGAGTGCAGAGAAGTATCCCCTTAAATTTCATATTGCTGTGGAACCGAGAAGCTTAAATGAGATATTATTATAAATAATATTTCGCAGTGAATATCGCTAGAATAGACAATTATAATTGGTCGCATTGCGTGTGGTGCTTAATTGAAGAACTGATTAGGCTTAACTCATTAGTGTTAATTAATTAGATGGTAGCGAGTGCTTCACACGGAAAGAAAACCGTGTCTGCGAAACAGTGATAGATGTTCTCGAATTTACATAAATCAATGCAATATAATCATGCTGATTAATTTCTCTTTCGCTTAAATATCATTGACTGATTACCGATAGTCAAGTGTTTGCAATTGTGTTGATTAAAACCTTTAACTTGAAGATATGTGGTGAATACTTAGGCTTAATTCTTAATTCATCAGAGTTATTAAGAAGTCCTTACTCATTGAACATTATGTCAAGTAATAATTCAGAAGAGGAAGTTAGTGAAGGGGAGGAAGAAGAGACAACCCCCTCCCAAATAGTATCGTGCACCGTTGAAGAATTTATGGAGCGCCAGGAAGCCCAAATGCAGGCCTTAATTGAGAAACACGAGCAGTTAGAAAAACATCTGAGGCAATATGCTGGAGAAAATAATGCCCTAGACCCTGATACCGCTGAGCAACCCGGATGGATGGGAACCCGTCGAATAAGTGGAGGGGATCTGAACCCAGAACAGTCTGAAATAGGGGCTGTTGCTCTCCCACAGAGAGCCGTGGACATATGTCGCCTTAAGTCATCCTTGGTACCTGGTAATGAGGAAGAAGAGGGTTCAGAATCCATACTGGATGTTGCCTCGGGGGTGCCGGGTTTTCGAGGGAAGAGAACGGAGTACCTGGAACTTAATGCTGAAGCCCCTCCCCGCCTTGCTCCTCGGCCAGAGAGACCCTGCGTGAAATATGAGGAAAGAAACCTTGACTTGAGGTTGAATAGGGGTGTTCTTTTGGCTGGGGGGACGCGCGTAACAATTGGTCCCAGAATTAGTGGGGTGAAATTAAGTTCAGGTACAGAGGTTCAGACCCAATCTAGTACTGGTGCAACAACTGTCACCAGAAATAATGAGGTCTTGTTAAGCCAAGGTGCTGAGGAAAGGAGAATGTTTCTTGGAGAAATAGATGAACTAGATGCTCAAGGAAATTTTTATGGCGCCCGACCAAAAGTGATATTTAACAGCCGAACTACAACTGCAGCTGCTAAAGTAGATACTCGAACAATGTATGATTATAACACGAACACTGTTTATGAAGGTTTTGATTTCGACTCTTACATGCGAAATAAACAAATGCAATTCAGAAATCAATTAACTGAAAAATGTCTATCGGACAGCGAGCATTCTGAAATAAAAGATATGCGGCCTCTGCATAATCTTGTACTCGATTCCCATGCGGTAGCTTTAGGGCAAAATAATGTTAAAGCATGTACTAACTCACGACTGTTAGTTTCAGATAATGGGGATCCATCATCGCTGAGGGAAAACCATCTGGTGCTTCGAGGTGCACATCCCGGACAGACAACGACAACCATCTCATGGGCTACCACCTTTTCCCCGTCGTCGCTCAACGTCATGGCTTCCGAAAAACCTTTCCTGCCCTCTGGCGTCGCTCCACGAATATCTACGCTCACCCTTCCTTCCGGTCAGCCGCTCATGTCGACACCGAACCTGTCGTCGGAAACCCACGTGACACAAAGCTGCGAATATCAACGGTGGAAGGCAAGTCAACCTTCGTACATGCCTTACACGCCATATCAGCATCTGGTCGCTGATCCAACCGCTCATGGTGAACAGATTTCGACGCTGAATAATTCTGTGCAATCGTCAGCGACACAAACAGTTCCGATAAACGCTGTGGTGAAATCGAACAGTGCTACTGCTGTGAAACTGAACAGTGCAAGCGAAACCAGATCCGATGAGCATCGTAAGAATTTCAATCAAGAAGAACTGCTCCGCCTCCTGCTGCAGACACTCAGAGAACCTCCACAGAATCCATCTACGACAACCGACAATGCAGTCCAAGAAATTGCTAGTGAAAAGAAAGAACCTGCTGGGAAACTACAATCTGAATCTTCAAATTTTCCAGATAGAAGAATGAAATCGCAAATGAAGCTGGACCGCTACAACGGTAAGACGTCGGTGGAAGTATTCCTCAAGAAATTCGAGGTATGCTCGAAGAACAATAGATGGACTGAAGAAGAGAAGCTGGCCCAACTGACCTGTGCCTTGGTTGAACCGGTCGATCAACTGCTACACGAATTTGACTCTGAAGCTTTGGTGACCAGTGCTGATCTGGTCAGTAGATTGAAACTGCGATACGGAAGCACCGATCAAGCTGCTCTGTATCAAACTAAATTGAACACTCGTCGCCAGAAGGTGGGCGAGGACCTTGGTTCACTGGCTCAAGATATCCGGAAACTGATGATCCTCGCATTTCCGGGACCAACATCAACGCACAGCGAGACCATCGCTATCAGAGCATTCCTGGATGCTCTACGAGATAAAGATCTGGCCCTGAAGGTACGAGAAAGAGAACCAGCCACCTTAGACAACGCCTACAAAATCGCCATGAGACTGGAAGGCTACCGCTGGTCGGATGAAGACGCTGCCGATCGTCGTGATCGTCGTCCTGGGCGCATTTCGAATGTGAAAGAAACCGAACTTGACCTTGACGAAAAGTTGAACCGACTTCAAGAACAGATGACCCGGAAGATGGAAGAAATGCTTCAGAAGTGGTCCCCGCAACCGAATACTACTTCTGCTGATGGACAATTTCGACAGTGGCAACCGCGACGACCGTTTCAACCAAAGGAAAACAATGGCTTCAGGAATCAACCGGGGGATCGCCGTCCAAATAACCGTTTCCAAGGAGAAGCCCGAGACAACAGACGCTGCTACGAGTGTAATCAACCCGGGCACCTTTCTCGAGTTTGCCCTAGCAGGACAGACAACACATGGCAGAGAGAACAAGAACAAGAACCAGAATCGAACACGGTGAACAATGCGAGACATGTGAAGGGACGAAATGACGCTTACCTTTCCGTAACCATAAAAGGTAAACATTTGCTGGGGCTGCTGGACTCGGGGTGTGAAATGACTCTGTGCCCTGCTTCGTTGGTAGACCCTGCCGAAATCCAACACTCTAAGCAATCCCTGTTAGCAGCAAATGGTTCAGCCATCCGTGTACTCGGCGAAACGAAACTGAAGTTGCAGATTGAAGGCCGACCATTCGAGATACCCTGTTTGGTGACTGAACAGGTTTCCGAACTAATTCTGGGTCTCTCGTGGATGAAGGACGAAAACGTTTTATGGCATGTGGGTCATAACTGGGTTCTGGTGGGGGAGCACAAGTTCTCAGTTCATTGCAAACCTCGCTCCAGACTGTGCAGAAGAATCGTGGTAACTCGTGACCCTCTGGCTGCATCAGATGGTGAGAAGGAGCAAAGAACCTTCGAACGAATTCATCGCCTGGGAGGGACCCATCTTCAGGAAGATGTGGAGAAACAACCGGAATCTGCGACGCCAGAAACGTCCTCTACGGAATCTTCGCTCCAAGTCTCTGCTGCCAAGGTGGTAGCCCAGGATCCATCGGATTGGGATGTGCATCCTCCATTCGTCCTCTCCGCTCATCGAGCCGGCGAGAGCGAAAGCACCGGAGTCACCCAGAATCATCAGCCAATTAGTCTAGTTTTAGAGAAAATGCAGATTGCTGATGTTGTGTTGAATAAAGATGATTTTGTGGCTGTATCGATTAAACATGTGCAAGATAATTGTGAATTTGCAAGAAGGTTTATACAGCGCTCGAGTCCCACTAGGAACCACGGGAATGGGCCCGGGTATAGGCAGTAATGTAAAATAATGTGATGGGCTGTTAGTTAAGTTGTTTGTGTTTATTTTGTGTAGTTGAATTTTTATGTAGCGCTCACATTAATGGTTATTGTGAATGAAGTATGATTGTGGAAATGCTGATGTGGGTCGCATAATGGCGACGGAGTAATAGCTTAGAGGTTAGAGTACCCCTTGTTTAGTTGATGTATGATGTAACACTGAGTCCAGTATTTTTATGTTCTTTGGTATGCATATGGAAGCAGATGAATTTTGTGAATGAACATCTATGATTGGTTCATGATTATAGATAAGATTGGTTACTTGTGTGTTTCATTGCATTCTTTTTGTGGTTGCCAGAGAAGAAAAGGCAAATGTTCTGTATGCATTTCTAATGTTGACTGCATAATTATAATTGAAAGGTAATAAGGTATTACCTAATATGTTAGATTATGAGTAGCTGAGCTCAGTAACTGCGGTGAATGTATTTTAAAGTTGAATGTGCATAATCATAAAAGTTAGGAAGGTATTATTTAGCATATTGAATTATGAGTAGCTTGACCTTTGTAGCAGTTAGTGGACATAGTCTTTGAATGTTGATTAGCGAGTTGTATTAGTTGAGTGTGTGAAAGAAACTAGTTTGTCTGTGTGATGTGTAAGCTCCGAGTAGTTTGTGAGTAAGATAGATTGTAGACTTGTGAGTTGTCTAATGTCTCCGCAGTCAGTTTATGTTATATGAGAGGTGAGACAGATGACCTGGTGTAGAGTTGTGAGCTGTAGACGGCCTGGTTTCTTTGGTATGCTTTACTAAGCAGTAAACCCTTTTGCTTACCAGTCAGCGTTACTGTCCTACTCAGTTGTACTCCGTCTTGTAAAGTAGACGTGGAGAGGTCATAGCATATAGGTCAGGGAGAAATCCGTTAGTTTCTTGGGTATGTTTTACTAAACAGTAGATCCCTTTGTTTAACTTGTCTCGGGTGGTCTGCTCTGTTGTACTCCGTCTTGGAAGGGGGACGTGGAGAAATTATTGCTTAGGTCGAGGATAATGCCGCCCTAGTGCGTATTGAGGATGCTTAGCTAAACAGAAAGCCTTTGTTTAGTAGTCTCAGCCTAAGTGTAATGTGTTCTGTCTGTGATGATGTGCTGACTGCCCATGTTTATGAATGCTCAGAAAGGAGTTCGTTGCAATCGTTGGTGGTTGTATGTAGTGTCTGTAAGGGTGGTGTAAATGGAATACAGCATTAGTTAAAAGTGTTGTTGATTTCTAGCCCTGAATATTACTTGAGCTGTAGTTTAGTCTGACGGTTAGGAGCAAGATTGTTGTGATGCTGTGTGCAGATGAATTGTCGGAGTGATGAGATAAGTGTTGGCTTTGACATGCTGGTGCCTTGTGATGTGATTCGATACATTTGCGACTTCTTGATGTTACTTGATATGTTGCTCCGTTTAAATGAATAATGTTGTACTGAATATGGTGCCGGGGCATGATCTTTTAGTGTTATGGAAGACATTTATTTATCCTTGTAAGTGGCCCCGAGCAAGTGATGGGATTGGATAGGAAACGTCGATTATAATTATATGTGTCCGTTCTAAAATTGCTATGTTGTATTATCGCCTTGGATTGATTGCGATTATGTGTTGCATTATTCTTAGAGATAAACACTTTTGTTGGGATTTAATACGGGGTAGTTTCTCGTATTGGTTATGTAAAATGAAACCCAGTTAACCGATAAATATAGGTTTATTGCTCAGAAGCCACAGACCTTGGAGGAAGTCTTCCTAGCTTCTTTGACCGACCTGATCGATCCCCTTAGCAAAGAATGGTGGAAGGTAGAGGTAATTACCTTGACACTGCACACTTTAAAAAGAGCCGCATGGTTCTGGCCACTCTTGATGTCCACCTGAGGACCAGTAATTAGTAAATAGTCGGGTAGTACCTTGTTGAGTCGCCGTGATAATCGCTAAGTCAAATCATGATTGTGTTCTTTCTTGTGAAAAGAAACTATTATCTGAATCATTCCCTGCAATTTTGTTTGAAACTGTTGTTTTATGTGTCTAAGTCGACATGTGCTTCCCGAGAACTTTAAGTTCTGTAACGACCTGCAAAGTTTTGTGAGATGCAGTTGAAGTGTTGCTACGTCGTAGATCGTTGATTATGATTGTAATTGAGTTGGACTTAGTGAACTCTACTCGGTGAATGTTTTGATACTTGATTGCTTTCTGCCATAACGTTAAATCGTGATCTGTCCGTTATATTTTCCGATAGGTGCCTTTGTACAAGTCTGTCCGTTAAGACTTTCGATGTTTAATTAGATACCTCGACTATAGAATTGTTTATGGTGACACTGAAATTAAGTTTCTCGGTTATGATCAGCAGGAGCTGATAGATTTTTCCCCATGGTGAAAAATTCAGGGGGCTGGTGAGGGTGTAACGATCGTGAAAAGTTGGATCGTTAATAATTCCTTAATAATTTTACGGCCTTTATAAATTTGCGGCCTAATCGAATTTCGGCCTTAACATCAAACCTTCGGTCGGTCTCCGGTGGTGTAGCCGCGTTTTAGAGCGACCTCCGGTGTATTATTATTTATTCTGGGAGAACAGCTCATTATGCCACTCTATTTTTAGTCCGGCGGCAACGCAACAGGTTTCATTGGATCCCCCTTGATCCCGTGACTCCGACGAGTCCCGGATGTGGCCTGTGATTGGCTGGAAGGACTGAAACCTTCAGACAGACGGTGGCGGTTGACGAAGCAACATCTCTGTGCTCGAATCGTTGAAATTGTGGTGGAAATCGAATAAGATTGCGATCCAAATTTACTCGAAGAAACCAGTAATTGAATTTCTGCCGTGCAGCCAAGAAATTGGGCCTTCATATTGACGAGACCAGGGTGTCTGAAAACAGTTTTGAAGAATATTTGTCATACTTTGGAAGTTGAAATTCTTCCGCCGTTTCATTTCTTCTGGTGGTCAATTTGGTGACTGGTATTTCCGTGGTCAACGTTTACTGAAATTATTACCTGGAGTGCAGAGAAGTATCCCCTTAAATTTCATATTGCTGTGGAACCGAGAAGCTTAAATGAGATATTATTATAAATAATATTTCGCAGTGAATATCGCTAGAATAGACAATTATAATTGGTCGCATTGCGTGTGGTGCTTAATTGAAGAACTGATTAGGCTTAACTCATTAGTGTTAATTAATTAGATGGTAGCGAGTGCTTCACACGGAAAGAAAACCGTGTCTGCGAAACAGTGATAGATGTTCTCGAATTTACATAAATCAATGCAATATAATCATGCTGATTAATTTCTCTTTCGCTTAAATATCATTGACTGATTACCGATAGTCAAGTGTTTGCAATTGTGTTGATTAAAACCTTTAACTTGAAGATATGTGGTGAATACTTAGGCTTAATTCTTAATTCATCAGAGTTATTAAGAAGTCCTTACTCATTGAACATTATGTCAAGTAATAATTCAGAAGAGGAAGTTAGTGAAGGGGAGGAAGAAGAGACAACCCCCTCCCAAATAGTATCGTGCACCGTTGAAGAATTTATGGAGCGCCAGGAAACCCAAATGCAGGCCTTAATTGAGAAACACGAACAGTTAGAAAAACATCTGAGGCAATATGCTGGAGAAAATAATGCCCTAGACCCTGATACCGCTGAGCAACCCGGATGGATGGGAACCCGTCGAATAAGTGGAGGGGATCTGAACCCAGAACAGTCTGAAATAGGGGCTGTTGCTCTCCCACAGAGAGCCGTGGACATATGTCGCCTTAAGTCATCCTTGGTACCTGGTAATGAGGAAGAAGAGGGTTCAGAATCCATACTGGATGTTGCCTCGGGGGTGCCGGGTTTTCGAGGGAAGAGAACGGAGTACCTGGAACTTAATGCTGAAGCCCCTCCCCGCCTTGCTCCTCGGCCAGAGAGACCCTGCGTGAAATATGAGGAAAGAAACCTTGACTTGAGGTTGAATAGGGGTGTTCTTTTGGCTGGGGGGACGCGCGTAACATATATATATATATATTATGATATCATTTCATATTATATCAAATCATATAATATAATTTCATATAATTTTATATCACATCATATCATGTCACATCTTAGGCCCTATACCATATCACAACATCATTATCGTACCATAATTTATTATAATTATCATATCAAATCATATTGGACACAGCTCTCTCCATTGACACCTTTTTTTCTATTAACTAGCACACTTATAATTCATCTTTTCGATGTCTTTAATTGGCTTCTTTATCACCGTGAGAAACGCTTTAAAAATACAATACCATATAATTATCTCATCCTCCCATTCCATCTCATCACATTCTATTTCACCACTTTTCTCGCGTTGCTTTCCCTCATATAACCCATAGAATTCGTCCACCTTGAATGATTCATCACTGAACGTAAGTCCACGAAGATTAGACGCATTCCTAGTATCGTCTTCTTAAAGCCTCATATATATATATATATATATATATATATATATATATATATATATATATATATATATATAAATATACATATATAATATATACATATATATAAGATATATATTAGATATATATATATATATATACATAGTCAATATATATATATATATATATATATATAAGACACTGAGTCTCGTCCTCTGTGTATTCTCTCAATTAGAGCAGATCTTCATCGGCAGACGATAGGTGGCGGCACAGTCTTAGATTCTCTACGCGTCGTCGACGTGTATCTATGTATCTATCTATAGTCCTTGATTTGCTTGGACGCGGAAGGTCTTCACACTTGTCGTCCAATGGGGATCGGTGACTAATGAGGGAAAGGAAACTATCAGCAGCAGCAGCAGCAGCAGCAGCAGCAGCAGCAGCAGCAGCAGCAGCAGCAGCAGCAGCAGCAGCAGCAGCAGCAGCAGCAGCAGCAGCAGCAGCAGCAGCAGCAGCAGCAGCAGCAGCAGCAGCAGCAGCAGCAGCAGCAGCAGCAGCAGATGCAGCAGCAGATGCAACATCATCATCATCGTCATCGTAGTCATTATCATCATCATCGTCATCATCATCATCATCGTCATCATCATCATCATCATCATCATCATCATCATCATCATCATCATCATCATCAATATAGCAGCAGCAGCAGAGATGGCGAAAGGAACGAGAAATCAAAGACGGAGAACGGATGCCGCAGATAATGACCGTTCATTGTTTCTTAATCATCATCAGCATCATCATCATCATCATCAGCATCAGCATCATCATCATCATCATCATCATCATCATCAGCAGCAGCAGCAGCATCAGCATCATCATCATCATCATCATCATCAGCAGCAGCAGCAGCAGCGGTGGCGAAAGAAAGAATTTAGCATCCTTACACCGCGTCTACATCTTCCATCTCACTAAATAATTGAATCGATTTTAACCAGGCTTCCAAAGAGTTTGGTTTGGCTTAAACAGAAGTGCATTCTGCGATAGGTCTTTTTTTTCCATACCCACCACCAACCAAATCAAACACTCGCCCATCAAACCTCACCGATCCACAAACAAACATTCAAACCCACCCACCAACCACGCCATCACCAATTCGCATCACGTATACATCTACATCCTTTCCAACCCCACACCACCACAGCCCCACACCCACTAACCAACCAACCAATCCACCAGAAAATTTCAATGCTGCTCGCACTTTGCCGGTGGGCCAGTCCCAAGCTTGGAGTAATGAGGAGGGCGATGAAATTGACCTTTGTTACCACACAGTGTTTTCAAACGGAAAACGTCTACTACAGTACCTACATGTATAACCAACACCCAAAGCATTCACCCATAATAACTACAGTAACCATTACCAACACCCAAAGTCACCTCCTCCACCCCACCCCCATGCACTCGACCGGCAGACCGACCACCATCAAGCCATGTCAGCAAGGACGGATCCACGAGTTTGGTGTTTGACAGGGCGTATACAGGAGTCCATTGAGGCATCACTGCTGCATCGATGGGAAATGGAAATTCCCCCATCCAACACCCTCCACCACACTCCACCCCCTCCCTCGTTGGATCCTCGGATCACCTGTGACAGGTTGGATGACGGAAGTTGATCCAATCCATATCCGTGTCCAACCTCAATGGATTTTGACGGACGCTCGATTTCGGGCATATGCTACGTATACATGATTGCATATACATTACTGGCACCAATCTTTCACGACCTATTATAGTCATGTGTGTGTGTGTGTGTGTGTGTGTGTGTGTGTGTGTGTGTGTGTGTGTGTGTGTGTGTGTGTGTGTGTGTTTACGTACGCGTGACAATTGCGTGTGTTTGCTGTCAGACAGAATTATACGGAGAGACATGCACACAGACATACAGATGTACAGACACAGATACACACAGACAAACACAAAACACTGTGATGTCGTTGTATTTGTGTGTTATGTGCATGTCTGTGTGTTTGTGTGTGCTTGTGTGTTTGTGTGTGTTTGTGTGTGTGTTTTTTGTTGTTGTTGTTGTCGTTGTTGTTGTGTGTGTGTGTGTGTGTGTGTGTGTGTGTGTGTGTGTGTGTGTGTGTGTGTGTGTGTGTGTGTGTGTGCGTGTGTGTGTGTGTGTGTAGGTGCATGTGTATGTATGCGGCGTGGATGTGTAAGCGTGTGTGTGTAGGAGCGTGCTTTTGTATTGGTGCGTGTGTGTTTGTATACATGGCCAATCGCGTGCTATTATTACAGGCGCCAGCAAATAATATTTTTACAGAGGAGAATAAATACAATAGCATGGTCATTTTTTTAGCGAATTTGATATTTTGGTATTATAGAGGAGGTTTATAAATGTGAGTTTCGCAGTCTCACTTCGTTTGTCATTAGCATCATTAGCGTTTAACTGCACAGAAATCGCTAAAATCCAAAAGTAGTAGATAAAGATAAGTGTCAATTTTCACCGGGGGCGGGGGGGGGGACAAGTGCCCCTTTTGGATTTGTATGGACGGACGCCGTCGCCCATGGTGTGTGTATGTGTGTGTGTACGTGTGTGCGTGCGTGGGTGCGTGTGTGTCGGTGTGTGTATGTGTATGTGCGAGTGTGTGGGTGTGTATTTCTGAGTGTGTGTGTGTGTGCGTGTGTGTATGTATATGCGTGTGTATACGCGCGCGCGTGGTGTGTGTGTGTGTGTGTGTGTTGGTGCATGACCCTCAGATAGAGTCAATCCAGCCTTGGATACCGTCATCGGCAGATACGTCATTTACGTGACACGCCATCTGGTGGCAAGGAGCGGAAGTTGAGGACAGCAGGCCACCTGGCGACACTTTCTGCCTTCAAGTGCCATGGCATAGCTTGTGCAAGACGACTATTAATACATAGAATGGAATCGATTCCATGAAATATATTATAATATTATAGTCGTGCGGGCACACAGGTCTGCTTTCCCGAGATTTGTATAGTTTTTTGTTTCTCCATTCTCTGTGCTATATACCACATTTGATGAATTTAAAAGTTGTATATTAAATTTTTAAGCACTTGTCATAGCGCCCCTTCAAAGAGATCCTGTGTGGCCGAGTGGGTTGTAGCCTGCTCGCCGCGCCGGTGTCACGAAATAGAGTATCCCCCATATTAATAGTATCCCCCAAAATGAGGAAAAGTCAAAAATAACACTTCCGCGTGCATTTATTTTTGCAAATTAATTTTCATCTGCTCTGTTTTGAACAATGACACTAACAGGTATGTTTATTCCTACTAGATAATTTGTTTTGCTTTGGTTTTATAGCACTTAAAACATTTAAAACGCTTAAAAACACTCGGAGACACTAAATAATTTCGAGTTGCCTTTCTCTGAGCATTGCTTAGGTCACTTAAAACAATTAGAGTGACTTTAAATTTTGATTAGAGTATAAATTTTTTAATTATACAGATTTTTCAAAAAATGGGATAGAATGGTTTATCCCCCCGGACAGTCTAGACCGGTTAATTCCATCCGGGGGGATAGATTAATTCATCCCCCCGGATAGCTTTCAGGGGGGATAATCCTTTTCATGACACCGGCGGCCCGGGTTCGATTCCCGGTCAGAGATTAATTTCTCGGATCTTTACTACGGGTGGCTCGGTCGCAATATAAACGTGGAGTGTGAGGTTGTACTCTGCCTCCTACAGACCTACACTAATCATCTTCGATATGAAACAGTGTCGTTAAGCCCAAATACAACAGCACCCCTTCAAGATGCTACTCAGAGGCGCTCCCGACTACAGCGCTGACACTGAACCGAACATTCACGCCGAAGCGCATGAGTAATTGCGAGTGAAGGACTTGCTCATGGTCCGTATACGCGGCGGCTTGAGGTGGATTTGAACCCGCAACTTTCCGGCTAAAAGGCACCGAACATACCCAGACACTACCACGCCCCACGAAAGATTAATACAGTAATAATATTATAATTGACGTGATGCATGCTGCAGCTCCTGTTCAATGTTACAGACGTATATTTACTCCTTCCGAGAGACTTATTATTTTTGAGTCTCATTAACTCGTTTAAAAACGTTTATGACAATTAATAAAAAGGTGTCTAATATTGCATAGTTGCAATTAAGGCCCACGGACGTTGGACGCGAGTAAAAGTCCATTTTATATAAATAGCTTAAACATGGTGATCTGCGTTTACTGATTAATCTTTTTTTCACACGGAATACAGGCACATGTTATAACATGAAGAGTAACAAAAATACAAATACAAAAACACATAGGCGAAAACCTGGGCGGAGACTTGGGGGGGGGGGGGGGGAACGAACAAGTGGCCGTAGGAAAGAAGCGACGGATTTTTGACGGACGAAAAATTTTAACGAGTCCGAAAGTCAAGTTATTTTCGCCGCCAAAAAAGTTGATGACCTTTTTTTTTTAGTCATCCGGCCCAAAAAAGTTTGAAAGTAAAAAAATAGAAACTTTCGCCGCCAAAAATAGTTGATGACCTTTTTTTTCATCCGGCCCCAAAAAGTTTGAAAGTCAAGAAAAATTTCTATTTTCGCCGCCCAAAAAAGTTGACCTTTTTTTTCATCCGGCCCAAAAAAGTTTGAAAGTCAAGAAAAATTTCTATTTTTGCCGCCAAAAAAAGGTGATGACCTTTTTTTTAGTCATCCGGCCAAAAACTTTCTAAAATACCTATACAAACAATTTTTTCGTCCACCGTGAGAGTCTTCACACTCAACTTTGGGGAGACCAATGCATGGGCCGTCCCCCCAACACCTTTTTTGGGGGGACCGTCCCCCCCCTTCCCCCCCCCCCTAGGTTTCCGCCCATGCAAAAACAACAACGGCACCCATTCCATAGCAGCTCAACAATGCTGAGACATGTTATGACATCAAAGATGTTGTGACATCAAAACAGATTACAGAATAATTTATATTGGTCATTCCACCAACGCCATGATTGTGCCGAATCCACGTTGAAATGAGGCAACAAAGCAGAAAGACGTTCAAGTCTCAGATAATTTTATCCGGGAAATTAGTGGACAATTTGTTTGTAGGCATATGTGTACTTGTTTTAGCGCCCCTTCAAACTCTATCTACTCAGAGGCGCTCCCGAATGCAGAGCGGACACTGCCCCACAATTGGACAATTGCAAGACTTGTAAACTGTTTATAATAATTATTATGCATGGCATTCGCCAACACAATCTTGAATTTTATATGAAAAAAGGCTTTGAAAATAATTATGAATTGCAAATCTTGAAATCGATTTGTTCCATGTGACGCATATAATATAGGCGCCATATAAATTGTCGAAATCATAATTATATAGCCGCTATTGCAGATAATAATAACCAATAATTATATTTTATGATAATTGAATGACTATAATTATATGGCAGACTAAAACAACTACACATAATCGAGTATCTAAAAAAGTCTGAAATAACTAATTGCTTGTGTCGGGTGTTGTGGGGGACCGAAGCCGTAAACCCCTGAATTAGGCCTACTTATTTCAGGGGTCTGAACCACCATAAATAGGCCTACACCCACGGCCCCCGCAACGTTTCTTCCGTTTCACTCAAAAATTATGTTCGTCGAGTCTGCGAGTTAAAAGTCGCGAGCGAAACTCATCGTTCACAGAGAATTCGAGTTGACGTTGGAGAGTCTTAATCTTCGCCTGAGGACGATCGACTCTCAAGGTGAGTGGACAGAGGTGAACTGAAGGTCAAACACTGATCGAATCAAGAGGACTGGTCGAATAATTACTTACTCTCTATCGATCTCTGTCTTTCTGTCTCTGTATCTCTCTCTGTATCTCTCTCTGTGTCAATCTGTGCCTTTATGGCTCTCTGTCAGGTGCAGTCTGTCTGTCCATTTGTCTGAATGTCTGCCTGCTGCCTGTCTGTCCATGTCTCTCTGTCTGTATGTCTGTCTGTCTGCCTGCCTGTCTGTCTAAGTCTCTCTGTCTGTATGTCTGTCTGCCTACCTGCCTGTCTGTCTGTCTATATCTGTCTGTTTGTCTGCATGACTGCCTGCCCATCTTTAATATGTCTGTCTGCCTGTCCATCCATATGTCTGTCTGTCTGTCCATCCGTCTGTCTGTCTGTCTGTTTGTCTGTCTGTCTGTCTGTCTGTCTGTCTGTCTGTCTCACGATCATTCATTGGAATTACTTTCGTCTTGTGGTCGGCTCCATCAAAGCAAATCTGATGTAGCAAGGGATGCGGCAGCTGAGCAGAGGAAGCGGCATCTCTTTTCTCCTTAGTCAATGGCTGAACCAGACTCCGATGCCTCTGCCGCTGCAACCTGATCATCCTCCTCCATCGTCATCGTCGTGATGAATCCGCATCTTTGGCTGCTGAGGCAGGAAACGTTTGCGACGATGACAATCCGGAATCATATCACACGGTCACGACTTGCATCACAACTGAAAGGTCGACGCCAATGCAACGTCGTCAGCTGATGAGGGAGAGGGAGAGGGAGAGGGAGAGGGAGAGGGAGAGGGAGAGGGAGAGGGAGAGGGAGAGGGAGAGGGAGAGGGAGAGGGAGAGGGAGAGGGAGAAGGAGAGGGAGAGGGAGAGGGAGAGAAATAGAGAGAGAGAAAGAGAGAGAGAGAAAGACAGATAGACAGATAGACAGATAGACAGATAGACAGAGAGAGACAGAGAGAGACAGAGGCAGAGAAAGAGAGAGACAGAGAGAACGAAAGACAGACAGACAGAGACACAGAGAGACATAGAGAGCGACAGAGAGACAGAGACAGAGACAGAGACCGAGAGACACACACAGAGAGACAGAGAGAGACAGAGAGACAGAGAGACAGAGACAGAGAGGAAGACAGACAGACAGACAGACAGACACAGAGAGACGGAGAGAGACATCAAACAGACAGAAAGAAAGACAGAGATAGACAGAAAAACACACAGAGAGACAGACGTATATAGACAGAGAGAGACAGACACAGAGAGAAAGACAGAAAGAAAGAAAGAAAGACTGAGAGACAAAGACAGAGAGAGAGACAGAAAAAAAGAAAGACTGAGAGACAGAGACAGAGAGAAAGACAGAAAGAAAGAAAGAAAGTGAGTGAGTTAGAGTGAAACAGACAGAGGGCTTTAGAGACAGAGATAGAGTGAGAGAGACAGAGACATACGGAGCCAGAGACAGAGAAAGCAGCCACCAACCGCCGGAGAGATTGATGTAAAATTTAGAGGATGGGTAGACAAGGAGAGGTGAACCCACAGCCTATCCCCATTCACCCCCCACCCGCAGTCGATTAAAGATGGAGCGATTAATAGGGTTACGCGTTGTAACTCTCTTTTGTTGGTGCGCACGCAGCATCTCCAAGAATTCGGATGCGGACGGAAGATGGGAGGCAGCGAGGAGATGAGGATGATGAGGAGGAGGAGGAGGAGAACAAGGAGGAGGAGGAGGAGAAGAAGGAGGAGGAGGAGGAAACAGGGAGCCAGCGCAGTTGGCGTGTTTGAAGAGCGCCGTCTGTCCGTGAAAATTTGTTTGCGGACCGTTCATTCATTTATTCATTTGTTCGTGCATTCGTGCATTCGTTCGTTCGTTCATTCATTTATTCATTTGTTCGTGCATTCGTGCATTCGTTCATTCGTTCATTCATTTTTTCATTTGTTCGTTCATTCGTTCGTTCATTCATTCGTTCATTCATTCGTTCGTTCGTTCATTCGTTCGTTCGTTCGTTCGTTCGTTCATTCGTTCTTTCTTTCTTTCTTTCATTCATTCATTCATTCATTCATTCATTTATTCATTTATTCATTTATTCATTCATTCATTCATTCCGAAAATTTATACTGCGCCTATAAAATATGCATCTAACCTGCAGAGGCGCTCCTCCTAGCCCAGCCACAGCTCGATGGATGGATGGATGGAGGAATGATTGCATCGATCAACGCAGTCACCACCCCACCACCACCACCTGACCACCCCAACTACCCCCACCCTGAGCAGCAGCAGTAGCATCAGGTCTCCATCTTTCGTATCGGTCGATGAATTGATCATCATCATGGATGGTTGGTAATCATCGTCTGACAATTGATTAAATAATCAAATCATCGTCGTCCAATCAACGTCACCCCCCCCCCTCCCGCATTCCCCCCCCCCCCCCCCACCCCCCCACCAGCCCAGTGGTCCCTTATGTACAGGACTCTCTGTCTGTCTCACTGTATCTCTATCTATCTATCTGTCTGTTTGTCTGTCTGTCTGTCTGTCTGTCTCTGTCTGTCTCTGTCTGTCTGTCTATCTCCCTGTCTGTCTCTCTCTGTCTGACTCACTGTATCTCTATCTGTCTCTCTGCCTGTCTCTGTCTGTCTTTCTGTCTCCTTGCCTCTTTGTACCTCTCTCGCTGCGCGTCAACCGGTGTGTGTGTGTGTGACTGTGTGCGCGCGTGTGTGCGTGCATGTGTGTGTGTGTGTGTGTGTGTGTGTGTGTGTGTGTGTGTGTGTGTGAGCGTGTGTGTGTGTGTGAGAGAGCGTGTGTTTGTGTGGGTGTGTTGGTAAGGCATGCATAATTCATG
Organism: Lumbricus rubellus; assembly: GCA_945859605.1. Taxonomy (NCBI): domain Eukaryota; kingdom Metazoa; phylum Annelida; class Clitellata; order Crassiclitellata; family Lumbricidae; genus Lumbricus; species Lumbricus rubellus. The sequence continues at coordinate 20,046,812 of OX243827.1, read as the reverse complement.
GACACACAATTATTACGAAGAACGAACGTGTCTATATATAGAACTATAATATAAACTTAGACCTATATAATATTTATGCACATGTCACTGCCATAATTATACCAAGCCTACATCTTATAGATGATATCTATAGATAAGTTTTAGAAATAGTCAGGGTTTGTATCTATTTACGTGCCTGAATATACATATTCTGTACATACATTTGTAATTATGTGTAATTTTGTATTTTTAGATTTATAATGCAGAGTGCTCACTTTACATGTATATAGATGTCCAGTGTTGTATACCTGTCTGTCTTTTTGACTTTGCCTTATACGCACATACAGTATATCCAGGGGCGGATCCAATCTGGCCATGCCCCCCCCCCCATTTAAAACTGCCATGGAACGTGGCCCCCCCATTCGGTCTGAAATTAGCAATACGAACAGGGGTGTCATGGCATGTTGGCCCCCCCTGAATAAAATTGCAAGGGACGTGGCCCCCCGTCATCAACTGTTTTTGGCGGATGAAAAGTACTTTTTTCGTCAGCCGAAGTTCAAGGTCATCAACAACGGCGAAATTTTGTCCCAAGAAAAAAAAATTGGCCTGCCCCCCCCCCTTGTAAGAGTTCTGAATCCGCCACTGTACAGTATATCATCACCATGCCTATCTTTCTTTCTCACTGCATAGCTGTACAACTGTCTGTTTCTACCTTTCTCTCTGTCTCTCTGTCTCTCTCTGTCTCTCTGTCTCTCTGTGTGGCGTGTGCGCATTACCTCCATCCACCCTGCTCTCCCCTTCATTCCTCTATCCCCATCCATCCCTCCATCCCTCCATCTATCCATCATACAGCACTCCATACCTACATCCACCCTGCCCTCCCCTTCATCTCTCCATCTCTACCTCCACCCCTTCCATCCATCCCTACATCCATCCTTCCATCTATCCGTCTTACAGCACTCCATACCTCCATCCCTCTATCGAACCATGCATCCCTATTTCCATCCCTTTATCCCTACCTCTTTCCATTCATCCTACAGCACTCCATTTACCTCCATCCACTCTTCCTTCCCTCCCCTCCCTCCTCCTCCATCTGTCGTCCGCTCATTGTCGACCTGAGGAGACAGACGGAGGAGGTGAGGACTCAGTCCGGAATAATCCATCCGTCAATCCATCAATTGATGGCGATCCAACCTACGTCCCAAGCGATGATGCGGTGCTGCTGCTGCTGGTGGTGATGCTGCTGGTGATGCTTTAGCAAATAAGAAACCTCGTTTTTATTCATGAAAATAGTCGACGACGCAATTCCAGTTCTTCCTACGACAGACGGGTGCGTTTTCGATCGACTAATTCGTAATAAAACTGGCGCTAAATGAGTTCTTATTACCGATGAAAATGGACTGAATCAACAGATGTAGGATACCAGATACAAGTCACGTCGCACTCTCTATCTCTCTGTATCTGTCTCTGTCTCTCTGTCTCTGTCTCTGTCTCTGTCTCTCTCTGCCTGTCTGTCTGTATGTCTGTCTGTCCGCCTCTGTCTCTCCGTTTCTCCGCCTCTTTGACAATTTGATCTCTGTCTGCCTGTCTGTCGCTCACCCTATACACCGCCCTTGCCTCTCTGTTTCTGTATATGTATCTGTCTCTGTCTGTCTCTTTCTTTGTCTCTCTCTCTCTCTCTCTCTCTCTTTCTCTCTCTCTCTCTCTCTCTCTGTCTCTCTCTCCTCTCTGCATGTCTGTCTTTCCGCCTCTGTCTTTCCATTTTCCGCCTCTGTGACAATTTGCTCTCTGTCTGCCTCCTGTCTGTCGCTCTCCCTACCCATGCATCCTTGCCTCTCTCCATGCTCAATACCGTTCCGCTTGTCAGCACTTCTAACACGATCTAGCGCTCGTTGATAAGCTGGTGCCCACTTTCAAGGAGCGCTTCAGGAATTCCGACGTTATACGTACATTAGGGTGCATCAAACGCCCCATAAATGTTAAAAAACTTTCAAAAGTTTCTGTCCCTAATTCACTTCTTTTCCTATTACTAAAAAAGTGTGTTTCCCAAAATTTGAGAATTTTTTGACAAATTCTAGGTATCCCACCCAGCAACTGAAGTTTTACAATGGCGAACACACTGAGCAGATTATGCATTATTATGCTGCAACAAGACTTTAAAGATAGGTCCAATAGTTCTTAACATTATCTGTGCTGTATTAGCCAAGAGCCATCTTCAGAAGCAATGCAAAGTATTGCAAATATTCTTAGAAGTGAACATATTTTATTATTACTATTGTAAAAACATTTATGTTGCGATGCTATTACGTGACACATGTCAAGCGGATATTGTCATTCGGAAGTTGGCTTGCGTTTGCGCGGATTGGATTGTCTCTGCCGGTCTTGTTCCACAACTTGAAGCACATCTTGATAATGCTGTTCATGGATGGATGGATCCGATTTGACCAGGGTCTATGACTACAGAGGCCATTACCCTGGACAGAAATTTGCTCGGCATATTACAGCACTTATGAGCAAGATACTAGACCAGTAAAGTTGTTCAGTCTTTGATGCTGACAGAAAATCCGAGCTGAGCTTCATTCCTCTCTCAGCACAGTCATTGATTACGTTGAGTGTTTCAATGTTTGTCATAGCAGTTTGATAGTAATTTCGGCTCCACCAGTCGGACAATTCTTTGTTGAGGAACTGAAATCTGTTCTGCGGCAATTGCAAGCGTTCTTTTAGCTAAACTGAAAGCAGGCGATTACTAAAACAGTGCAAGTGGCACCATTTCTGCCGTTAAATACCACAAATGTCGTTTGAAGGCACGAACAGCACTCGCGGAGACCTGAGCATTCAGCAAGTCATATTGCAAGAATGATTTGTATATATAGCTTCAAGTCATTCTATGGCGCATCAGTCACCGAACTACAAGTCATCCACCAAGAGCTGTAAACCAGGGTCACAAAATTCACGAAGTCTCTCACTTTTGTGACCTGACGCTCTGTTGTTATTGTGCTGCGTGGAAGCTTTGCAATCTGTTGCTCAAAAAGACATATCTTGATTGAATAAATCAATTTGGCCATCCATTTGGCCTTGTGGAGTGCTCCAGGTCGCTTGAATGTGACTTTATCTCCTTCTACTTCTCCATCAAGAAACAAGAGGCAGAGATCTGCAAATTCCTTAGTCATCTCTACGAAAGGACAACTATGAACTATAAATCTGTCGAAATTGTTCTCTGCAAATGTCAATGAATGGTTTCGCATTCTCACTGAACACATTATCATTGAAGCGTGATAGTCTTTCTGTTGTTGACCGATGTGTCTTGAGGAGCTTGAAGTTCTTACGAAGCCTTGCGAATAATACCACCTCGGGTGATTTTGAAGTCTCAATTTGAAGATCTTCAAACACGTGTGTAAAAATTACTTTGCCAACGTGGTGTCGACATCCTCACCAGAGAAGAGCTCGACCTAACCGCATTTGAATTGTAACACAAGCAGCAGCAACGTGTCCTGTATTTGATCCGGTGGTGTCAAATGATATGTTGACAATGGAGTCACTACATTGCCATGAGCGCAGGAGATCAATGGTCAGATCAGCAATGATTTCCCCCGTTTTTCTCTGTGATCCCATTGCATAAGATGGCACACCGAGGAACTTCAGCTCTTTTGCATTCCCAACAACAATTGCAAGACGCTCCTCCTTAATATTCTTTTTTGACAGCAATGGCATTTGTTTGGAGTCCCAATGCAGTGTTAAAAGCTGTGGAGCAGCCCATTGCTCTCTGCAAGCCGAAACTAGGCCTATATTCTGTCCAACTTGATGCCTGGCTTTGTCAGTCGTTGCGTATGATGTAGAGACTTTTGTCACATCTCCTCCAGCCTCAGATATGAGTGCTTCAGAGTAGGCTGTTTGTTGTGTTGTAGTCATTTTTAGACGTGTAGCTAAGGCAACAAGTTTGGGTCGCTGTATGAAATCATGAGGGATGAATGCAGCAGTTCCAGTGCGAGATCTGCGGTGATGCTAACACTTTGTCATTATTAAGCCAAAATAATGTTGCCGCTTGCCGCTAGCACTTTACCGCCAAACCAAACCTTCTATGTTGAAACATAGAATAGTTAACTTCATATATCATAGAAAACACAGAACAAGTAAAACATAAAACATATAGTAACTATGATATATTTCTTTCAAGCCTAAAACAAGTCCTGTTAAAACGCCATACAATCCGACAAATTCAATAAGTAATGTATGTCGAATGATAATTATGTACATTTTAAAAAATGGAGGTGGGATACCTAAACAATTTTTTATTTTTATGCCTTTTGATCAGGGATATATTGGAGATAAAAGGAACATTTTAAGTCTAGGGACAATTCATTCTGATAACTTTGGGGCGTTTGATGCACCCTAACGTTCATTCGATTTCTGTTCCACTTGGCTTTTAGAAAACGATTTCATTTGCTTCGTGAGTTGATTCGTTCCTTGTTCCGTTCGCTTTAAAAGCAATTCTCGTTTCGTAGACGGGCCAATAAGTCCAAGTAATTCATTCGCTTTTCGTCTCTGACAAGCATACAAAGTAGGTCATGGATCGGCTATTATTGAAGCAGACACGAAAAGCAAATTGCGACACATTTCCATTGCGCATGCGCTGTGAGCCCGTGACCTCTGCCTGGCTTAGGGACATTCACCACAATGCCCTACGGCTGTTTTTAAGGAATTTCTTAGCTGCACAACTCCTTCTTTCCCTTCCCATCCTCCATGCATGGTACCGGTAAATTACTTCCAATCGGAGGACAATGATCTTTTTGATAGTTTTAGCTGTACAGAAGTGCTTCTACAACTGCACAAATCCATTTAGAACTGCACATTTTGTGTACAACTGCACGTTAAAAAAGCCCTACAATGCCCCCCCCCCACCCCAACACGATTGAGCATATGTAGGCCTAATGGAGCTGTCAAAAATGAAAAATGTAATTTGGGTGCGATGTGGGAACTGGATATAAATTCTTCATTCTGCAACAGCTTGCTCAGAATTATTATAGTGATACAATAACTACCTTAATTATTGTTTTAAATTTAATACAAGAATCTCAACGTCGCGTCCACGTAATTATACTATAAGCTTGTCAATGATTATCCACGGTCATTAATGCAACCATGCACAGTGTTCACTGTTCATGCGCAGAAGTTATGCGAGTTTAATTTGTTTTTTTTATCCAAACGATATATGATTTGAAAATCATGATACATCGTGGAAAAGAATAATAATTATTGACATATTATTGATAAAGCTTACACTTCCCCGAAACGAATAATTACACAGTAATTGCAAGCTTAACGTTTTGTTTATCCTAATGCATCATTTTTGCGTAATCAGCCTATAGTTGGTTTTTTGTTTGATTGGTGTGACATGATGTATACCTAAAAGTGTGTGTGTTTTCTATAGCTATTATACTCACAACCCGTCTCATTTTTATTTCAATTTTTACCTCAATATATTGGTTTAGACCTGCACTGTTTGGCTGGGCGTATCGTCGTTTTTTGCGCTGTCATTCCAATCAGCCGATGCGTGGAGGAGACCCTAATCCATAATGCTAAATCAGGGCTTAATAGCCTAATATAGTTTTAAAATCAGCGTATTACCAGCGCTCGTGAATAAGCTGGTGCCCGGCGCTTGGCTTTAAATGGTGCTTTATAGAGACTCGGAGATAATTATATGAATACGATAACAATAATAATACAACAGTTATTATAATTAAAATATAGCGACAACGCGATGCGATGTGAAAGTGTATAATACAGTTTCTGCACGTGTAGGATATATACGATGCGAATTAATGTAGAATTTATATAGCGCCATATACGATTGACTAATGAGGAGAATAGTATTTCGTTAAATAAAGGTAATTCATTCTCATATCTTCTATGAAGACTTTGAATTTTGAATTGGTAAAATGGAGAAGCGTTTCCAGGTTGTGTATCTTTGATGCTTATCTTCAGTTGGATATCAAAATGGAAATACTGACTCTTCCTTTCTGTCTTTGTTTTTACCTGGGCCTCTTTGCCCCTCTCTGGTTCTGCCTCCTCTTTATAAGTCTCCATGTCACTCCCTTTTCAGTTTCCTTTGCTTGAAGTTGTCTTCTTCGCTTTCTCCTTCTCTGTCTCCCTATTCGCGTCTTTGCATGCGTCTTCCTCTCTTTCTCTTTGCCTCTCTTTGTCTCTTTTTTCATTTTCTCTCCTTGTCTCTTTTTCTCTTTCCCTTTCCCTTTATCTGTCTCTGTCTATTTGTCTATCTGTCTCTCTCTGTCCCTCTCTCTGTCCCTTTCTCTCTATCTCTCTCTCTGTCCCTCTCTCTATTTCTCTGTGTGTCTCTGTATATGTTTCTGTCTGTCTGTCTGTCTGTCTGTCTGCCTGTCTCGTCTCCCTATTCCTCTCCCTTTCCATTATAAATCAGCTGATTGTTGCATCTGGTCGACTGTCGTCGACGGACATGTCACGTGGTGTAAGTGATCCACTTCTCACGTGACGTTTGCCGGAAATACATCGCTCGCAGAAGACAGGTCTTCTTCCACGCCTTCTTTTTATTTTTCTTGTTCGTCTTGTTCTTCTTCTTTCCCCTCTTTTCTTCCATTTCTTTATCTTTCTCTTCTTCTTCTTGTTCCTCTTTTTCTTCTTCCTATTTTATATTTATTATTCTTATTCTTATTGTTCTTGTTCTTGTCTCTGAATGTGTATACTTGTCTTTGTGGAGGCGCCCTTGTAGCAGCATGGCTGTGTCATGGCGCCATAGAAATTGTCATTATTCCTGCTCTTCTTCCTGCTCTTCTTCCTGCTCTTCTTCCTACTCTTCTTCTTCTTCTTCTTCTTCTTCCTCTTCTTCTTCTTCTTCTTTTCTTCATCGTCATCATCTTTTTCTTCTTCTTCTTCATCATCTTCTTCTTCCTCTTCTTTTTCCTATTCCTCTTCCCATTCCTCTTCTTCTTCCTCTTCTTCTTCCTCTTCTTCTTCCTCGTCCTCCTCTTCTTCTCCTCTTTCTTCTTTTTCTCCTTTCTCCTTCCTCCTTCTTCTCTTCTTCTCCTCCTTCTTCCTTTTCTCCTTTCTCCTTCCTCCTTCTCCTCGTCCGTCTCCTCCTCCTTCTCCTCACATATCGCGCCATACATGTACATTTCGATGCACTTCCCCGATTTGTGTTTCTCATTTTGCGATTGACTGTAACGCCGTCGAAATAAAGTCGAATATCGATACGTCATCGGTCCGTATTATAACAGACTTGGATTGCGACTGCCAAACATATTGGGAGCATCTCAATGTTGACATCTTGGTCATCACCGACGTCATCGGTGAACAGCCCGCTTGCTGCTGATGCTGTTTTTGTTGTAACCATGATGATCATGATGAGCGGCAATAGAAGGACGATGCTCGAGTTTCCATCTTCGTTTGATGGATGGCCCATCATTGCAGATAGGAAGACAGCTGGGAGGCAAGGGAAAGCACAGGAGTGCAGAGACGCATGCCAGCAAAGAATGATACATAGAGACATTATATGGGCAGTCAGACAGATAGGCAAAAATCCAGATACAAGGAGATGAGAATATACAGTAGGAGAAAGGAAAACAGGCAGACAGAGAGGATAGGGTGAACAGGTACAGAGGAGCAGAGAGACGTAAATAGAGATAGAGAGAGAGATAGAGAGATAGAGAGAACTGGACGCAAAGAGAGAGACAGACAGAGAACAGAGATAGAGACAGAGAGGCGAGACAGACAGACATAGAGAAACAGATTTCGATGCATGCTCGTTCGAGGTTGTTTTTTAAGGCGTTCAATCAAATCAATCAAAATGATGTTTCGATAATTAGAACTTGCGATTATTTGACGAATAACGAATCGAATAATCGAATATAGAAATAATCGAGTAATCGAATAAAAAGGTTCGTTATATGATCGGAATCGATTGAGATGATAAACCCGTTGGTTGGTTGACATGTAGAGGCAGAGACATAGAAAGAGACAGACAGAGATAGAGACAGAGAGATAAAGAGGCTGACAGACATAGATACACATACATGCAGACATACAGACAAATAGATAGAGAGAATGAAAGAGGGAAGGTGAGAGGTTGAAAGAGATATACGAATACAAAAACATATATATGCAGATAATATTTATATATATATATATATATATATGCAGATAATACTTATATATGAATATATATGCAGATAATACTTATATATATATATATATATATATGCAGAAAAAACTTATATATATATATATTATAATACGTGATATGCAATATAATAAGGCTATTAAGGCGTTATGATGAGCACTGGTGACTTACCTTGGGTGTTCATGGAAGCGTTTTATCGGCGCATTCCGATTCAGTGAACCTGTATTAATTGGGTTCAAAATATAACCAGTCCAATAGACTTCATACTTGTTTTGCAAGAATTCGTTCTCTGTCTCTCTGTATCTCGGCATATCTGTCTGTCTCTTTATATCTGTGTCTCTCTCTCTGTATCTCTCTATTACTGTAACTGTGTCTCTGTATCCCGCTCTGTCTGTCTGTCTGTCTATCTCTGTCCTTCGCTGCGTGAACCTCTCTCTCTCTCTGTCTGTCTCTGTTTCTCTCTGTCTCTGTCTCTGCCTCTGTATGTGTGTCTCCCTCTCCCTTTAAATGTAAATGTACTCGATTTTATATGGTGACCACGTACTTATAATGGCCTCGAGTCTCGACCTTGCATGCTCAAATTATTGCTCATTCGTCTCAATGATTTAATCGAGTGATACCATTAACCATTCTTCACCCGTTTGAATGGACGCCACGCCATTTAGATCCTCGTGTATCATGGACCATACTAGCCCGAGATTATTTAAATCTCTGAAATAAGACACCTTCGGGAAGCGAACAGACGTCGGCACGCTCTCTTTCACTGCAGAGTCGCGTGATACATGGCCAGCGCTATTACCGATGCAGCTAATTGGGAAAAATCTAGGACATGTGCACATAAGAATATTTACTGTCAACTATATCTATCAACGTGAACAGCTAATAGCTGGACAGCAAGACTGTTTGCAACAGTTTTTACTGTTTTTAAGACATGTGCCTAAAGGCTTTTTGTTTGCTGATTAGAAATAGGTGCTGGGGAAATTATAGTCCAGGTGCGTGCGTCATTCGCCTGAAAGGCACTAATAACCCTTTCTAGTTTTTGTTGCGAGGATGTACGTACATGTACAATGTTGTACATGTATACACGAACCATTAATGCAGTCATGTTATTTACAGGGTGCGCCAAAAAAGACCTCCCTAAGATTTTTGCCAATATCTTGACCAAAAATAAGAATTTCAAAATGAAATTTTACAGTCTTAAAGAGACAATTCATATTTACACCAGATGGCCAGATTTCATCAAAATATTTTAAGCACAACAAAAGTTATACCACTTTTAGTGAGCCACCCCTCCTTCTTTAGCACACTCTGTAGAATGAAGCTCTCCTCGATTTCAAACTCACTTTATGATCTGAAATGCATCTGTTATTTTCTGGCAACATGACTTTCACCTGATTGGATACGCCTTGGGTTTTGGCGCGCTATCATCCTTCAATGTTGTTTCTGGTATTTCTTACTCGCCTCCTTATTACTACGCGCTGCAGTATGTAATCCATCCGCCACGAAACGAAGTTCGCGGGAACTGGCGGTATATAAATTCCAATTCTCGCGTGACAAATCGTGCTTCAAGCACAGACGAAAAGACGAAGAACGAACACATACTCGGAGTAGACATGCAGGTAGACAGACAAACAGACAGACAGACAGACAGATATACAAGCAGACAAACAGATATTAAGATAGACAGGCAGACATTTAGACAGGCAGACAAACAGAGGCACAGACAAACACATGAACACAGGTATACGCACTCAGATAGACAGACAGATTGACACAGACACAGATAGATATACAGACAAGCACATAGACAGACCTACAGAAAAACATACAGACACAGAGCTGTACACAGACAAGCACATAGACAGACTTACAGGAAGACAGACACGAGCTGCACACAGACAAGCACATAGACATACAGACAGATAGGCAGATATGCACGCAGACACATACACGCATAGGCATTTAGGCAGAGAACCAGAAGTGCTCTTTGGACGAATTTGAGACTGGAATTCCGGTTTCTTGTAGCTGCTGCTGCTGCTGCTGCTGCTGCTGATGATGATGATGATGATGATGATGATGATGATGATGATGATGATGCTGTAAATCCTCCTTCGACGGAATCTGAGCAGTTCATATTCAGAGGCATGTAAAGCATTCGATACCTTGACAGACAGACAGACAGACAGACAGACAGACAGACAGACAGACAGACAGACAGACAGACAGACAGACAGACAGACAGACAGACAGACAGACAGACAGACAGACAGACAGACAGACAGACAGACAGACAGACAGACAGACAGACAGACAGACAGACAGACAGACAGACAGACAGACAGACAGACAGACAGACAGACAGACAGACAGACAGACAGACAGACAGACAGACAGATACAAACATACACAGGCAGGCAGACAGATAGACAGACCGGCAGACACTCGGAAAGATAGACAGGTATATACAAACCAATGTTATTTTAGTTCCTGAGAATAGAATAAGAATAATAATTATTTTAATTTCGTTCCATGGAACGAAAACTGGAATAAAAAATAATTCTGGAACGAGAATAGAATAGGAATAAAAATTTCAATATTTTTCTGGAACGAGAACGGAATAGAAATAGAAACTGCCTGATCGTTTTTTCTTTCCAATTTCCGAACTATTGTAGACTATTATAGTATTATTACGGTAATAATTATTACATTATATTAAAATTTCAGTGCTGTTGAACTTCCTATTGAATGTTGTATGTAAAGCGCAGTGCATTTGCCAGAATTTAATTTTTTTAAACACATTTGTTAACAGTCGCATTCACATTGTCCGCAATTTACTAATCTTATAAATAGGTCAAAAGATTCGAGACACTGTTTTGTGTGTTACTGTAATCATTCATGTTAGACATAGCCTAACTATGAGAAGTGGGATTGGAAGTGGAACTAGAAATATAAATTTTCTGGAACTAGAACTGGAACTAAAATTATTTCTAAATAGGAAGTGGAACTAGAATAAGAACGAAATTTATTTATAAATAAGAACTAAAACTAGAATAAAAATTACAGCAATGGAATAGAATAAGAATAGGAATAAAAATTAATGCTGGAACTAAAATAACACTGGTCACTACAAACATAGATTAGAACGCAGGCGCGTAAACAGACACACATGCAGACAAGCACGCAGGCACGCAGGCACGCATGCAGAACAGGCAGGTAGGCAAGCAGGCAGGCAAGTAGGCAAGCAAGCACGAAAGCAGTGAGGCAGGCACGCAGACAGACAGGCACGCAGGCAGGCAGAGATTGTTTGACTATTTAGTGCAGAATTTCCACCAATAATGAGCATGATATGAAAGGCGAATGACGGCATCTGAATGGCCGATAATATAGACGGACATAAACACAAGCCACACGATGAATACCAATTAATGGCTTCTCTCCCGATTTCATCAACACCAACGCGAACACACAGCACAGGAGATTCACGAAGAGACGCAAACAAACCATAAGAACGATTTTACGGACGTTTGATACCGACGTTCAAACTGCCACTATAGCCAATAACCCCCCCCCCCCACACACACACACACACACACACACACACATGCATACACAGGGCTTGTTGTATATTGTCACAACACAAGCCCTAATCAGCCCTTCAGTCTACGAAACGATTTCACGGGTACACACAGATAAACAAAAACACAACAAATTTAATGTTCTCGATGCACGTAATTGATGTACGGCTATGTTCCGTCACTCATTTTAGCCTATAAAGCGAGTTAAATAAATGGCTGTGTTGCATTAATGTACGTTATAGTACGTTCGTATTTGAGGTGTCTAAGTTACGCACGAGTAACTTAGACACCTCAAATACGAAAGTATTATAGCGTACATTAATAGGCGTGTGTTGGCGTTTCAGGCGAATAATTATTGTTATACCCTTATCGCTGTCGTTCGTACACACCATCTCCAAGTGGACATTACTTTCAATCGCATCGTCACCAGCAGTATCCGGCTGGAAGGGCCATTCCCTTTCCATCCATCCTCCTCTTCCCATGGAAGGACCTGGAGTATCATGGATGGAAGGCGTGCGCATAAAATACGGACGTGCATAAACGACGGATTACGTCTGTCCGGATTATGAACGGATTACACCGTAGAGCATCGGCAATCTCATCCGGCGGCGCTGCGCTATCGGGTCCTGGAGAGAAACGGGAGGGAGTGAACGAAGAAGGGGGAGATAAATATGGAGAGGAAGGGAGGGAGGGGCGGTATAGTAGTAAGAGTAAAAGTAATAATAATAATAATAATAATAATAATAATAATAATAATAATAATAATAATAATAATAATAATAATAATAATAATAATAATAATAATAATAATAATAATAATAATAATAATAATAATAACAATAATAATAATAATAATAATAATAATAATAACAATAACAGCTTTGGAGAGACTGTGTCTTTTGCCTTCACAGAACGCCCTGATCTTACTGCGTTCTTCATTCGGCGCATCGAAAGTGAGTTACCTTCTCCGTTGCTCCCCCTGCTTTGACCACCCTGCCCTAGTAACATTAGATGGACTCATGAGGACGGGCATTGAGACCATTGTTAACTGCTCTCTCAATGATCTCCAGTGGCTGCAGGCCGGGCTACCAATCAAAGATGGCGGACTTGGCATCCGTAGAGTCGCTTCGCTGGCTTCTTCCGCCTTTTTGGCTTCAGCCGCGTCGACTCTCGACCTGCAATCTGCCATTCTTGCGGCTGGTGTGGCAGCTCCTGACCAGTTCGTGTCGGATCTGTTAGAGGCCCGTCGCGACACCTTGCCGGCGACAATGCACCCCTTACCCGGAAAACAGAGCCTTTGGGACAGGCCCCTGGTTGAAAAGGACAAGGCGGAAATCCGCCAGAGTGCCGTCGGGTTAGTCAACCGAGCCAGGCTGGACGCGTCGGGCAGTCCCCATTCAGCTGACTGGCTGTCCGCGCTCCCAATCGCCGCTTGTGGCCTTGTCCTGGATAACGAGGCTGTCCGGGTGGCGGTGGGTCTGAGGTTGGGCTTGGACTTGTGTGGTCCTCACACATGCCATTGTGGCGAGGGAGTTGGCCCCGAGGGCCATCATGGTTTCGTCTGCAGGAGAGCCATGGGTCGCTCCCTTCGTCACCACGCCATAAACGACATCATTTGGCGTGCCCTCCTCAGAGCTGACATTCCAAGCATCAAGGAACCGGCGGGTCTCTTCAGATCCGATGGAAAAAGGCCGGACGGGGCAACCCTCATACCCTGGTCAGGGGGGAAATACTTGGCGTGGGATGCCACCATCGTTCATACGTGTGCCGCCTCGTACATAGCCCACCCGAACGGTTTGGTCGGGCCTGCATCAGTGCAGGCGGCCATCCGCAAAGAACAAAAATACGGAGGCCTGCCCACTTCCTACATCTTTCAGCCGGTGGCCATAGAGACATTGGGTCCGCTCAACCCGTCGGCCTCAGACTTCATTAATGAAATTGGCAGCCGCATCTCTTCAATCAGTGGTGACAGACGTGAAGCCTCTTTTCTTTTTCAACGTCTGTCCATTTGCATCCAACGCTACAACCTGGTCGCTTTCAAAGGCACTTTTGCCTCACACCCTGAAGACGAGGCCTGACCCACCAGACATACATTCTTCAGTTAATAATAGTCCATAAGTCCCTGGGGGAATGAAGTACCTCAGGGCCAAAAAAAACCCAAAAAAACAAAAAAAAAACAATAATAATAATAATAATAATAATAATAATAATAATAATAATAATAATAATAATAATAATAATAATAATAATAATAATAATAATAATAATAATAATAATAATAATAATAGTAATAATAGTAATAATAAAATAATATTAGTAATAATTATGATGATGGTGATGATGGCGGCCGCGGGGTGGTTGTGGTGGTGGTTGTGATGATGATGATGATGATGATGATAATGATGCTGCTGCTGCTGCTGATGATTTTAATGATGTGGGTGACAAATAAGTAGGCCCTCCTAATAAAAAATAAGAGTTCATGGATGATTGATAACATGAGGACGAAAAGAATAAAAAGTATAATACAGTACGGTGTAAGTGGTCAAAGTGGAGGGTTTGACGAAGGAGAGAACTAGAGGAATGGATGAATGGATGAATGACTAAATGAATTAAATGATTGAACGATAAAGTGAATGAATGAGTGAGTGAATTAGTGAGTAAAATAAATGAATAATAAATGAATGAATGAATGGATTGAAGAATGAACAAACGAATGAATGAATAAATGAATGAATATATGAAATAATGGAAGAAAAAAGAATGAATTAATGAATAAAAGAAAACGTGAATGAATGAATAAATGAAAGAATGAACGAATGAACGAATGAATGGATGAATGAATGGATGAATGAATTTAAATGAATTTGAATGAATTTGAATGAACGAATGAACGAACGATTGAATTTGAATGAATGAATGAATGAATGAATGAATGAGTGAATGAATGAATGAACGAACGAACGAACGAATGAATGAATGATTGAATGAATGAATGAATGAATGAATGAATGAATGAATGAATGAATGAATGAATGAATGAATGAATGAATGAACGAATGAACGAATGAACAAATGAACAAAATGAATGAATGAATGAATGAACGAACGAATGAATGAATGAAAGAATAAAAAGACAAGAACCAGGGAGGCAGAGATAGATATAAAGATGAAAGGAGACATGATGTAGGGACGGAATGTACAGATGCGGCAGAGAAGCCAGGAGGGATGGAGGAGGGGGCTGATGTTGTTTACGGCGGATTCTCTTCGATGGTCGTCGCATCATGGATGCAGCGACAGAGATAGGATGCGGATCGTGCAGCAACCGAAGATGCTGGAAGAAGATGGACTGACGTCGGTCGGAAGAAGCAAGATAATTAAACGATGGCGAGTTCGGATTTGTAGCTATTAATAATTATTATTCTAATTGCTATTGACGTCATTAGCTGTAATCTCACTGTCTCTCTCTCGTCTCTCTCTATCTCTCTTTGCTCTCTTGAGAATTAAAAGAAACGTGGGCCCCGAGGGAAGTAGATTCTGGAACAATTTATTTGCTCAATGCTGGAAATGCAATTTCTTTAATATTTATCGTAATTATTATAATTTTTCGTGATGTGTATATTAGCAGGAGTATCATCGTCGTCATCGTCGTCGTCGTCGTCGTCATCGTCATTATAGTCATCGTCGTCGTCGTCATCATCAACGTCATCACCACCATCATCATCATCGTCGTCGCCGTCTTCATTATCATCATCATCATCATCATCATCATCATCATCATCATCATTAATGGTAGTAGTTGTTGTAGTAATGGTGTCGGCTGTATGAGTGATGGTAGTGACCTTGTGGGTAGTGGTGGTGGTGGAGGTGGTGGTGGTGGTTGCTGTAGCGGTGGTGGTGGTAGTGGTGGTGGTGGTGGTAGTGGTGGTAGTGGTGGTGGTGGTGATAGTGGTGGTGGTAGTAGCAGCATCCGTGACAAATATTAGTCGTATATTAGCATCAACATCATTTGCTTCGGCGTTTCAATAATTTTCATCATCATTACCGTTTTTTGTCATCATTTTTCATCATAATGTCCATTACAATAGGAATATATCATCATCAATGTGTTCGTCGCTGACCATCGAAGAATAATATTTTTATAGCGTGTGGCTCATGTCATTACCACGGATATCATCATGAAACGCGTATAATTTTTATCAGACGTGACATCATCCCTTGTATATCATTTCACGTGACACGATCATGACTTATTTTAATCACAATAATAATTGACATCTAGTCATAATTATGTTATGATATTATAACACCATTTCTCAGAGATGTGTGGCGTCGTAACTATATCTTCCTCTACAATTATTATAGTCTACATCATTTCACGTGACACCATCATGACTTGTTAAAATCACAATAATAATTGACATAATCAATATTAATCATATTTGACATCATCATTTCTCAGAGATCATGAATGGGGGGGGAATGTATCTCCCTCGACGTCTTTGTGCCCATGGGTAATGACTTCAACTCGGGGTATATACAATGTAGCTGCATGGGAACCAGCTTTTGCCCGTTAGGCACAATAAATCTTAATTGTTCAAACGGTATATTGGATTAATGCTGGAGATCGTCAACAGAGGTCTCTGAACATCAATAAATCATGCTTGCTGCTCTTATCTATCGATCAAAATATATGTATATTTGGCTGCTACATGTATATCTTCTAAATACCGGTATATTATATCAGCGCTCGTGAATAAACTGGCGCCCCGCGGCATGGCTGTCGATTGGCGATTACGAAACGATTAAAATTATTCGAGTGGCAAGACTTTTGAACTAGACAGCAAAGAATAAACTTCACTGAATTCAACCGTAAATGAAACTCTCACACTCTTATAGACATAATTATGCGTGCGTGATCTTCTGTGATGATGATGATGATGATGATGATGATGATGATGATGATGATGATGATGATGGTGGTGGTGGTGGGTGGTGGCAGTGGCGGATCCAAGGGGGGGCGACGGGGGCGATCGCCCCCTCCAAATGTCCGTCGGTGCTCGTAAGAGGCGTATAAAAAGTAAAAAGATCGAGCCGACGCTGTTATCCGACGACAACAACTATCTAAAGACTACTGTAATTCCAGCACTGACACTCACACTGACACTCACGACCATAAAAACTGACCCTAACCGACCCTCACCGGCCTCATTCGGGCACGCATCCATAATCCGTCCTCCCCAACTTCAGCGGCAAGTCTCCGTCTATGCACGAAATTGCAGACTTCTTTGACTTTGGGTCCATACTCCATAGTCGTCTAAATCATAGAAGCCTTTGAGCAAATGCTCCATCGAACTATAGGCTATGGCCTAGCCGCCTATGGTTGGTTGAGAAATTTTAAGTGTTAATTTCTAAAGTTATTGTGGGATCGAATTATTATTACCATATTATTTTCACATTTCTATGCATGACTTAAGTACATGGTATGCATATTAACGAGAAGAAAAATTTGTTAGGCTATTTACCTTCCATTGCTTGACTCCATTACAGTAACTGTTGATCTGAAGACTCTTTTTCAGTCAGAAACACTCGATATGTTTGAATTGACTAACTTGATTCCATCAAATGTTGTGAAACTTTCAAATAATGCCGATGATAAGTTGGTTCAGCATTGTGTGTCACGAATACTGAATTTGTATAGCAATTTACTGGATGTCAGCTCAAATCTAGAACTTCTGCATTTAAAGCTTGTTGCAGAATTGCAGTTATGGAGGGTAAAGTGGTTGCGTTTTGCCACTGATGTCAGCTGCTTCCCTCAAACAGTGTGTGATGCTCTTGTTGCATGTGAAAAAGATAAGGTGATATATCCCACAATTCACAGCTTGCTTTCCATTTTGCTAACACTTCCTGTGAGCGTTGCCACTGCAGAACGAAGTTTTTCCACGTTAAGGAGATTGAAAAACTGGCTCCGGTCACGAATGTGCGAAGATAGACTAACTGGTTTAGCTTTGATGACAATTCATCGAGAAATTGTTATGGATATTGACAATATCATTGATCGGTATGCGCGAAGCAGAAAGCGTTTAATGGAATTTGTTGTCTAAATTACTGTTCAACAGTAGCCTATATGAGAATTGTACGTTGTTTTGATATTCAAAGGGTAGTTCAGTACTTCAGTTTGGTCTGAAACTAATGATTTGTTATTTTGACCAGTGCAGTATAAGTGTGTTGATGGACTAATTGTCAGACATATTGATTAAAGGTTTTTTTATGTGAAATAATGTGGCTTGTTTTCAATGCACGTAATTTACTTTTGAACCGTATTATGTTCAATTTTTCATACATTTATATGATTGAAAAAATCCCCGAAATATATTGCCAAAAACAGGCCTCCTTTGATCTCAAATGCTGCAAAATGCGTTTGCGGCTGGGGCTCCGCCTCAGACCCCGCTGGGGGAGCTTACGACGCTCCCCCAAACCCCCTAATCGTAAGGGGCTTCGCGCCTTCGGCGCGAGCAACTCTCCACTGAAGGCGAATTCACCCCCCCCAAATAATAGCCTAGATCCGCCACTGGGTGGTGGTGGCGGCAGCGGCGGCGGTGGTGGTGGTGGTAGTTGTAGCAATGTAGGCCTAGTGTGCATGAGCACTTGCCATATATAGCGCCAATTCAAGAATTCAAGATTACCACTCAGAAGCTCTGCAGACTACAGCGTGGACATTGAATCGGAGTTTCACGTCGAAGCGCACGAGCAATTGCATGCAAGTGAATTAAGGACTTACATGTAGGCGAATTCAATGTTTTTCTCATGCAAACAAGAAGTTTAATTTATTCGGAACATTATTTTATTGTCCAAAAACTAGGGCTGCAACATAATTTATTTAGTTTCCTGTGCTGTCTAGAAAAAGGTAAAGCCTACTTGGTTTTAACTTACGAGACTACTAACTTGTTAGCACACCTTTATCTAGTCTTTTATTCTTTTATTTCTGGTATTTATAAGGATTTTTCACATTGAATCGCTGATTTACATATGGGCTGTGGCTGTGTTTCCCGCCAATTGATATTTCATTTGCAATGACATTCGGTTGATGTGCTCGACGTCCGATAACGCAGTCAAAAGACAAGAAGTCATTATGATTATCAGAATAGATAAAATAGATTAGAATATATTAGAACAAATTAGAATCAGAGTGGCACATATAGGCCTATAGGTGGCATAATAGTAACTTATAATACAATAGGAAGGAACAAAAACAGATCTATTGTAGATTAGGTACTAGGTAGCCTGCAAAGGCACCGGATAGTCTAAAAGCACGTTGAGAAGTGTTTACACTCTACAGCAGCTGCAAAACTCATATAGCGCCATTTCTTATTCCTCACAACATACAAAAGAACTTCTTACTGGTTCAACAACTTCACAATGTACATTGAAACTGACATGCTTGACACGCTTCAGAATTGCGAATGAAATTGCATGCATGTAGGCTATGCATGTATGCATGTATGTATGCATGTATGCATGCATGTATGCATGTATGTATGTATGTATGTATGTATGTATGTATGTATGTATGTATGTATGTATGTATGTATGTATGTATGTATGTATGTATGTATGTATGTATGTATGTATGTATGTATGTACTGTATGTATATATGCATGTCTGGCATCTATGCATCTATGTATACATGTGATGAGACCGCTGATATGCTTACTGAGTCCCTATTGAATCGTTGCAACTCTAGGTAGCGTCAGTAACAATGAAGATCACTTACCGTCAATGAAAGATGTGAGAATAAAGAAGATTATCCTCCAGTAACCTCGGACCGTCATTCCGCATCGTTTATACATCCAGTGACCAAGATCTTAGTCCAGACGACCAATCCTCCGATTCTACAATCCAAAATTCCACCACTTCTTCGTCATCGTCCTCCTCCTCCTCTGCTTCACCGCTGCCAGACGCCGATAGTCGGCGCCACGCAACTCACCTCAGTAAGCGCCCGCCGATCCACCCAAGCTCTGCAGCAGCAGCAGCAGCAGCAGCAGCGGCGGCGGCAGCGGCAGCGGCAGCGGTTTTGGTTGACGTCCGGTGCCAAGTGAGATTTACAGACCAACTAAAAGACAGGTAGACAAAGAAAGAAAGCCAATGAGAGTGGTAAACAGTCAGGTAGACCGACGGAATGAATCAAATGGTGCAACTGATCGATCTGATAAATGGTTCGTGACGAAAAGTGAAAGTGAGACAGGCATGCGGCGGACAGACACACACAGAGAGAAAAGTAGACAAACAGACAGACAGACAGCCAGACAGACAGCAGAGAGACAGACGAGACAAACAAACAGCCAAACATGCATGCAAAAAATATGGATAGTATTGACAGACAGACAGACAGACTGACGCAAGACACAAACACACAGGGGCCTAGAGATACACAGCCAGATATGCAGGCAGACATTCAGGCAGACGCACAGTTACTAAGAGAGACAACCAAAAGCAAACACATAATCAGACTATCGGGAGATACAGACAGCGACCATGCAGAAAATACATGCAAGCAGAGAGAGCAGCACACATACAGAGACATTTAGAGACCCATACGGTGTAGTAAGCACACATAATCAGGAGCTATGAAATTTCCACCCCTTCCTGCAAAAGTAGACTCGCCCACAACCGTGGACTTTTTGACCGTACCGCTCCTTTGATCCTTCCGAATGGCTGGGCTACCACCGCCACCGAGCCACGAAGAAGAGCTCACGTGTGTGGCAAGTATTTCCGTCGACAGAAATATTTATGAAGTGCTGGTATTCAATGACGCAATTAAGCAGCAACACCGGATCTGTTGATTATAATTATCGAACTCTCTATTCCTTTATCTAGGTCAATGCTCTCCTGCAGTAAGTCATCATCCAATCAACACGCAACATTCTAGGTCAGTGACCCAAATATTCGCCGTAATCGCAGATCACGCATACGATGATACGACTGATTTGCACGCGTATAATAGGCCTGCAGGCACCGTACCGTTTAATTTTGGCGATCGTGCTCATTAGCCAGGTCATTAGTGATGTTTAATTAATAACGAAGCGTAGTAAGAAGAAGAGGGTTAGTAGTTAGACGTAGTTGTGCATATGGTTGGCTAATTTCGATTCCTTTGAGCGGATACGAGAAAAAAAATTCTGTGACACTGCCATTTCTTTTAATGGCAATTAAAAGCCGGTCCGAATTTTTTCTCGTCTTCATCGTCGTCGTAGTCGAAAGCCGATACTCTTACCAACAAAGCCACTTGCGATAGCAATTCTGCCAATTCAATCAACTCCACCACACATTCTGCTTCTCTTCATCATCGTCGTCGTCGTCGTCGTCATCGTTGTCGTCGTCATCATCATTATCGTCGTCGTCGTCGTCATCATTATCGTCGTCGTCGTCGTCATCATCATCATCGTCGTCGTCATCGTCGTCGTCGTCGTCGTCGTCATCATCATCATCATCATCATCATCATCATCATCATCATCATCATCATCATCATCATCATCATCATCATCATCATCATCATCATCATCATCATCATCATCATCATCATCATCATCATCATCATCATCATCATCATCATCATCATCATCATCATCATCATCATCATCATCATCATCATCATCATCATCATCATCATCATCATCATCATCATCATCATCATCATCATCATCATCATCATCATCATCATCATCATCATCATCATCATCATCATCATCATCATCATCATCATCATCATCATCATCATCATCATCATCATCATCATCATCATCATCATCATCATCATCATCATCATCATCATCATCATCATCATCATCATCATCATCATCATCATCATCATCATCATCATCATCATCATCATCATCATCATCATCATCATCATCATCATCATCATCATCATCATCATCATCATCATCATCATCATCATCATCATCATCATCATCATCATCATCATCATCATCATCATCATCATCATCATCATCATCATCATCATCATCATCATCATCATCATCATCATCATCATCATCATCATCATCATCATCATCATCATCATCATCATCATCATCATCATCATCATCATCATCATCATCATCATCATCATCATCATCATCATCATCATCATCATCATCATCATCATCATCATCATCATCATCATCATCGTCATCATCATCATCATCATCATCATCATCATCATCATCATCATCATCATCATCATCACCACCACAATCACTGTTGTCCTGTTGTACTCGGTGCGAGTGTTGTCTCAAGGTAGTCCGCTTGTGTGTGTTGTTAACTGTTCAGTCCTCTTCCTATGAGCATACGAAACCGAGAAGTAACCCGAACGACCTTGCGTCTCTTTCCATTCTCCGTATAACGAAGCCATTTTACAGTCACGTCGTTTGGCTGTCTAGTAAATCCTCACCCTCTTTCATTTTGTATCGTCACCCCCTTCCCCCACCCCACACCTTCCTTCATCTCGCTCCCTTTTACGCACCCTCCTACGAGGCACTCAAGACACGATCTGGATTTGGGGGTTAGTCGGAGTCACCCTGACTCCCCATATTCTATTGCCCCTAAGGGTGCAGTGGTCGTCGGGGAGAGGGGTATTATAGCCTCCTTTATCGCCCGTCTCCGTTTCAAACGCTTCCGCCGAACGGCATGATGGGAAGATGGCGAAGAAAGAACAAAGCGAGCAGTGCGAACGTTTCGATCGTCTTTTGCTGCCTCGAGGGTAGAACCATGGACAGTGCGGAGTGGGTGGGGGGTGAGGGGGTGAGGGTGTGGTAAAGTAGAATGCAGACGCGATGCTTAAAAAAGAAGGTTGGGTTATTTCGAAGATGCGTGGAAAACAGCCCATCGTTTTTTATGTATCTCGTTATTTTATATAGCGCCTCTTCAAGATTTATCGCCAGCGGGGAACGCTTAAAGACGTAAAGTATATAAAGGCAAGAGTCTTGTATATTACTTTGACCATTAATGTGGTCCATAGTCATTTGAACCATTGAAAACATAGCCCCAGTCATAATCCTCAGCTTTTGGCACAACAGTTGTAATACTCGCATGCAGCGAAACTTTCCTTAAAATAAAACACCTTTAATAGGCTTCAATCTGCAGCTATATATAGGTATATATTTATATTATTTTTACTTTACTTGCTATGATGTTTCCACCAGCACGATCTAGGTTCGACACCCTTTTAAAGAAATGCAACCTTATGCTACGACCTTCAATTAAACCTTTAACACACAAAAAGGCACTTTCAAACGTATTTATATATGTATTTATTTCTAAATTAAAGGTGTTGGATTTTCATTGATTCTACTTAGTCCGCGCGCCTCATGTTTAAAAAAACATGTTTCGGCCTGCTTAAAAATATCCTCAAGCGCTATATCAATTAACATTTTGGTTCATGCGTACGTACATAGATAGGTCTACGTGATATTTTATAGGGCGCGGTGGTAGAGTGGTGGTCCAGACTCGAATCCACCTCAAGCCGTCGCGTAGAGACCTTGAGCAAATCCTTCACTCGCAATTGCTTGTGCGCTTTCTCGTGAAACTCCGATCGAGTGTTCGCGCTATAGTCGGGAGCGCTTCTGAATATAGTGAGCGTGAAGGGGGTCTATATCAAATGCGAGAAATAAATAAATGTATAGATATGCAGTATACCTTCAAATACACCTGGTTCCACAAATGCATATGATAATATGAAAGCATACATATACATAGAATGTCATAGATGTTTACGTACATATGTATACATACATGCGTACGTGCATACATTGGGTCATTGTGTGTGTAATAACCAATTAAATGTCTGATTTATATGTGAAGGTTCACTGCATGCAGAAGGAATGGGCACGAACAACCACCATTTTAAACAGGTTTGATTTATTTCCGCCTGTACAACATAAAAAGGGTATTTTATTATATCCATCAGCTGGCTGTTATTTCTGCTTGTTTCGCGTAGTATGGATGGATCCGATTTGACCAGGGCCTATGACAACTGTAAGGTCGTTGCCCTGGACAGAAATTTGTTTGTTTGACATAATTATACAGCACTACATGTATGTCGTCAAATCGTTTTAGGCTCTTTAGGCTGGTATAGTTGTTTAATTTTCTGTAATAACTTTGTGCAGTTTCGTTCATCTTACATGTATAATCTGACTGCCAGTGTTTAATCTAGACGTTGTTTGACCAGAAAACTTTGTTATAATACAGGATCTCCGAGGAAAGACAGCAATTTTCAGACAGGGGGGCTCAGCATTGCCACTCCTTGCAATGGGTTTTCCACAAGATCTTGAGTTTTTCCATCGGAACTTGGGAAATGGGATTTTTTCGGGAAGAATTTGGGTTTTTTGCTTATGATTTTAATTGTACGAATATATATTTTAATATACATGTATATGCAGAGACTGTTCATATTACTGCACGATATACATGTATATAGTCATATGTAGGCTATTGCTTGCGCAGACATTTTCATGCAAGTCTTTCGGAGACGCAACACAGCGCGTCAGAAACAAAGCTTTATGTCTATGATGAGAAGTCTTGCACACCATTATAAACGTTTTACGACGCGCAAAGCTCATTTCATGAAAATGAACGTGTCAAACAATCGTGAGTTGTTGGCCCCGTAAAACATTTTCATCTATCCTTTCCCCTACCCCTCCACACACCCCCCCCCTTTCCGATGCACCATGCAGAAGTCGTAAATACCAGGATATGTTGCGTCTGGTTCTTTCATATACAGTGTACAGACAGGGCGGATACAGATATTTTGGTTTTTCTTTCACCGTAAAATCTGACGACCCTTTTTTGTCGTTTGGCACTTTTTCTCCCTTGTCTCTGTCATTGTCTGCATGTCACTTTTCCCACTGCATTTTTGAAAGCCTGTGCGAACCTCAAGTGATTAGCCTGCGAACCTGATGGGGGGGAGGGGGCACGCCCACTTTCCCCACTGGTGAGAAATGTGCAAATTTCTAAATAGAGGCCATGGCCGGTTTCTCCCCCTCCCCGGATCCGCCCCTGTATACAGATCTCCTTTTAAGAGTCTGCTAAGCGGGTCTTCGTTAAGCATAATGTGATAGTCTACGCTAAATAATCCGCCAGCTCAAAACAGAGAGCGAACGCCTGACGTGTAATCTCCATTTCTTACATTTCACTTCCTTCCGTCTCGTCTTATATATACAGGGAGAGATTTTCTGACGCCGCTGCATGGCCTGCACTGGCTTCCACGCGGTGGCTGTTTATGAAGCCGAGAACGGATGGGTGTATTCTCGTTCGTGCGGAAATCTGGTTTATACAGCACAAGATTTGCCTCGGTAAACGATTTACGATGGAAAGCCGCTTCAAGCGATGCTCTGCTAGAAAGGATGGCCGGGGGAGCAAGTGGGCCAGGGTCGCATTAAGGCAAGTGCAGATCCCGCAAGGCCGTAGACAGGGGGTGTTTTGGGTGTTTGAACACCCCCCCCCCCAAATGAAAAATGTCGAAAAAATCCATTGCATTTTCTAGTTCGCGATGCAAAAAACCATGAAAAAGCCATGAAAACACCCCCCCCAAAATTAAATAACACATTCAATTTCGATCAGAAAAAGTAAAGTTGACAACTAAAAAAAGACATCAGAATTTTTGACGGCGAAAATGGAAAAATTTCTGACGGCGAAAATGGAAAATATTTAAAAGATTTTGACCGGATGACTAAAAAAAGGTCATCAAAAAATTTCGCCGATAAAAATGGAAATTTTTCAGGGAATTCAGCCTCCCCAAAACTTAGATCCTGGCCGCCACCGAAAACACCCCTCAAATAAAATCCTGGCTACGACCTTGAGATCCTGGACCGTGATATGCAGGCCCTCATGTCAGGCACATAACTATACCGTGTAATAGTAGGCCTAATCTTAATCTCAAAATTTCTACAGCGAATGCGAAGTCGCGGGAACGAGCCTATTCATATTAATTTAAGCGCTTAATCAAAACAAAATCGATAGGCAGAGGGACAAGATCGAGAGAGCCATGCAGGCAGGCAGACAGAGGGACGGCTAAGGTGGGTGATGCTTAGAGTTGAAATGGCGAGGGAGATGAATATAGAAGAGGAGAAATCAGAATAGATGATTTCGTGAATAGCAATGTTATTCACTTTTGAATTAAATACTCGCGGGACAGATTTTAAGAGGTGAGACTTTTGGCTGAGTTCGTACGGTGAATCAGATATTTGTTTATAAATTATGTTTACTAATGTTTACTATCCTAATCGTTCACCAGAGTGCTGTTTTGCAGCTGGTTTTAATAAAGAATATACTTACTTACTTACTTGCTTACTTACTTACTTACTTTCTTACTTACTTACTTACTTACTTACATACATACATACTTAATTACTCACCTGCCTGCCTGCCTGCCAGCCAGCCAGCCTGCCTGCCTGCCTGCCTGCCTGCCTGCCTGCCTGCCTGCCTGCCTGCCTGCCTGCCTGCCTGCCTGCCTGCCTGCCTGCCTGCCTGCCTGCCTGCCTGCCTACCTACCTACCTACCTACCTACTTATTTACCTACCTACCTACCTACCTACTTACCTACCTAATTACCTACCTACTTATACTTACTTGTTTACTTACTTACTAATGAGTATGAACCGATGATACATGAGGATGGAATCAATGTGGACATGAAGAAAATCAACTGCACATACAACAACTTAACCAATTAAGACTTGATAAGGTGATGGGAATGATAGGAGAAGAAATAGTCCCGATGGAGTGCACACGGTAACAAGGGGACTAAGGAAGTCAGTTGGACACAGGCTGAGAGCAGACTCGCTGCTAAGAACGGTCATCGATAGGAAAATGAATGGGTAGCGAAGAAGAGGAAGACAACGACATAATTATGATGTTGGATTGGATGATGTCAATTGCATATTATTATGGACATCTCGAAGCAGAGATTCGAGTACGCGGCTGTAAGTCCACCTTTGCATTTAAAATACGTTAATGCGGGCTGAAGTTAAAATAATTTTATACGTCCGTCAGTGGGAGAGGCGATACGCTGTTAACGCACACGCGATAAAAAATGCTCCATTAATCAGTGCCAAATAGAGTCAATAAAACGGGTGTCTAATTGTCCAGCTGCTGTTATTATGTTTACAGCAGCAACTGATAGAAAACAAACACCCGTTTTAATAAAATCAAGTTCGTGTTTAATCGGTTTGAAAGTAAAATTAGCGAGTTGTAAATTTCCAAAATATTATGGCAACGGTGAACAGCAGTGAGTGGTAAACCGAATGCGAGGAAGACTAAAATTGAGTAAAACCGATATTAATTATGTATGTGCACTTGTAATAGCGCCTCTTCAAAATTTCTACTCAGAAGCGCTCCTGACTACAGCGCGGATACTGAATCGGAGTTTCACACCGAAGCGCTGAACAATTGCGAGGGAATGACTTCCCAGGTCCGAAAGGAATGTTGATCCTTTGTTATTGTTTCCTGTTATTATTATTTTCTTTCTTTCTTTTTTGTTGCCCCAGGTACAGTATGATCCCTGAGGGATTTATTGTCTATTGTTTTTAGCCGTATTTGATCCGAAGGTTGGCCGCACCATCATGAACCGTTTGTATCTTTGCTCTGTCGTCCTCAGTAGTTCAATCATAAGCTTAGTCAAACATGTCCAACACATAATGTTTTCAATCCAGGTCGTTCGTGGTCTTCCACGTGCTCTCGATCCAGCTGCTGTAGCCTCTATTATCTCATTTTCCTAACGGTTTCCAAGGCCGTTGCCAGGATTTTATTTGAGGGGGGTGTGTTTCTTCGGGCGCGAAGAATTTTTTCCCTCGGCCCAAAAAAATTGATGACCTTTTTTTCTAGTCGTCCGCTGCTCGAAATCTCGGAAAGCCATAATCCTACTATTTTCCGGCCAAAAAGTTGATTTGATGACCTTTTATTGTCATTCGATCAAAGTTTAGTTTCTTTCATTCGTGGCTGTGGGGGGGGGGTTCATGGTTTTATTTCATGAATTTTACATCATATGCTAGTAAATGCGATATATAATGGTTTGCATTTTTTGCATTTTTCATTTCGGGGGTGTTCAAGCACCTAAAACACCTCCCCCAGCTAAGGTCTTGGCGGTTTCCATTATTCGTCATGATGTGACCAAATTATTTCATTTTCCTAGTTTTAATGTTGATTAATGTTAAAAGCTGAGGTTTTTGCCAATTTGTTCCAGTACCCATTCATTCGTTTCCTTTTCATCCATGAAATTCTTGGTATTGCGTCAGTACTTTCATTTCGAATCCATTTATCCTTATATCTCATCAGATTTCTTGATGGTCCATCGTTCACAACCGCAAGTTACGACTTACATGCACACTAATTAATCAAAAAAAACATCTGGAACGGAACATAAAAAATTATAGTCGTCGCTGAAATACTGCAGTGCACGGAGTACAGAAAAAGAAACGCGGAATGCCACCGCATTAAATCGCTGGATTGTAAGAGCAAGACACTGACGGACGGACGGACGTACGTGCGGACGGAAGGACGGTAGGACGGACGGACGACTGACGAACATATTGATAGATTATTATAACCCGACATTCCGTTATGATGCGCTTACATAAATTATGGATGAAACCTACATTCTGATAGTCTCTCTGTTTCTGTCTCTGTCTCTGTCTCTGTCTGTCTCTCTGCCTATATTATGTCTTGTCTCTGCCTCTGTCTGCCTCTCTCTTTGTCTCTCTTTCCCTGTCTCTGTCTCTGTCTGTCTGTCTGTCTGTCTTTCTGTCTGTCTGTCTCTCTGTCTCTCTGTCTCTCTGTCTCTCTGTCTCTCTCTCTCTCTCTCTCTCTCTCTCTCTCTCTCTCTCTCTCTCTCTCTCTCTCTCTCTTTCTCTCTCTCTCACTGTCTCTGTCTATACCTTTGTCTCTGTCTGTCTTTCTGCCTGTCAGCCTTTGTCTCCCATGTCTCTCTCCGTATATCTCTGTTTCTGTCTCTGTCTCTGTCTCTGTCTCCCCTGTCTCTCTCCGTCTGTGTCTGTCTCCCTTCTGTGCCTGTCTGTCTGTGTGTCTCTCTCCCTCTCTCCCTCTCTCTTGGGATCTGTCTTTGGTCAATGTCCATTGGAGCGCATTGGCGTCGAATCGTCGAAGCAGATTCTATTATGGCGCTTCTTTTCATCAGCCAGAGTCTTAGAGCGTTCGTTAAAAGTCTCTCTATAGATCCACTTCGCTATACGTCTCCCTGGCTGTCTAGGTGTATGCCTTTATTTGCGTCCATCTCTCTCGCTGTGTCTGTCCATCTCTCTGTCTCTCAGTATGTATGTGTCGCATCTCTGCTTTAGATCAAGTTGCAATCAGAGATACGTAATTGATAAACATGTAAAGGTGGGTAAGTCGGTAGGTAGGTAGGTAGGAAAGTAGAAAAGAGAGATAGACAGACAGGCAGACAGACAGGCAGACAGACAGATAGATAGATTTTTCAATTGCTTGACTGATTGATTGATTGATTGATTAATAATTATTGGTAGATTTTAAAAAAGACAGATTGATTGGTTGATTGATTGATTGATTAATTGATTGGTTGGTTGGTTGGTTGATTTAGTGATTTATTCATTGGCATGTTTGTATGTGTGTATGTGGGTTTGTAGGTAGGTATTTAGGTACTTAGACAATCAAGCACACAGGCAGGCAAGTAGATAGGTAAGTAGGTGGGTAGGTGGATAGGTAGGTAGGCCTATATATAGACAAAAAGACACAGAGCAGAAGGATATTTAGATTAACGTATATAATTTGGAGTGGATGGATGGATGGATGGATAGATAGATGGATGAATATGATTTGAAAGAGAGACAGAAACAGATAGTGTTTTGTTATGGCTTCCCTCTCACAGCAGCCGTTGCCCTGCATTGCTGTCTCAGCTGCTCTAGCAGATATATATATATATATATACGAATGAATGAACGAATGAATATATATATATATATAAACTACTGTAACAGCTGCTGAGATTTTCATACAAGTATAGATATGCATAATTATATCAGCTGCTGTAGATGATATTATGATATATAATTATGTGTTGTATGTGTATATATTAAATATATATTTATATTTCTTCTCATTCTCTTTCATTTGCGATCTTGCTCCTCCTTCTTCTTCATCTTCATTTCCGCTTCCGGTTCTTTCTCAACGCTTCCGGATTTTCATCCCATATTCATCGCATCCCTCCTTCCTCTTCGTCCTCCACATCCCCTTTATCTTCTCCACTCCTCCCCATCCAATTCCTTCCTCATCCCCTCCTATTCCTCCTCTCTCCCCAATCCCATCCCTCCCTCCCTTTCTTCCGCCTTCACGCTTTGTTTCCTCCTCCTCATCCAAACCCTCTTCATCCAAGTTCTCCACTTAAGTTCTCCACATCACCTTTATCTTCTCCACTCCTCCCCATCCAATTCCTTCCTCATCCCCTCCTATTCATCCTCACTCCCAATCCTATTCATCCTCCCCTCTCTTCCGCCTTCCATACACATCGCCTTGTCTTTCTCTCCTCCTCCAATTCCTCTTCTTCTAAGTTCTCCGGTTAAGTAATCTATTCCCAGCTGCGTTCTACATTTATCGAAAACACTCGAATGCTCTTCAAAGATTGAGTCGATGTCAATAGATTCATTGACGTTGCTAACCGCGAGTAATATAGGCCCATAGCAACGACGGGTTGGCATAGCAACCGTTGCTAACCTGCAGTCTCTTTTGAAGGAATTTTCATAAATGCACAACCCCTTCATTCCCTTCATATATAATCTATGGTAAATTCACCCAATCGGATGACAATTATCTTGTTTATTATTTTTTAACTGCACAGAATTGCTTCTACAACTGAAAAAGTCCAATTAAAACCGCTCATTTTGTGTAGAAATGCACGCTAAGAAGCCTTACTTGTATGTGAGTCTCTATAATAATTTTATATGTGTGTTTTTTCATATCACGCGAACATAATGGCATATGCATTTACGGCCCATTAGACATTTATGTCCTATATTAGCTATCCCACCACTGCATGCGCTGCAGAAGCACGATATATGCTTTGGATTCATTCCACGCGTGAATACATCTACCGACCAACTTTAGGGACACGGCTGGTTGATTAATTCAGTCTTGTATCTGTGTGGTATGTAATGTGCCTTCCGAGGAATCGTTTCGGTTCAGCTGGTCACTGACTTACTTACTTACTGGCTGGAGAGGTCGTGGTTTGCAGCGTTGCATGATGGTCTGACTGGTGGAAGATGTCGGGGCTAATCAAAGCAATTTGCTCGGAGTTGGCGATATGCCCACAGGAATTAACTTCATGGCACAATTTGGCAACAGAGCGAAAAACACAGTGATATAGCTAGAGCAACAGAATGAGATATAGAGATTCGTATGGCTAGACTGCTAGACAGACAGACAACCGGAGTGGAGGCAGAGAGACAGATAGCTACATTGTATAGTAGACCATCACAGAGAGAGACAGACAGACAGAGACAGAGACAGAGACAGAGAGACAGATAGACAGAGACAGAGAGAGATAGAGACAGAGAGACAGAGAGACACAGTGAGAGAGAGAAAGACAGAGGGAGAAAGAGAGAGAGAAAGAGAGACATAGACAGAGCCAGAGACAGACAGAAAGATTGCTGGACAGGTAGAGTCAGAGAAACAGTGACCAATTGCCATATAGACACGGTCACAGTTAGAGAAACAGATAGTCAGGCAGACACAGACAGCGACAAAGTCAAAGAGACACCTGTCTAGGCATACAATCACAGGGTCAAAGAGGTTTTTTTAATCAGTGAGCTATACAGAAAAAGTGAGAGCTAGAGAGAGGCATACAGCTAGGCAGACATAGAGTGAATGAATGAATGAATGAGTGAACGAACGAACGAACGAGCAAATGAACGAATGAGTGAATGAACGAACAAATGAGTGAATGAACGAACGAACGAACGAACGAACGAAAGAACGAATGAATGAATGAACGAACAAACGAACGAACCGACGAATGAATGAATAAACATGACTATCGGAGACAGAGAGACATACAGGGACAGGGTCAGAGAGAGAGAGAGAGAAACAGAAGCACGAGCAAACAGAGACAGATATACAGCATATACAACTACATACATTGTGTACAGCAAAACAATGATAGCAGACATACATGAGTCTCCAAACGCGCAAAGATCAAAAGTCAATCCACCGCCGTCTCCTAAATCTCGGAAACGCAAGAACCGAAAAAACTCTTTTATTTCAGCCCTGCACGATTCCATGTCCGTATTTTTCTTTAATTACATTTATATCGCGCCCGAGTTAACAAGAATGTGAAGCTGAGGAGCGCGGATAGTCTGTGAGACGCGAAGAGAAGATACATTTAGATATCCAGGTGTCTGATATCTGAAAGTAAAAGCCAACGAGAAGGAGTGAGCAGAGAACTTTGAGACGATTTTTCAAGGAAGGAAGGAAGTGAAACGGAGACGAAAGCTGTTTCTCTCTCTATGTCTGTCTGTCTGTCTGTCTGTCTATCTCTCTGTCTTTCTGTCTCTCTCTGTCTCTCTGTCTCTCTCTGTCTCTCTCTGTATCTCTCTCTCTGACTCTCTGTCTCTTTCTATCTGTCTCTCTCTCCCTCTCTTCCTCTCTCTCCCTCCGTCTCCCTCTTTCTCTCCCTCTCTTTCTCGCTGTCTCCCTCTCTCCCTCTCTGATCCATGATACATTGGAGGAAGGCAGAGGCGTGGAATGCACGCGAGGCCATAACTGTGAAACGCGCATCGTGGTCAAGAGTCATGCATTCGCCCATTAAACAAGGAGCTTTATACCAGGCTGATGAACATGTGACAGAGCAGTAGGCTATAGACCTACATATATATATATATATACTGTACAATATATATATTTTATACTATATATATTATATATACATGTATATTGGATAATATATATATATATATATATATATATATATATATATATATATGATATCACATCATATATTTAAAGAAATACACGTAGATGGATATAGATAGATTGATAGATAAATGGACGGACGTATGGAAGAATGGACGGATGGACGGATAGATGGACGTACGGGCGGACAGAGAGACAGACAGCCAGACAGCCAGACAGACAGGAAGACGGACAGATAGACAGACGGACAGATAGACAGACGAATAGACAGACAGAAAGACAGATTGGCAAATAGATTGGAGCTCTTAGCAGTACATCTAGCAATTTTACAGACTATATATAGTTTGAGCGCATGCATGCAGAAGCTCAGCTGTGGAATGCGCCATAAGTTTTTGATCACTTTCAAAGCCATCGATCATCTTCTGTTGTGTATGGTCGTGTGTGCAATCAGAACTTTGCAAGGAAGACAATATCAATACCAGACACAACTGTTGTGCATTGTTTTGATTACCAGACACTTTCTGTGCCCTAACGTTATACCTGTGGTTTTTTTGGCCGGTATTTACCACGTTGGGTGATAATCTGGTACGACACGCAACTCACAATCTAGGGCCGCATATATATTGCAGCCAAAACAGCAATTAAGGAAACTCTCATTATAAATGGGACGTTCTGTACGTTTCGGCCCCCTCGCCCCCAGAATACCCCGGACCCTTAGTCAAGAGAGAGGGCGAGCAGTGTTCTGCTGTGGCAAGGCAGAGTGGCAATTTGATTCAATTATTAATGAAACTGAGTCTTTGGCAGACTACTCCGACGGAATTGTCATGTTCATTGGAAGCCCGACTTGGCAAAAGTCCTGACATTTAGCCAGATGCAACTGTAAATGTACAAGTTTTTATCGATTGTATTATATTGTATTGTATGATTTGCATTGCATTGTATTGCATTTATTGCATTGTATTGTATTGCATTGTATTATATCGTATTGTATTGTATTGTATTGAATTGTATTGTATTGTATTTATTGTATTGTATTGTATTGTATTGTATTGCATTGTATTATATCGTATTGTATTGTATTGTATTGAATTGTATTGTATTGTATTTATTGTATTGTATTGTATTGTCTTGCATTGTATTATATTGTATTGTATTGTATTGTATTGTATTGCATTGTATTTATTGCATTGTATTGTCTTGCATTGTATTGTATTATATTGTATTGTATTGTATTGTAGTGTATTGTATTGCATTTCATTGTACTGTATTGTACTGTATTGTACTGTATTTAAGCATTTAGAAAGCGCCACCAGTAGGGTGAACCGTTCAGAGGTGCTCCCAATGTGCGAAACCCCACGATAAGAAGCAGACTTTGAAGAAAGAAGAGAGACTGCATGCCAGGCAGACTTCCAGAACGAACAGAAGGAGAAAGCGTGTGTGGCTCGACCATATTCGCATGTAAAATGAATTGTTCGGTTGACATACTTCAACTCTGACGTCCATTCTCAAGAGAGGCATCTCCGTAATGTGCGCAGCTGTGCAATTGTTTCGTTGTGATCAAAGTCAATATCTGTTTTGGTTTAAGATGATCGTTGGCAACATCTTTCTCGAGTTATTGCACGTATTGTATTCTGCATTTGGATATTTATAGGGCGCTTCTCAAGGGCAGAAGTTTTTCAGAAGCTACTATAATTGTTCCTGTTAATTCTACCGTATCTTATCGTCATCACTGTCGTCGTCACCATTATCGTCATGGTCGTCATCATCACTGTTATCATCATCATGATCGTCGTAGACATCATAATATCTTCGTCGTCATCATCATCATCCCCACCACCACCACCCCCACAACCACCACCACCACCACCATCATCATTATCATCATCGTTGTCGTCGTCGTCGTCGTAATCGTCATCATCATCACCATTTCTTCTCCCCTCCACATCCTCCAACTGCTCCCATTCTTCCTCCATTCTCTGCCATCCTCTGCTCCTCCTCTCTCTCCCTCCTCATCAACTCTCCTCTTTTCCTCCTCTAAACCTCTCTCTCTCTCGCATCCTCCATAACCCATCCCTCCTCTCTCGCAGCCTCACTCATCATCTTGTGTCCAAGCATTTCATTCTGCACCGCTGCTCACCCGACTCTTTGAGCAGCAGCAAATCCCATCAAAGCTCGGCACGCTAATTAATCCATCTTCAGATTCCAGATGAAGAACATTCAGTCAATCCCTGTCGCCCGGTAAAGTCTAATCTCTATCCACGTCATACCCGAACGCATGCAGCCAATCCAATGTTCGTCGCCTAAGGTTTCTCGCTCGCGGCAGATGAACAGAACGGCTTTTAAAAGCTACTTAAAAACAATTGATGATAAAAACTTTGAGAGACCTATATAAAATGTGTTCGGTTAGCCCACAAAAACATACCATGCCTAATTATATATATATATATATAAATATATATATAATGTATTTGTGGGGTACAGTGGTGTAAAGGTATGGCCGATGCCTTGGAGCCGGAAGGTTGCAGGTTTAAATCCACCTCAAGCCGACGCGTATAGCACCCCTGAGCAAGTCCTTTACTCGCAATTGCTCAAACGCTTCGGCGTGAAACCTCGATTCAGTGTCCCCGCTGTAGTCGGGAGCGCCTCTTAGTAGGTAATCAAGAATCACTAATCACTAGCAAGTGCTCATACTACAATGTACATACATGCATGTGTGTGTATGTGAGAGTGTGTGTGCGCGCGCGCGAACGTGTGTGCGTGTGTCAGTGTGTGAGTTTGTGCGTTTGTGTGTGTGTGTGTGTTTGTGTGTGTGTGTGTGTGCGTGCGTGTGCAAGCATTTGCATGAGTGTTAATAGCGACATCTGGACTGACTTCGTTGGTCTTCATAAGGATGGGGGTTGCATTAAAGGGAAGATGTCCAGGTCTTCAACTGTAGACGGGAAATCCATACACAACATTACTGTAGTCACTCCTGAATATTTCATCCGTTCGTCCGCCGCATGTCGTCGTCGTCGGCGTTGTCGTCGTCCGT
>OX243827.1:20003645-20008645 GCA_945859605.1 Lumbricus rubellus | reverse complement strand
CTTTTCCAAATCAAACTTTTTTGTTAGGAATAAAATTTTGACGTTTTACATGTAGGTAGCTGTAGAGGATTCATTTGCACACATTTTGAGCTAAAATGTGTGAATATATACCATACCATTCAAAAGTTATACCCGATATACCCGAGGCACCAGAGGGGTGGATACCACCCCCCCCTTAGATTATCGGCTGTATCTTATCCGTCCTTTGACATGAAGAGACACCAATTACACCATTCTGTAGAGGGAATGTGGGGCTACATTTCCATGCTCAGTGAGTTGTCTTTGGACAACCGGAAGTGCTCAAAATAAATTAAAATATAAATAAAGGTGTTTTATTTTCATAAACTTTTTATGTTTTTCCTATTAAATATTATTCATAATTTATTTTTTAAGAGAAATAAATTATGTCATTCTATAGAGGGCATTTAGGGCTATTTTCGGATACCAATTAATTTGACATTTGATGACCGGAAGTGCTCAAAATAAATGTAAATGTGTGAAAATGTTGGGTTTTTTACAACGCAAACCGATAAGTCTGCGTAAACGTTTTTCAGCATGTTTTACATGTTTTTTTCTCTTTTTATTGTAACTAAAACTAACTTATTACTAGTTTTTATAGTTGAATATTGGACTTTATTATATGTAAACTATTTTTAATTAAATAAATTATGTTAAAAACACACAGAATCTAATATTTTGCTTATGCGAAAGTATACATTTTGTGGAATCGACGGGTGCCTACGGTAAAACTTCATAACTGCGGTCTGCGGGGTGCTTTCATATATTTTAAACCTAAATATACCATTTTGTGCAGAAATGAATGCTGAATCCATAGGTGTATTACAAGTTATGATATCTCAAACCAAACCCAAAATCCAGGGGGTAGTAACCACCCCCCCCCCCCCCTTGGTAGTCAGTGTTACAAAAAAAGCTTGGTGGCCTGAGGGTTAATTAAATAAATGTTCCACATGGCGGTAAATCGCGACGTGGAAATAGCAGGCTGCTGGTCTTTCGTGGTGAAAGACCTTCATGGTCAAACAAGCCTACCAACTGACCAGCTGACCAGGTTGTATTAATTGTTAGTTTAACCCTCATGCGACCAACATATTTTACTCCTTAATATGACCAACTGGGGTCCCTTGGGACCCCAATAGTCGATAACACGTTCAGTGCTTTATTCGCTTGTTGAAAATTCATTTTATGTTGCTATAGTTCAAGATATGGCAGCTTATTGTTTGTTTGATGTGTACTTGTTATAGCGCCCATCATAATAACTACTCAGAAGCGCTCCCGACTACTGCGCGGACACTAAATCAGAGTCGAGGCGCTGAGCAAAAGCTCCCTACACTGAGCGATTTTTTGGTATTTATTACCATCTAATAATATAATCGTCTAGATTAATGCTCTACTAAGCGTCAATTGAAACTACTCAGAAGCGCTCCCGACTACTGTGCGAACACTGAATCGGAGTTTCACGTCGAAGTTGACCCTAGCTGCCGGGATTGAATTTCTACACCACAGTTCTTTATCGCAGCTCTGATTGTTGCTTAGTTTGTCTGAATCACTGCTTGCTATGCCATGTGAGGTGTTACCATGGCATATCCAATTACTGCCAAGAAGGTACGTCGACGCCATGATCTCTGCGAGATCTTCCAATCTGGATTATTGCTGAGACACATAAAAATTATTGTAAGAAGCAATTCCAGTGATGTCGAGGATGTTGAAGAACATCGTCATGGACCAACGGTTGACTTTTCTCCTTGTGGTGCGCATAATATAGGCCCATAGCAACGACGGGTTGGCATAGCAACCGTTGCTAACCTGCAGTCTCTTTTGAAGGAATTTTCATAAATGCACAACCCCTTCATTCCCTTCATATATAATCTATGGTAAATTCACCCAATCGGATGACAATTATCTTGTTTATTATTTTTTAACTGCACAGAATTGCTTCTACAACTGAAAAAGTCCAATTAAAACCGCTCATTTTGTGTAGAAATGCACGCTAAGAAGCCTTACTTGTATGTGAGTCTCTATAATAATTTTATATTTTTTTTTTTCATATCACGCGAACATAATGGCATATGCATTTACGGCCCATTAGACATTTATGTCCTATATTAGCTATCCCACCACTGCATGCGCTGCAGAAGCACGATATATGCTTTGGATTCATTCCACGCGTGAATACATCTACCGACCAACTTTAGGGACACGGCTGGTTGATTAATTCAGTCTTGTATCTGTGTGGTATGTAATGTGCCTTCCGAGGAATCGTTTCGGTTCAGCTGGTCACTGACTTACTTACTTACTGGCTGGAGAGGTCGTGGTTTGCAGCGTTGCATGATGGTCTGACTGGTGGAAGATGTCGGGGCTAATCAAAGCAATTTGCTCGGAGTTGGCGATATGCCCACAGGAATTAACTTCATGGCACAATTTGGCAACAGAGCGAAAAACACAGTGATATAGCTAGAGCAACAGAATGAGATATAGAGATTCGTATGGCTAGACTGCTAGACAGACAGACAACCGGAGTGGAGGCAGAGAGACAGATAGCTACATTGTATAGTAGACCATCACAGAGAGAGACAGACAGACAGAGACAGAGACAGAGACAGAGAGACAGATAGACAGAGACAGAGAGAGATAGAGACAGAGAGACAGAGAGACACAGTGAGAGAGAGAAAGACAGAGGGAGAAAGAGAGAGAGAAAGAGAGACATAGACAGAGCCAGAGACAGACAGAAAGATTGCTGGACAGGTAGAGTCAGAGAAACAGTGACCAATTGCCATATAGACACGGTCACAGTTAGAGAAACAGATAGTCAGGCAGACACAGACAGCGACAAAGTCAAAGAGACACCTGTCTAGGCATACAATCACAGGGTCAAAGAGGTTTTTTTAATCAGTGAGCTATACAGAAAAAGTGAGAGCTAGAGAGAGGCATACAGCTAGGCAGACATAGAGTGAATGAATGAATGAATGAGTGAACGAACGAACGAACGAGCAAATGAACGAATGAGTGAATGAACGAACAAATGAGTGAATGAACGAACGAACGAACGAACGAACGAAAGAACGAATGAATGAATGAACGAACAAACGAACGAACCGACGAATGAATGAATAAACATGACTATCGGAGACAGAGAGACATACAGGGACAGGGTCAGAGAGAGAGAGAGAGAAACAGAAGCACGAGCAAAC
This sequence comes from Lumbricus rubellus, assembly GCA_945859605.1. NCBI lineage: Eukaryota > Metazoa > Annelida > Clitellata > Crassiclitellata > Lumbricidae > Lumbricus > Lumbricus rubellus. The sequence continues at coordinate 20,005,439 of OX243827.1, read as the reverse complement.
AGAGACAGATATACAGCATATACAACTACATACATTGTGTACAGCAAAACAATGATAGCAGACATACATGAGTCTCCAAACGCGCAAAGATCAAAAGTCAATCCACCGCCGTCTCCTAAATCTCGGAAACGCAAGAACCGAAAAAACTCTTTTATTTCAGCCCTGCACGATTCCATGTCCGTATTTTTCTTTAATTACATTTATATCGCGCCCGAGTTAACAAGAATGTGAAGCTGAGGAGCGCGGATAGTCTGTGAGACGCGAAGAGAAGATACATTTAGATATCCAGGTGTCTGATATCTGAAAGTAAAAGCCAACGAGAAGGAGTGAGCAGAGAACTTTGAGACGATTTTTCAAGGAAGGAAGGAAGTGAAACGGAGACGAAAGCTGTTTCTCTCTCTATGTCTGTCTGTCTGTCTGTCTGTCTATCTCTCTGTCTTTCTGTCTCTCTCTGTCTCTCTGTCTCTCTCTGTCTCTCTCTGTATCTCTCTCTCTGACTCTCTGTCTCTTTCTATCTGTCTCTCTCTCCCTCTCTTCCTCTCTCTCCCTCCGTCTCCCTCTTTCTCTCCCTCTCTTTCTCGCTGTCTCCCTCTCTCCCTCTCTGATCCATGATACATTGGAGGAAGGCAGAGGCGTGGAATGCACGCGAGGCCATAACTGTGAAACGCGCATCGTGGTCAAGAGTCATGCATTCGCCCATTAAACAAGGAGCTTTATACCAGGCTGATGAACATGTGACAGAGCAGTAGGCTATAGACCTACATATATATATATATATACTGTACAATATATATATTTTATACTATATATATTATATATACATGTATATTGGATAATATATATATATATATATATATATATATATATATATATATGATATCACATCATATATTTAAAGAAATACACGTAGATGGATATAGATAGATTGATAGATAAATGGACGGACGTATGGAAGAATGGACGGATGGACGGATAGATGGACGTACGGGCGGACAGAGAGACAGACAGCCAGACAGCCAGACAGACAGGAAGACGGACAGATAGACAGACGGACAGATAGACAGACGAATAGACAGACAGAAAGACAGATTGGCAAATAGATTGGAGCTCTTAGCAGTACATCTAGCAATTTTACAGACTATATATAGTTTGAGCGCATGCATGCAGAAGCTCAGCTGTGGAATGCGCCATAAGTTTTTGATCACTTTCAAAGCCATCGATCATCTTCTGTTGTGTATGGTCGTGTGTGCAATCAGAACTTTGCAAGGAAGACAATATCAATACCAGACACAACTGTTGTGCATTGTTTTGATTACCAGACACTTTCTGTGCCCTAACGTTATACCTGTGGTTTTTTTGGCCGGTATTTACCACGTTGGGTGATAATCTGGTACGACACGCAACTCACAATCTAGGGCCGCATATATATTGCAGCCAAAACAGCAATTAAGGAAACTCTCATTATAAATGGGACGTTCTGTACGTTTCGGCCCCCTCGCCCCCAGAATACCCCGGACCCTTAGTCAAGAGAGAGGGCGAGCAGTGTTCTGCTGTGGCAAGGCAGAGTGGCAATTTGATTCAATTATTAATGAAACTGAGTCTTTGGCAGACTACTCCGACGGAATTGTCATGTTCATTGGAAGCCCGACTTGGCAAAAGTCCTGACATTTAGCCAGATGCAACTGTAAATGTACAAGTTTTTATCGATTGTATTATATTGTATTGTATGATTTGCATTGCATTGTATTGCATTGTATTGCATTTATTGCATTGTATTGTATTGCATTGTATTAT
>OX243827.1:19991145-19998645 GCA_945859605.1 Lumbricus rubellus | reverse complement strand
GGTTTTTTACAACGCAAACCGATAAGTCTGCGTAAACGTTTTTCAGCATGTTTTACATGTTTTTTTCTCTTTTTATTGTAACTAAAACTAACTTATTACTAGTTTTTATAGTTGAATATTGGACTTTATTATATGTAAACTATTTTTAATTAAATAAATTATGTTAAAAACACACAGAATCTAATATTTTGCTTATGCGAAAGTATACATTTTGTGGAATCGACGGGTGCCTACGGTAAAACTTCATAACTGCGGTCTGCGGGGTGCTTTCATATATTTTAAACCTAAATATACCATTTTGTGCAGAAATGAATGCTGAATCCATAGGTGTATTACAAGTTATGATATCTCAAACCAAACCCAAAATCCAGGGGGTAGTAACCCCCCCCCCCCCCCCCCCCTTGGTAGTCAGTGTTACAAAAAAAGCTTGGTGGCCTGAGGGTTAATTAAATAAATGTTCCACATGGCGGTAAATCGCGACGTGGAAATAGCAGGCTGCTGGTCTTTCGTGGTGAAAGACCTTCATGGTCAAACAAGCCTACCAACTGACCAGCTGACCAGGTTGTATTAATTGTTAGTTTAACCCTCATGCGACCAACATATTTTACTCCTTAATATGACCAACTGGGGTCCCTTGGGACCCCAATAGTCGATAACACGTTCAGTGCTTTATTCGCTTGTTGAAAATTCATTTTATGTTGCTATAGTTCAAGATATGGCAGCTTATTGTTTGTTTGATGTGTACTTGTTATAGCGCCCATCATAATAACTACTCAGAAGCGCTCCCGACTACTGCGCGGACACTAAATCAGAGTCGAGGCGCTGAGCAAAAGCTCCCTACACTGAGCGATTTTTTGGTATTTATTACCATCTAATAATATAATCGTCTAGATTAATGCTCTACTAAGCGTCAATTGAAACTACTCAGAAGCGCTCCCGACTACTGTGCGAACACTGAATCGGAGTTTCACGTCGAAGTTGACCCTAGCTGCCGGGATTGAATTTCTACACCACAGTTCTTTATCGCAGCTCTGATTGTTGCTTAGTTTGTCTGAATCACTGCTTGCTATGCCATGTGAGGTGTTACCATGGCATATCCAATTACTGCCAAGAAGGTACGTCGACGCCATGATCTCTGCGAGATCTTCCAATCTGGATTATTGCTGAGACACATAAAAATTATTGTAAGAAGCAATTCCAGTGATGTCGAGGATGTTGAAGAACATCGTCATGGACCAACGGTTGACTTTTCTCCTTGTGGTGCGCATTATAATTATTTTCCAGGTGATAAATAATAATTGTCAACACCACTTTTGGTTCCATTATAATGGAGGGTTACTTCTGGCTTGTTGTTCATCTAGGCATAAGTGGTGGCATCGTGCTGCAGAGTGAATAAACAGCACAACTGTGCCTGGTTTAGGAATAAATGATAACCTGCAAGAGTAGGTTGGTCATGAAATGCAAACAAAGAGCTCATTTCCTGGCGCCCCATGCCTGGCCTTCATTCCCTATATGAAAAATTTATCTGGTACAACGTTTCTGCCACTGTGCCGCCATGTTGACTGGTGATACCAGTTGCTTCACAACTCTTGACTTGTCTCACGCTGTTCCCTCTGTCACTGCCCGGGTGTATGTCAATGGCTATGAAGTGACAGCATCGCAGCACACCATATCTTGATACCATAGTTTGCAGGTTTGAACTTTATGTGCTGCCTGAAGTTACACCTGCCACAGTAAGCTCATCCACTCACAGACTTGTAAGCTTACCAGGAAGAAATTCCTTGGCAATGATACTGAGCAGAAAACATTTTTCTTAGGTAACGGAAAGCAGCAACTTTGTTGTTGTTCAGCCTTTCAGCGACATATGAAGTGTTTTATGATCAATTGCCTTGTTGCAAAATCTCATGTAGGCTACCGGTAGGTATAGGCTACTTCAGGACGCATGGTCATTATTTGTGCCATAGCTTTTCCAACGCCACTCTATATTCCAGAATTGTCTGTATTGCTTATTTTGCACTAAATCGTACTGGTTAAATTCTCGCTGTCATAGTATCTTTTCATAAAATAGCGTTCGGTTTCATAGGAAAATCGTCCTAAGGCTGGGGTCCCGCGGGACCCCACCAGATATTTTCTATTTAAAAAATAACCGCAAAAGTTAAACCGGATTTTATTAAATGTAAATAATGAGCGATGTCCAAGTGACAAATTCATAAAACGTCGTTAAAAAATATTGATTAGCAAAAAAGTAGCACGAGCCGAAGCAGTGCTGGGGTCCCCGAGGACCCCAGTTGGTCGTTTGAGGGTTAATGGTCATCGTTGTTCTTTCGTGGTCCGCTCTTTGGCGATCGCAGTTTCGTTCTCTACGACTCGCTAGACGGCGCCTCTGTTCCATGAACTCACAGACTTAACTTTTTCCATTCCAGAATTTATATAGCGCTTCTTTAGAGGGCCTACTTAGAATCGCTTCCGACTTTAGAAGGTAGCCCTAGGTTTACTCTTTAACCAATAGGCTAATTATTGGCTACCGTGTTGTATACTGTATTGTAGTGCTCACTCTTTTCCATCTTAGGACCTTAGGTAAAATCTTTTTATACAGATTTTTAAATACTCCATCTCATGTATATTATGACATCGGTGAATGTATTTTGAATGTGAATGTCACAATTATGGTATGGTATGGTATGGTATGGTATGGTACGGTACGGTACGGTACGGTACGGTACGGCACGGCACGGCACGGCACGGCACGGCACGGCACGGCACGGCACGGCACGGCACGGCACGGTACGGTACGGTACGGTACGGTACGGTACGGTATGGTATGGTATGGTATGGTATGGTATGGTATGGTATGGTATGGTATGGCATGGTATGGCATGGCATGGCATGGTATGGCATGGAATGCACAATTATGCACAGCATGGCCCCATCGGTTTCGTAGACTGACCCACTCGGATATTATTCTGGTAGTCGAATTTTTGTAAATTTTATGTGTGTGTGTTTGTGGAAATGTGTTTGCATGTGTGTGCGTGTTTGTGGGCTTAAGAAATCTAGAATTCAGATACTCAGCGACAGATTGAATGAGAACATTTGAAAATTAAGAGTTGGGAGAGAAGAGAGAACAGACAGAAGGGGTTGATAACGTTACTTGGAACACTAACCTAGGCCGGAGTGAGAGAATTATCATTGCCAGAACCGCGTTACGTTCGCAGAAAGATTTGACCACTCCTACGTCTTCGTTAAGACCAGCATGTCCCCATAAACCGACCACTATTGGCTAGTCTTTTACCGACCCACTTATGTGCAGGCTTCTAGAAGCGTTCTCCGCGTTTCTGATAGCTGCCTAACTCTGTGGCCATTCTTTCACATGGCGAGTCATTCCTTTGTTGTGATATCTGTTGCATTGAAAGTATGACAATTTAGACCTAATGCAACAATGACTGTCGCATGGTATTTCTTGACAACCTGTTTCAAGTTATCATAGGTAGGCGCACTGACTTTGATATAATTATATAACACGTGTTTTGTGTATAGGATTTAAAAATCCGGTCCTTACTGGCTAAAGCGCCGTCATGCCAGGCAAGACAATCGTAACCATGGCAATACGGTCGCTCTCCTTGTCTAGAAAAAGGCTCTATTATATATATCAGACAATCAGTGGCGCAACTAGGGGGGTGCTTGAGCACCCCCCAGGCTAAAAAGGTGACCCACGCAATTTTTCCAAATCCGATGAGTTTTTGGTGCATGGGGGGGGTAGGGGTCATTCGGTCTTTAAGATTACACAACCAAGTAAGTTCCTTTGGCACTCGCTACTTCGCACCATCTGAGCACCCCCCAGGAAAATTTTCTGGTTGCGCCCCTGCAGACAATGGTTGTCATGGTTACAATGATGTCACGTTCCTCACATTGAGTGCAGCGCCACACCCTACCCACTTGAAGTTGACCCTAATACCACTGCTGCTGCTGCTGCTGCTGCTTCTGCTGCTACTACTGCTACTGCTACTACTACTACCACTACTACTACTACAACTACTACTACCACCACCACCACCACCACGACTAATAATACTACTACTACCACTACTACTATACTATTATTATTTTATTATTATTATTAGGCTATTATTATTATCATCATCATTATCATCATCATCATCATCATCATCATCATCATCATCATCATCATCATCATCATCATCATGATTAACAAAAACAACAGCAACAATCTAAGAATGTTTTAATCGTCGAAGTTCAAAGCATCGGTCGCTTAGCAAAAAAAAAATCGTCGTGCAAGACAAATTGCAGGATGAGTAATGAATGTCCAGAGCCAAGAGAAAAAACCTGTATACACAGCGCGGACAGAATATGAGTTTATATGTATAGACATAAATACGTGCTTCGTGATCGCCTCCCTCATTCTCTTTAAAGCACGAAAATAGCAACAATACTACCACTGACTGACTGACGTAATTGCAGCATCGGGGACAGAAGCACATACAGTATCTTTGGACAGTATCTATTACTATCTAATGACGACACTCACCCTAACACTAACCAGAATTGAACCTCACGACGCCTAACCTGATCCTAACCGACCGTCACGACGCCCGACTCTAACCATCCCTCACGACGTGTAACATGACCATAGCCGACCCTCCCGACGCCTGGACTGACCCTAACCGGCACGGTCCCCCCGATGCTGCAATTACGCCCAAAATTAATAAGCCCAACTGTCGCAGCCTTTTCTGTTTGTTTATGCGATTTAGGCCTACTTTATTCTTACAAGCGTAAGGATATAGGCCTATTCACCGTAATCGAATCCTGGACTCAGTACAATTATGCAAACAATGGTATTTACATGTACAATAATCTCGCTTTACAAATAAAATTTTATGATGTGATGACCAACAGCTTGTAGTTCATTTGCGCAGTAAAACAAACTCATGAAAGTATAGCAAAATGTTCTCTTGGTTAATGACGTCATATTTAAAGTCATTGTGACGTTTGACGATGAGGTAACAATAAAGACAACGACGCAATGACGTCATAGTCTGCGCACTCTTATTACGTCATACATAAATTATACGATAACACGACAGCTTTACATGTACGATGACGTAATGAAAGCTAGCTTATGCTTACGAATGAACAGTGCTTTTATTAGAGGTGGGCTATTCTTGTCAATTCCATGTGGAAGGAACTTGAACCGAAAGTGACTAACTTGTGTTGCCATTTTATTCGACAGATGGAGTTGTGATTCGTAGGTATGTTGTTGTTGTTGCCGTTGTTGTTGCTGCTGTTGTTGTTGTTGCAGGGCTGTTTTAAAGGAATTTTTAGAACTGCACAAGTCCTTCTTTTCCTTTCGAAGGACAATGACCATTTTTGCAAGTTTTAACTGTACAGAAGTGCATCTACAACTGCACAAATCCATTTAGAACTGCACATTTTGTGTACACTTGCACGTTGAAAAAGCCCTGTGTTCATAGGCGTAGGGGACATTTCAGCGTTGGGGGGGGGGCAAAAGGTGAGACTTTTGCCCGAAAATTTTTTTGTTATCCGGCTGAAATCTTAAGAAAAATTTCCGTTACGTTTGCTCGAAAATTCTGACGACCTTTTTTTAGTCATCCGGCCGAAATCTTCTGAAATTTGCCGTTACTTTTTCCCCGAAAGGTCTGACGACCTTTTTTTGTTTGGGCAAGTCTGATTTTTCGGGCAAAAATACCCAGGAAAAATTTTATAAAGTAAATTTTAAAAAAAACTTTTTTATTTTACCGGGTCTGCTTGCCCAAAAAATCAGACTTGCCCGAAATTTTGGGGGGGGATTTGCCCCTCTGGACCCCCGTCTCCTACGCCTATGCCTGTGTTGTTGTTGCTGCTGTTCGTGCTGTTGGTGTTGTGTTCTTATTTTAATCACACTTGCCATACAACTTCAATGCGTTAAAAATCACTTTGTCTCTGGATCTCAATAGCGTCGTACGTTCATAATTCAGAGTAATAGTAGTAGTACTCGATGTTCAGAAAGAACACCGTTCTTAGCGAACAAAGTTCTTAGCGAACATCGTTCTTAGCGAACACCGTTCTTAGCAAACATCGTTCTTAGCGAACACCGTTCTTAGCGAACACCGTTCATAGAAAACACCGTTCTTAGCGAACACCGTTCTTAGCGAACAAAGTCCTTAGCGAACCAAGTTCTTAGCGAACACCGTTCTTAGCGAACACCGTTCTTATCGAACATTGTTCTTAGCGAACACCGTTCTTCGCGAACACCGTTCCTAGCGAACACCGTTCTTAGCGAACACCCTTCTTAGCGAACAGCGTTCTTAGCAAACACCATTCTTAGCGTACACCGTTCTTCGCGATAACAATTCGTTCTCTTCCATTGTCTTCCTCATTCCCATCTGGCCTGAAGCTGGAGCAATCAGTTGTTCCGTAGACATTGTTTCTTCGTCCTATTGTCTTCTGCCACGACTGCATCTCCCCCGCCGCCCCCGACGACGACATCAGCAGCCTCTGCATCCCAGCATCGTCGAGTGGATACAGCGGCGGAGGCAAGCGGTCGTGGTGGTGATGGGGATGCGGAAGATGGTGGGGATGAGGTCGGATGTCGGTTCCCATGTCACTCAGGTGAACCTGCGGTGGCAGCTTCACGCTGCTTCTGGCGGCACCTAGCGAATAAATTATGTACATGATTATAATAACAAAGCAGATTCTGGCGGTACCTAGCGAATAACGAAAGAAATTATGCACATGATATAATTATACGAGTACGAGAAAAACTATGGCATCGGGGTCAGAAACATTATACGGTATCTTTGACAGTGCTTATAGAAGAAGAAATACCTGAATATGCACGTGTGCGTGTTGGATTCATTCGTTCATTCATTCGAAAATTTATATAGCGCCCCTTTGATGAAACTACTCAGAGGCTCTCCCAGGTCCCGACTCCAGCACGCCCAATGAGAAAGTTTTAAGTTTAGTGAGGAAGGATTCTGGTAGAGTTCCAGGGTGTAGGCGTAGCTCAAAAGGAAGGCCATCACCACCCTCCGGCTGCAAGGCTGCGAACATACCCACTACACCACCGCGCCCCTAAATCGGTGTTCATACAGATTATACATGCAGAAATATGGCTCCTGTAGTTGTCTATTATAATGCTTGCAAAACCTTTTTGAATCATGCATATATTATATGTGTTCATACGCATATATCATTGTGTGTGCGCGTGTGTATGTGTGTTTTTTGTTATGCATGTGTGCATGTGTGTGCGTGCGCGTTGTGTGTGTGTTTGTGTGTGCGTTGTGTGTGTGTTTGTGTGTGCGTGCGTGTGTGCATGTGTGTGTATACTTGTGAGTGTGAGTGTGTCTTTGCGCATATGCATTCGCGCGTGTGTGCATGTTGTATACACAGCAAGCCAATGCATATTTCACACTGGTCACATATTATGCCTATAGATAATAGATTGGCGTTTCATTGGCGATGATGTATGGAGTGGACACAATTGAT
>OX243827.1:19986145-19988645 GCA_945859605.1 Lumbricus rubellus | reverse complement strand
ATAACTTTGTCTTTAAGCTATAAACAATTATACAGGTATAATAGGACAACTACATGTACACGGATGAATTGTACTATTGTACTGCGTAGTAATGCACTGGGATACATCATGTCACACTGTTTCACATGTTAGTTCAGTGTAGGCTAATATGGCGTGTATGTCTGCAATGGTGATTACTCCTCATTGTGTTTTACTATTGTAATGTAGCCTATTATAATTATTGTAGGCCTGCGCGCTATAAAAACAAGCGAATGGAAACAAAGACGACTATAGCATTGCCCTCCTCCATTCTCTATTCTCTAAGCTTTGGACTAACACCTACCGACGACGATTATAGCCATATGCGTATAGGCCTAGGCCTATAAAAATTATTACGTTGGGTTCAATGCAATGGCTCCTTTAGAAATTCCACGCCCGAAATTGATGAGGTGTAGCCGTTCCAGAAATATTGCTTTAGCAGTTTTTAAATCCCTGGGGAAACAAAGTATACCTCAGGGCAAAATAATAATAGTAACAAAAATAGTACAAATAAAGGCATGGGTTGAAGCCTACATACATTGTTAAGCATTATGCTTTGCACTGCACTGTTCATCTTAAACACCCTTTTCAGTTGTAAAACCTCTCAATAAATGCAATTTTCTTCAATCGATTGCAATTTGGCCCCGCATGATGGATTTCGACGTTAGTGGTGAAAACATAAAGGCAGATCAAAATGCATGCATGATGGCAATAACAAAAAATATCAGCATCATCTGGATCTATACGTCGTGGTGGTGTAGCGGTATATATGTTCTGTTGACTGAACCGGAGGATCGCAGGTTCGAATCTCTACTTCAATTAAGCCACTGCGTATACGTATACGACCCAGGACAAGTTGCTCACCCTACAATATTGTATGCGAGGAAGGCAACGGGAAACCATCTTGCCTATCTCATCCCCGGGTGGCTTAAAAAGACAATGCGGAGAACTCATCATCATTATCATTGCTCCAACTTGAAACAAGACCGTGCACCTATGCATGCCTATAATTATTAATTTTTATTGCAAAGTTTAACGGCATTTTGTGGTAACAATGGCCGCTGTCATCTCTATAAATGAAACCAAATTCTACTTACTTTCAATTCATATAATTATATAGGCAAATAGTCCTCATTTTCAGATGTCACCGAGTTGCTGCCATGTGCATTTTGCTGCAGACAGCATTGCGGATATTACACATGAAGCACTTCTAAGTAGACTCTTGCAGGGGCGCTATAACAAGTGCACATATATTTATATTAATATGGTAATTTTTCACTTTCCTTATGTTCTTTCACAAGTAGATCTATAGTTCAGTTCTTATTAGTAATGCATACACACTAGGAATACGTAGGTTTTTGTCAATATTTGTATATATGAATGCATTCTTCACTATTTATAAAGGTGTTTTATGAACATTCATAATTCTATTGATTCAACCGGATAGTCCCTGATTTTACGATGTATCTGGTTCATAATAAGTAATATATATATATATATATATATATATATAGATAGAAATTTATTATATTATATTATATTATATATATAGATAAAATGCGTATAGTGTATACATGTATCGACAAATTTGACGCTTTAATGCAAATGGTAACGAGATCAATATTTATATATCAATACTTAATTATTTATAAAGGTGTTTTACGGACATTCATAATTCTGTCGGTTTAACCGGATAGTCCCTGACTTTCCACGATGTATCTGGCTCTTATATATTAAGTTCTATAATACCTGGGCATATATACATATATATATTTATAAACAATATATACACACATATATATATATATAATTATATATATAGATATAAAACGAAAGCAGTGTAATATTATAGGCGATCGGTAGTCAATTAATTCGGCAATAAGTGCCGACTCCGCGGCCCTTATCCCGCCCGGCCATACTGCAGCGCCGTCCTGCGGTCAAGTTGCACGACCTCAGATCTGCCGTCCATCCGTCAAAATTCTAATTAACTCTGCGTCGAAAATAAGAGAACGCCGACGGCGGATATATAGGTTGCGGAGGAGGAAGATGGAAGGAGGAGGAGGAGGATGAGGAGGAGGAGAAGAAGGAGGACGAGGCGGAGGAAGAGGAGAGGAGGGGGAAGAGGAGAGGAGAAGTGGCTGAAGAGAAGAAGGAGGAGGAGGAAGAGAGGGAGGAGGAGGAGTGGAGGAGAAGGAGAAGGAGGAGGGGCAGGGAAGAGGAGAAGGAGAGGGAAAATGAGGAAGAGGATGAGAAGGAGGACGAGGCAGAGGACGAGGAAGAGGAGGGGATGGAAAGAAAAGGGGAGGAGTGGAGGAAGAGGAGAAGGAGGAGCAAACGATGAGAGAGAATTTGGAAGGGAGGAAGTATGGAGGATGAAGAAGAAGATATGAGGAAGTTCACGACAAAGAGAGGAAGTGGATGGAAAATAGGAAGAAATGGCAAAGAAGTCTATAGGAGGCGGAGGAAGAAGAAAGGTATTGCG
>OX243827.1:19964733-19980945 GCA_945859605.1 Lumbricus rubellus | reverse complement strand
AAGATTGCGTACTAATACAAAGTACATCTCGCTGTTGGCGTGTATCCATACACGCTGACGTCATATAGGAACTACATGGTGAACTATTTTCTGCTTTGAAGGTGAAAGAGCGGATCTATTTTTTGATTAAACTGGAAGATTCTCGAAAATGCTGGAAGGGTAATTAACATTCGTTCCAGATCTATGACTCAAATGTACATGTGCATAGGACAATAGCTTGTTCTAGAAAGTCGTGGAATGAACTCGAAGGGTGATGTCATTAATGTACTGTGTACATACGTTGTCGATCAGGTATACAGACAGAGGCACATGCAAGCATACTATGAACAATAGAACTTTCTGGAAGATCCAAGTCATTGCAGTACTGATAGATAATACAGCTATAGAGTCATTATTTTCTGTATGTAGACTATTATTGGGAGAATGAATTGACGCGCATGTTTAATGATAGCTTTGTCACGTTGCTTAAGCGTACATGATGATAGTCGCATATGCAAATTACTATAGAATGTTCCTTTAGACCGTGGGAAATGTCAGAGTGATGATTACTATAGAATGTTCCTTTAGACCGTGGGAAATGTCAGAGTGATGGCAATAATGTCGTAGGTATACACGCTGACAGCCTGAGGCATATACAATAGTCAATAGACCTTCTAGAAGTCTCAAATCATTCCATCGTTGCCTGGTCTCTATTAGTGCCAGGCCCAAGCATCGCTAAAGGAAGAGGGTGCCGCTATAGATTTGTTACAGCATACCAATGTTTGCTCTGAAATTTTCGACTGTTTATAGCATGCTAAGATTGGCTATCTCTGATTGTTCACTGTCAGTGCCAGTCTCAAGGGTGGATAAAGGATGAGGGTACTGCTATAGTTATTTGTTACAAGTTATCAAGGATTGCACTGAAATTTTAAACTGTTTATCGCAGAGTATGAAACACTACGTCTGATTGCTCCCTGGACATGCCAGTCCAAATCGTAGATACATGAGGAGGGTGCTGGTACGATTGGAGTGATGAACGAATGGATGACCGGCTGGATTGGAGATTTGATGGATGGATGAATGGTTGGCTGGATGTATGGATGGATGAATGGATTGATGGATGGATGGATGGATGGACAGGTGGATGGGTGGATGTATGGATTGATGGATGGCTGGCTGCCTGCATGCAATGGACAATAGGTCTTGAAGAATAGGAATTCTCTAGAATGATGACGTCATTATGCACAAAGACAATCATGCAGACGGACAGGCAGACGGACAAAAGAACAATGAGTATTCTCCAAGCTTCGAGAAAGAACTGGAAGTATGACATCACTGCATATCATGAATATTAATGAGCACAGTCACTACGCTATGAATACTAATGAGCACAAATTCTAAAATCCTTTGTACTCTCAAGGATTACTGATGATTCTAGAGATTTTTGTCCGTCTGCTTGTCTGTGTGCGTATGTCTGCCTGTCTGTGTGTTTGTCTGCGTATGTCTGTGTCTGTGTCTTTGTCTGTGTCTTTGTCTGTGTGCATAGCCACGCCCCCTATTTGTAATTATGTTGTGGCTATGCACACAGACAAAGACACAGACAAAGACACAGACACAGACATACGCAGACAAACACACAGACAGGCAGACATACGCACACAGACAAGCAGACGGACAAAAATCTCTAGAATCATCAGTAATCCCACTACTCTCATTCGTCCTGATACGATCACTGATCGAAGTGATCATTCCTTGTATATTCCATCGATCTATCGATCTGTTCCTCCGTCTTTAATTCGATGACCCTTCGATCCATGTTCATTGATTGATTTTTCGATGGTCTGCAGCTGCATTGATATCTACATCCGATCAGACATCTATCATTCCTTGATTACATTCATCCTTCCATCCAAGTATCGGTCATTGCATTTTATGCGTACAAAAATTCATCCATCATCCATCCATCCTTCCATCCATGGCATCCATCCATCCATCCATGGCATCGTTCGACTAGCATCCACCCATCCATTCCTTGATTACATTCATCCTCCAATCAGTCCTTGCATTCCATCTGTACAAGATCCACCTATCCATTCTTAGATCCATCTTTCCATTCATCCATCCATTCATCTCTCCATCCATCCTTCGACTAACATCCACCCATCCATTTTTTTATTCATCTATCCATCTATCCACCCATCCGTTCACCCACCCACTCCACTAACGATAAAGATAATAATGACGTAAATTTCACGTTAAGTCTCCAAAGAATCGATATTTTACAATTTATGAAAATAATAATAAAAATTCATATCATAACGTAAATTTACAAAACTGCAGAACTACTTATAAACACAAGAACATACTAAACGATGCTGGAATACCGCTCCGCTGTGGTTCAGCCAGAAAAAAAACACTGGATAGGCCTACGAGTAGGCCTATAAGCGTACCCTTCCGAATTTTATCATGAGCAAATCTTATAGAAAATAACTGAATGTTTGTATGAGCATGCAGCAAATAACTTAGAACTTCTTGCGTTCGTAACGAAACATAAATTTACCCATCATCAATAGCATCGTAATCATTTATATGTTCTTTTTAGCAATTTAAATCCCATCAATCCATCCATCAATCAATCCATCCATCAATCAATTCAGCCAGCCAATCATCAATTCATTCATCCATCCGTCCATCCATCCGCCCGTACGTATACCACCGCCCGCACTTCCATCCATCCATCTTTGTATTCACATCCATCCAATGCCATCCATCCGTCCATCTGTCCATCCATCCATCCATCCGTCCATCCATCCGTCCATCCATCCATCCGTCCATCCATCCATCCATCCATCCAGCTTTGTATTCACATCCATCCATTCGTCCATCCATCCATCCGTCCATTCGTCCATTCATCCATCCGTCCATCCATCCATCCGTCCATCCATCCATCCATCTATGCTATATTTGCTTGAACGTCATAGTCAATATTCCGATCTCATGTCTTGCGCTACAAAAGAATGTTCGTCGGACGAGAGGATCAGCACCTCGTAATCCGTAGTCGTCGTTGTCGTCATCACAATGCCCCATCCCACCCCACCCCACCCTACACCGTCGGCTGATGGTCGTGATATTTCCTTCTTACCACCCCACTCTCCGTCTCTGTCTCTGTTTCTGTCTGTCTGTCTCTGTCTTTGTGTACGTCTCTGTTTCTGTCTCTGTCTGTCTATGTCTCTGTCACTCTTTGTCGCCATGTCTATATATCCCTCTATTAATTCTCTCTTTGCCTCAATTATTCCGTCCGTCCGTCCATCCCTCCCTCTCTCTCTCTCCCTCCTTGCTTCTCTGTCTGACAGTGCCTGTCTGTCTGTTTATTTCTCTCACACACACACACACACACACACACACACACACACACACACACACACACACACACACTCTCTCTCTCTCTCTGTCTGTCTCTCTCACACACTGTCTCTCTCTCTCTCTCTCTCTCTCTCTCTCTCTCTCTCTCTCTCTCTCTCTCTCTCTCTCTCTCTCTCTCTCTCTCTCTCTCTCTCTCTGCCTGTGTGTCCGTCTCTGTCTGTCTGTCTGTCTGTCTCAATTTAGTCTTTCAGCACCTCATCCTTCTCTTACACTTCTTCTCCATCTGCCCTCATCTTTCCATCCCGCTCTATCTGTCTCTTTAAGTTCGCTTCTATGTCACATGCTCACACTCTGCCTGTCTTCGGTTCTCCTTCTTAGCCTTCTAAGCATTCATGGTTTGGCTGATACTCTGACAACTTACAATGCCATTCCTCCCCACCCCATCCAACCCACTCCATCCACCCCACCCCCATCCACCCCACCCCAGTCCCATCCACCCCACCCCATCCACCCCACCCAGTCCCATCCACCCCATCCACCCCCCTCCCCCCTCCACCCCACTCCCATCCATCCCACCTCCATCCACCCCACCCCCATCAACCCCATCCCCCATCCTCCCTCCACCATCTACCCCATCCCCATCCACCATCCAGCACGCCGTTCAATCCATTCCCTGTCTAAGCCGTTCATATCAATACAATATTTTCCGGTTGTCGCTTCACGTCACACCGTTAAGACCCAACAGCCAGTGCATCGGGCCGTACGTCTCCTGCGGAACGCCCCCAACCGAACGACGGGAACACACACAATCCTCTGCATAGTCGCACTCGAACACACGATCGCCATATCCGTGTTCACGACTGCCTGCTCCGGACGGATCGGGTTCGTTCGGAGACGATTCGGGGCGCCGGGCATCGAGAAAAATTACCCGCACGTCGATCTAGGACTCTGGAATTGCGCACGCTTCGGCGGTTCGGTGATAGTTTGCCGTTGGTCGTTGTATCAATAAATGGAGCACGAAGAGAGAGTGGGGGAATTTTTGTCCGAGGGGGGGGGGGAGAACGGGCGGCTTTGGGAGAATTATATACACGGGGGTTGAATTGATCGGATTGGACGGATGAAATATGACGAGGGAATTTAGTTTTGCCGCTGTATACGGTGTAATGCGGTTGAACGCACTGGGTTGAATTTGTCAAAATTGACAACTGACAAAGTGACAAATCAGGACTGGATTGACTGGCAGACAGATAGACAGACAGACAGACAGACAGAATGACAGAAAGACAGAAAGACAGAAAGACAGAAAGACAGAAAGACAGAAAGACAGAAAGACAGAGAGAGACAGACACACGGAAAGACATACATACAGACAGACATACAGACATATAGACAGACAGACAGAAAGACAGAAAGACAGACAGAAAGACAGAAAGACAGAAAGACAGACAGACAGAAAGACAGAAAGATAGAAAGACAGAAAGACAGGTAGAAATGCATACATACAGACAGACAAAAAAGACAGAAAGACAGACAAAACTAAAGACCAACATACGGACAGATAGGCAAGCAGACAGGCAAGCAGACAGACAAGCAGACAGGCAAGCAGACAGTCCAGAAGAATGACTAAACCTTTGTCTGATATTTAATTAACGACTTTTTAAAAATCAGGCGACTTAATGCTATAATTATAATTCCTTTTCCCCTTAGATTTTGCATCGAGTTCAAAGTCAAGGGAGCTAATAGAAATTCATAATTACCGTTCTTAGATATGCGAACAACCACGGTGAAGACTTGAAACAATCCTGGTCAAATAAGACAAAGGCAAACGACCGCCACCACCACCTATACCACCACCGCCACCGCCACCACTACCACCACCACCACCTCAACCGCCGCCACCACTATAAGGAGAAGTTACACGCTCATGCCCTCCGAAATTTGTAATCTCCTACATGTATAGATCTAATTATTTTCTTAGATAAGTCTGTGTATATTATGTGTAATCGTAATCGTGAATTTGTATAGCGCTACTGCAAGAGAAATTCTTTAGAGGCGCTCCCGACCTGACACCTCCGAACCACTATAAAAAAAGTTATCAAACGCTTGCGGAAAAGTGGCAAAGAAAGTACAAAGAGTTCATTACGGATACTGCTACAAGTATCACTCCAATTCAGTGTCCGCGCTGCATTCGGGAGCGCCTCTGAGTAGCAAAACATTGAATGGGCGCTATAACAAGTGTACATACACACAACACGAAGCATCATCGCTAGCGTCCGCTTGATGTCGCCACGAACACGAAAACATTCAACGGTTAAGTATCGGAAGCCGCAATCGACTGGCTACACAATCAACGCCGGAAAATCAAGAGTATTGACGGCGCGCCGACACGGGATCCTTGTAAGTACCGCCGACGCGGCCGCGTGGAGGCCAGTGCAAACGGATTAGTACTTCTGCTTTTGTTTGCTCTTTACTTCTCGCCGCGAGGCAACAGTTGCACGAATGACAGGCGCTCTTCGACAACTTTCCCAGGACCTGCCAATTACACGGTGGCGGTGGTGGGCTTCGGAAATCACTGAGATGTTAATCGATTGAAAAGAGCAACGAAAACATTGCGTTCATCAGACGAGGAGAGCTCGATTGGAACGTGTTTCTACGGCAGGGGTGTAACGAGGTTTAGAAAAGTGGGGGGGCCTAAATAGGACGTAGTGGATTTATTTGGCGCGAAGCGCCAAAAAATTTTTTAAAGGGCCCCCCCCAGTTTTTCACAAGGCCCCCCCCCCCAAGTGGGGGGGCCCTGGGGAGCCTTAGTAACAAATGGGGCAGCTTCAGAAGTCCCAAATTAATCCTCTAATTAGAGTATAAATGGGTGAAATTGGGTGAAAATAGAGTGGAGACGTGTCAGACGGGATATGAAAATACAACAGAGAAAAAAGACGGAAATATCGTAGAGTTATAGGATTATCGTAGGATCATTGAGTCTATTAGAGTTTAAGTACTATTACTAATGCAGCCGACTTCTGTACGGCAAGTCTTGACTCTTAAAAATTGATGTGAAATTGTGAATTATTTGATGTACACATTTGAAACAAAAAATGGGAATATCTCAATTTGGACATATCCCTAGATTAGTGGAATGGCAAGCGACCGTAGCGACGATATAGGCATCTAAACATTCTGAAGACTTGTAGTCTACAATGTCCATTTGTAGTCTAGCTTTGGACCTTTGTTTACATGTTATTGCAATTTTGCAAACGTTGCACGTTGATGTTCGTTTCGCATAATAAATTCGTTCATGACTTTGTTGATGTCGATGTTTTCAAGTTTGTCACAGTGAACAGCTGCAATCATTGTATGATTGAGTCTTTCCTGAGTCACTGTGGACCGCATGTAGTTCTTGATTCGACGCAACTGGCTAAACGATCGTTCAGGTGTTGCAGTCGAACAGGGAAGTATGCAGACTAACTTCACAAGTTTTACAACTTGCGGTAGGAGACGTAGGAGCGCACGTTCCTTCTTCAGCAGCTTCAAAATGTCTGAAAATGATGTCATGCCATTGCGTTCCTCTGTTGACATTGGGATGTTCCGAAGCTGCGATAGCTGCCCCACAAGATCTTTGTCCAAGTCTCCAGAAGCATGCATCAAGATACTTTCAATGTCACGCAGAAGGGGTTCTTCTCCACGGCAGCTCTGAACCAACACTGTCTCCATACAGTGCATTATTTTCCATGCGGATGATTCAAACCGTTCACATATACTAGCAGTGACTTTATCTAACACCAAGTAGTACTGTACTCTGAAGTACTGGTCAACAGATTCAAATTCAACTGCACGACTTCCATCCTCGTTTTTTTTTTACAAGAGATCGAAACTGATCAATAAAGAGATCGATCAACAAGACAAGATTTCAGAGACACTCCAATTAAAAGGCTGTAATAAAATAATGGAAGTAAACTATATTCGACCTCAACAGCTATTTCCAACTGTCGCTTTGCTCTTTACTGTGGCTTAGCTCTTTTTTGGAAAGATTTTAAGGACCACTTTTCCTCTCTTTTCTCAAAAAAGTGGGAGGGCCCTCTCATAAAAAAGTGGGGGGTCCGTTCTCATATTAGGCCCCCCCCTGATAAAAAAGTGGGGGGGCCAGGCCCCCCCAGGCCCCCCCACTCGTTACACCCCTGTTCTACGGCATTTAATACCTATGCAAATAAGACACCTCTTTTTAAAAATTAAAATGCTAAAATATTGAAGTTCATATACCGGAAATATTCAGGCTGTATGCCTATACAATATTACGCTATATGCTATTATGCTATAATTACCAGGTTACTTATTGCTGTAGTTCTATAATAATAATTGGTTTCTCATTGTTAGTGTGTTTTTCTATTGTAACTTGTTTTTCTATGTCATTATGCTGTTACTTGGGTTCAGTAAAATTTATAGTTGTGACTAAAAATTATGGCCAATTTATTGTTACAACGAGGAGAAAAACTATTACCGTATCGCTAGAATTATATATATATATATATATATACATATAATTCTGCTGCTGCTGCTGCCATATATATATATATATATATATATATATATATATATATGGTTTTGATACTGTATGACTTTATTATATACCGTATAGACCTACTACAATACATGTATATGCCATGCCCTGTTATACTATACTATAATTATTATTATTATACTATGCCATAACAATGACAGCATACTAGACAATGCCGTACTATTATATTACTATAGGTTCGGTACATGATGATACCGATGCTTTTGTCGTAAAAGCAAGATCTGAGCAAGCGTATAATACCGAACACATGATTGGCTTTGATAAATTGCTTTTGACGGGACATAGTCCTATGGGTGATTTTGCGAAAGGGGAAGACTGGTCTCTTTGCTGCTGCTGCTGCTACTACTGCTGCTGACACTGCTGCTGTTGCCACTGCTGTTACTGCTGCTAGTGCTAATGCTTTTGTTGCTGAAGCTACTGCTGTTACTGCTGTCGCTGCTACTGCTGCTGTTGTTGTTGTTGCTTCTGCTACTGCTTCTGCTGCTGCTACTGCTGCTGATATACTGCTGCTGCTACTACTGCTACTACTTCTGCAACTGCTGCTGCTACCACTGCTACTGCATGCTTTTGTTGCTGCTTGTGCTTCTGCTGCTGCTACTGCTACTACTGCTAGTAGCTATCTACTGCTGCTGCTGCTGCTACTACTAATGCTGCTACTGTATACTACTACTGCTGCTGCTACTACTGCTACTGCTGCTGCTGCCATAATATCTGACTTAATCGAGTGATTTGTGTAGCGATATAGCGATATTGCGCAAACCCGAATCATCCTCATCATCAATAACTGATAACAACACAATGAAGATCCTGTTCTCTATAATGAACGACTTATGATACCACGGTTGCACGGTTCTGGTCAGATCGTGAGATTCAGAGAAAGATACGACGATGAAGAGACACATTGCATTGCATTGCATTGTTTTGTATTGCATTGCATTGCATTGCATTGTATTGTATTGCATTGCATTGCATTGCATTGCATTGTATTGTATTGTATTGTATTGCATTGCATTGTATTGTATTGTATTGCATTGTATTGCATTGTATTGCATTGTATTGCATTGCATTGCATTGTATTATATCTATGAATTTATATAGCGCCTCTCGCAGTGCGCACTAATCAGAGGCGCTCTCAGTACGTGAGAACGAGAGCAAAGAAATGGGCTTGAAACAGCGTAAAGAGACAATTGGCCGATGTATTGTATAATAAGATGGAACTATTGCCTATTTTCATATTATTGCTAAAATAGTTTCTCATTAGCCCAGTGACTGTATACTACCTTGTTTTATTAAAAATAATTTTTCTATGTGTGCATGACTGCATGTTGCTCTTAACGTCGCCAATTAGCCTATAGTTACAAGTGAAATTGAAAATGCTCAATTTTATAACGCCATTTGCATAGAGTATTAGAGAAAATGTTCATTAACATAGTGCTATTTCCAACAAAGTATTAAAGAAATGGTCATTCATGCACATAGCGTGATTTCCATAGAGATATATCAATAAAAAGTCGTATGTTCTTACCTCGAATGTTCTTGTGACGATAACTCCTCCTCCTCCTCCTCTCCCTCCATCCGCCTTCATCAGAACAGCGACGCTCTGAGGCTTTGACGTCACTTCCTCCCTTCCCGTCATGCTCCGCGACATCACGGCGTCTCCATCCGGCGATCCATTTCCGTTTCCGTTTCTCTTCCAGCTGTTGGAATGCGACCTATCCGATCCCGGCGTCTCCGTCAGCTGAACGGCCGAACAGAAGCACCGGTCAAGGTCACTTTTCGCCGTCGTCATCGTCGTCTGACCAGGCGTCCCTGAGGCAGCGTCCCTGAGGTGCATGGCCTTGATCGCTTCGACGCGGCAGTTGTACTTCTGTGAGTCCTTCGGGTCCCGCCTGCCGCGGTTCCGCACGAGGAAGCAGACGACAAGGATGGAGACAATAGCCCCGGATCCAGCGGCTAAGGACAGCGCAAGGACGATGACGAGATTGAATGAGAGGTGAGTCAGTGATCCGTGACGGTCCAGCGGAACCGGAACCACCAAGGACCTCTCGACGAGGAAGCGGAGCCGCGCTGAGGAACGCCTCGGTGGAGACCCGAGGTCGGAAGCCGTGACGTTCAACTCAAGCGTGACGTTGTCGGCGCAGTCGTCCATGTCCTTCGTGAGGGTGATCAGACCGGATGTGGAGTCGATGTCGAACATGTCCGCGCATGGACCCTTCCCGGAAATGGAGTACACCACCTGACCGTTGAGTCCTGCGTCCGGATCATCGGCCTTGACGTTGACGAGCGTGGTTCCGGCGGGGGCGACGCTCGGAACGAGGATCATCGTGATGTTGTTCAGCTCGAGAGGTTCCAGCGATGACGTCGGGCGTTCCACGGGTGACGGTTCCAGCCACGACGGTTCCACCCACCGCGGAACATTATCGTTCTCGTCCGTTACAAAGATGGAGACGGTCGCCGTGGAGCTGAGGACCGGGGAGTTGTCGTCCCTTACGACTGCGATCAGCTGGTAGAACTCCCTGTCCTCGCGGTCGAGTGTCCGCGTGGTCGTGATCCTACCCGACGTGGGATCGATGACGAAGGCGTCCGATAGACTTCCCCCGGGGAGGAATGAGAACGAGAAGGCGTTCAGGGGAGGGGCGTCGGCGTCCGTGGCGCTCAGGACGCCCACTTCCGTTCCAGCCGGACGATTCTCAGGGACCGAGAGGGAATCGGATGCGGTGGTGGTGGAGTGGAGGAACTGCGGCGCCTCGTCGTTGACGTCAAGTACGGTCAGCGCGATCAGAGCACTTCCGGTCCTCGCTGGATCGCCCTGGTCGGTTGCATAGACGTAGAAGCGGTGATAGGGAATTTGCTCGCGGTCCAACGAGTCCTTCGCTCGGATGGTTCCGTCAAGAACATCGATCTCGAAGTACTGGGACACGTCTTCCGGTATCCTGTAGACGATCTGAGCGTTCCGGTCCTTGTCCGCGTCCGTTGCCTCGACTTGGACCAGCGATGCTCCGAGGTAGTTGTTCTCGAAAACCTCCACCTCGTAGACGGATCTCTCGAAGAGCGGCTCGTGGTCATTGATGTCCACCACGCCGATGTCCAGCGAACTGGACGACGACATAGGCGGCTGGCCACCATCCATGCACGTCAGTTGGATGCTGTACAGCTCGCGCAGCTCGCGGTCAAGGGCGACCTTGTTGAGGACCATGTACTCACCGTCGGACGTCGACCTCAGCTCGAACTGGTCGTCTAAATTCATGGAGCAGTTGAACCGACCATTGAGTCCACTGTCGGCATCGCTTACGAGGATGTGCGCGACGAAGGACCCGGGTTCGATTCCCTCGACCACCCTGGCGATGTTCGTGTTGAAGGCGACGAGGGTGTTGATGACGATCAGAGGTGGGTTGTCATTGGCGTCCTTGACCTTGATGACGAGCATCGTCTCAGAGGTCAACGGGTCCTGACCGCCGTCCTTGGCGTTCACGATCAGAAGGTAGACTGGTGTGGACTCGAAATCAACCACGCCTACCACCTGGATCTCACCCGAGGACGCATCGATCGCGAACACGTCACCGTAGGACTCGATGGTCTGCGGACTGAAGTAGTGCACCACCTGACCGTTCCTCTCGACGTCCAGATCCGTGGCTCGGACCCTCGCCACTGTGGTCGACCTCGCGATGTTCTCCACTACGGACACCTCGTAGGAGTCGTACTCGAAGACCGGAGCATTGTCGTTGGCGTCCGTGACGACCACCTCCACCACCATCGATCCGGACCTCGGTGGAAGTCCACCGTCGAAGGCGATGACCTTCATGCGATGAAGGTCCCTGTTCTCACGGTCCAAAGACCTCACGAGGACCAGCCGAACATCCGTCGTACCGTCGAGTTTTTTGCTGAGGCTGAGCTGGAAGCAGGTTTCCTCGTCGGGTGTCGAGCTGACCAGTTCGTAGCGGTCGACAGAGTTGCGTCCGAGGTCCCTGTCCTTGGCTCGCGGCACGGTGAACGCCGCTCCCAGCTGGGACGACTCTGTCATCTCGTGGCGGATGCTCGACGGGTGGAACTCCGGATCGTTGTCGTTGATGTCCGCGACCTCTATCGAGAGTTTGATGATCGTGAAGAAGGGCATCGGGGTCACGGCTACGTCCAACCGGAAGCGGCACGAATCCTCAGGGTCCTTGCAGATAGCCTCGCGGTCGATCCTCCCACGCGTCGTTACCAGTCCAGTCGATTCTTCGACGCCGATGTCGCATGGCGGCTGGCTGAGAAAGCTGAACTTCAGAAGACCCACAGCGTCCTTGCCGAAACGCTGGCCAAGGTCAGCGTCCAAGGTGAGGTCCGCCACCTGTGATCCAACGGTCAGCTCCTCCTGGATGACGTAGCGAAGCTCCTTTTGACCTTGACCGTTGGTGACCGGAAGTAGGTTGTTGGTGAAGAAGAGGAACAAGAAGGACATCATCGGAGATCGATGGAGACCTCCTACGCATCCTCCTCCTGATCCAGATGCTGTGTCCGCTGACTTTGACGACATCCTGAGAGAAGCGCTGACAAACAGTTTGAGGCTTGCTAATCATAATTGCAAAATTTAATTGCAAATGCGACTTTACTTAAGTGTATTGTAACTGTGGCTGCAACTGCAATTGCAACCGTAATATTGCAACTGTAATTGCAGATGCAATTGCAACTAGAATTTACGACTGAAATTGCACCTGTGATTGTAACTGTAATTGAAACTGTAATTGTAATCTAAATTGCATTTGAAATTGTAATTTTAACTATGATTGCACTTGACATTGTAACTTTTATTGTAATTGCAATCGCAGTTATAATCAGATGTTTGTATAGCGCCTCTTTAAGAAAGATACTCTGATTCAGAGGCTTGCATATAGACAGAACCTACCTGACCGCGATCAAGATAAGGACAGATGCGGGAAGACAATACAAGATATAAAAAACCAGACACGACAAGCAGGACAATGACGAAGCCCTAGGCCTTTAACCAGTGTTTAATCTAGTCTCCTTGTTTTGGGGGTTGTCCACGTTTCGGGGGAGGGGCGGGGGACAAACGACAGTTCAACGGACGGAAAACCGTTGAGGCGCGAGGCGCTGACCATGAAACCAATGGGACAGTTTGTTAGTTTGTTACGATTTTTTCTCTCATTCATTGTAATGACATTTTTAGTCGTTCTCTACATTTCCATTCTTTAGTAGTTTAGTATATCGTCTCTTTCTATTTGATGTTTCCAAGAAGCGGTTGGAATCTTTTTCAGCCCATTTCTTTCTAGGAGGGTCATTTCTGGTGGATTCCTCCCTCCCTATTCTGCAGATACGTCTAGATCAAACACTATTCCTAACGGAAACAAGACATCAAAACGCAACACAAGCCATAACATAATATATAATACGACAACACTAAATAAAAACCGATATAAATGAAGATAACACTAAACAAAATACCAGACTGGAAACTCCAAAAACCAAGAAAAGACGACACAACAGACAATGACTCACCTAAATTGATCACTTCATCAAAAGCATCTCAGATCTCATCAGCTCCGCCACATTTGACTGAGCTGCAGCAACTGATCCAAACCCGCATCCATCCATCCATCCAATTTTACGTCGCTACATGTACTTTCAAGATCTATCGGTCACTTGAGAACTTTTTCCCTTATATCCACCATTATAGCTCACCTAGTCACTCTCCAAGCAGAACCGACTCTTTAATTAAATAGTAGCAGTAGTAGTTTCCGTTTAACGTCACTTTTTATTACAAACATCATTAGCGATGACGCCCTCCTCCTTAATCCATTCTCGGGACTGGCACTGCACAGTTCACAATACGGTTCTTTAACGACCACAGAATAGACTAAGAACGAACTAACTAACGATGCAGCCGCATCTGAGGAAAAAGACCCTTCAGAACGAGCGCCAGTCAGGGCATGTGTGCGTCCGGTCGTGGCCCGTGGGATGGGCCTTCCACCCGTCAGCCCGAGCAGCTGTTGGTGGTGTCCGCGGCACGTGCAATGGCCGAGAGTTCCAGGCAGAGTACTACGTGCGTGACGATGGACCATGGAAGGAGGCGCCGGTGGAGAACGCTATCCACCCGATAAATCCATAATGAGACTGAGTCGAACGTGTGTAGAAGGGATATAATAATAGTGGGAAAAGGCGCATCAGCAGTGGCAGCTGTCCCGTCGTATGTCTTGTTCTGTGCGTCGCTATGCCCTTCTCTGTATGTGTCTCTGTATGTCTCTGTATGTGTCTCTGTGTGTCTCTCTGTGTGTCTGTCTCTGTTTGTCTCACTCTGTCTCTGTGTGCCTCTGTGTGTCGCTGTTTGTCTGTGTGTGTCTCTGTGTGTCTCTGCCTGCCTCTGTCTCTGTATGTCCCTGCCACGGTCTGTCTCTCTGTCTGTCTCTGTATGTCCCTGTTTATGTTAGCCTCTGTCTCTGTATCTGCATTTGTTTGTCTCTGTCTCTGTCTCTGTTTCTGTCTCTGTCTCTGTCTTTGTCTCTGTCTCTGTTTCTGTCTCAGTCACTGTCTCTGTTTCCACATGTATTTCTATGTTTCTCCACTTTTCTCTCTCCTTCATCCTCTCCACCAACTATCGCTGTTTTTCCATACGACCAGATTTTATAACAGCAAATGAACCAGTGCCTGTTCATCTGCCCTGCTACCTTTGTTTAGCACTCTCTCTATACGTCCGACTTCCGACCAGCTGTCATTATCTGTATGCATCTGTCTTTCTCTCTATACATTCCCTGGATCTTTTACATCGTATATATATATATATATATATATATATATGGTCTAGCCAAGAAAGAAAGGAATTCTGGAAGCAGTGTCGGCGCCACCATACATGTATATAGTAGGTCGCGACTGGTCATTAGACGTACTATGCTGTCCATTTTACTCTGACCTTCCTTATGACCTGCAGCCAAAAATGCTTTGGAATTTTCTAATCTTCTCTGCATCTGATTTCTTTGACCTACTGAATAACTCCCATGACCCTGACGACACCTGCTGGGAGGGAGGGAGGGAGGGAGGGAGGGAGAAAGGGAGGGAGGGAGGGAGGAAGGAAGGAAGGAAGGAAGGAAGGAAGGAAGGAAGGAAGGAAGGAAGGAAGGAAGGAAGGAAGGAAGGAAGGAAGGAAGGAAGGAAGGAAGGAAGGAAGGAAGGAAGGAAGGAAGGAAGGAAGGAAGGAAGGAAGGAAGGAAGGAAGGAAGGAAGGAAGGAAGGAAGGAAGGAAGGAAGGAAGGAAGGAAGGAAGGAAGGAAGGAAGGAAGGAAGGAAGGAAGGAAGGAAGGAAGGAAGGAAGGAAGGAAGGAAGGAAGGAAGGAAGGAAGGAAGGAAGGAAGGAAGGAAGGAAGGAAGGAAGGAAGGAAGGAAGGAAGGAAGGAAGGAAGGAAGGAAGGAAGAAAGGAAGGAAGGAAGGAAGGAAGGAACATACGGTTAACGGACCATGCTCATTAATAAAATATGAATAATTTAATTACATATTGACGCTTAATTAGTAATTAGGCCTATACCTGACATTACCTGTGATCTATATTTATGAAAGAGAGCGTACATGTATGTTTATCCAGAATTATAGGTCTGCGCAAATTCGCAGCTATTGACCTGAAACCTTGCACCTAGACAAAGGTCCATCGTACACACACATTCACCCACATGTACACACACACACACACACACACACACACACACACAGCACTACGAGTGGGCACATATAAACACAGAAACGTACCCAGACAGGTGGACGTATACACTATACACTATGCACGTAGAAGGACGTGCACAAACGTTTATGTAACAATAATATTATTAGAATTGGACAGAGAGTCATTGCGATTCGTCATTTTATGCTTTTCATATAATTATCCTCTTTTCTTACCCCTCGCTCCTCTCTTCCCCGCTCAACATTCGTTCCTCTTTTCTCGGTGCAAGTGCCCACTACCCACCCCCTGGGGAAGGGGTAGGTCATTGCCAGGGTAGCAGACATGGATGTTTTAAAGGAATTTTTAGAACTGCACAACCCATTCTTTCTTTTCCATCATCCATGGTAAGTTACTTCAAAACGCAGAAAAATTGCGTTTTTAAACTAGTTTTAACGGCAGAGAAGTGCTTTTACAACTGCACAAATCCACTTAGAACTGCACATTTGTTTAAAGTCCTGGTAGTAGATGTAAGGAGTTGGGGTGCAGATAGACAGTTAGAGAGAAGAGTGAGGTCAGGAAATGAAATAGACAGTGGAAGAGACGGAAGGAGAAAGCAGTAGAGAGAGTGACATGCAGAGAGGAAAGACAGAGAAA
>OX243827.1:19919733-19959733 GCA_945859605.1 Lumbricus rubellus | reverse complement strand
GCGCAGCGTGCAAATATTTGTTGCCGTTCTTAAAATGTTGACATCGATACGCAATCCTCATATAATCTCACTCAGTGTAAAAGACCCTGGAGTCAAGCATTGCCTCGTATCAGTCTCATGCTGATGGTTGGTAGGTAGTTCTCCCTTCCCCATCCACCCACTCACCACTCATCACTCCATCCATCCATCTATCCATCGATCTCTTTCCCCTTCTCCAGTTCCAGTCATACATGACGAAACGACAAATCGACTGCGAATGCCGCAGAAACGTTTTATGTGCGGAGAAAGGACAATCGCATCGGATGTGATGCGATATAGGTTCCCGCTTACGTTTTGTGATGCTTTGCGTTGTCTGAAATGCGGTGAGCAGATTGTTGTTGTGATTGTCATATAGGGTGATGGTTATTATGAGGATTCATTCTTTCATTCATTCACTCATTCAGTCATTAGTTCGTTCGTTCGTTCGTTCATTCATTCATTCGTTCGTTCGTTCGTTCGTTCATTCGTTCGTTCGTTCACCCACTCACTCACTCACTCACTCACTCACTCACTCACTCACTCACTCACTCACTCATTCATTCATTCACACATAGGCCTACATTCATACATTCATTCATCTATTCATTCATTCATTCATTCATTTACTCTATGTATTTATATACCTCCCTTTTATTAATACTATAACCTTCTTAGGAACGCTACCAACCCAACCACGATTGAAGAGAAGAAAAGATTTGAGTGACCATAATGAAACTGGGTAATTATATATTACAGAGGTAATTAAACGCACCATGCGGTGGAAGGTCATTCCAGATGGTGTGCGGGACCTGCATACGAATCAAGGTTTGCGCGTGCAATAGTAAGCTTCAACTAAATCCTGAGATTATGTGGGTGGGATTATAATTATTTACCCTAAATTATCGTTGCTTTCAGGGTTCTACTGGCACCGTCGGTAACCTTCACCCCTGTAGTATCGTCTCATTTCAAGAGCTACTTCATGCATGAGGAAGTAGAATTAGCTTAGTAGCTGCTATCAGTTAAAGTTGCCGCTCAATCGCATTGTCATAAGAGACGATTGTTATCAGCATGGGCTCCCTCCTGTTGTGCGAAGGCCTGGGACTGTCACTCCAATAATACTGGCTAAGTAGAGCAAGTAGGTGATGGTTATGTAACTTATGTTCAGTAGATGTGTACAGTGATGATGCTGATGATGCTGATGATGCTGATGATGATGGTGGAGGTGGTGGTGGTGGCGGCGACGACGACGACGACGACGACGACGATGATGATGATGATGATGAAGATGATGATGACGACGACGACGATGATGAAAATGCTTCTGCCACTGCTGAAGATGATAATATTGTAGTGCTGATAATTATGCAGACGACGACGACTACGATGATGATGACAATGATGATGATTGGCTGGAGACTACGCGAGGGTGGTGCGAAGATCACGTACTGTTTACAGCGGACACAATTAACCGCCGAAGCTTTTATTGGAGATCAAAGGCCCGAAAATGGCCGTCCAGCCAGCGGCCACCGACAAATGGCCACCTGCGAACGGACCACCAACACCCCCCCCCCCCCCCCCCCCCCCACCCTCCTCCACCTCCTGACCCTCCACCCACCCACTACTACTGATGGTGGTGGTGCCTTGCTGCTGCAGATGGCTTCCTCTCTCCCTTTGTTCTCCTCCCTTTCCTTTTCCTCTCCATGCATGGTGCAAATGTCCGGAGCAGAAATGACTGTCCGGTTGTTTTAGTTTAACGACAATGTGATTACAGAGATCATTGGTGCATTGACTGACAATGCATGGCACTGAGGCACGGCAGCCGTGCGGGGGCGGAGTTGGGGACCTTAAAGACAATTGCTTTTGTTGATAGTCGGGGCCCTCCACATCCTCCCATTATGGCCCTTCTCTCCATCCCATTGGGGCTCTCTTCGCCACCCCCCCCCCCCCCCCATTGGGGCCCTCGTCGCCCTCCCATTGGAGTCCTCCTTGGACTCCCCCCACCACTCCTCATTGGGCTCTTCTCGCTCACCCATTTGGTCCCTCCTCGCCCTCCTATTAAGGCCCTCCTCGCCCCCTTCCCCATTGGGGCTCTCGTCACCCTCCCATTGGAGTCCTCCTCGCACTCCACCACCACCACCACCCCCATTGGGGCCTCTTCGGTCTCCCAATTGAGCCCTGATGCGGTGCTGACTGCTGATGACTCATGGAGACTGGTGACACCGTGACATCTTCTGATCTCCTGTGATAACACCAGCTGCTCTTCTCTCCTTTGGCCGATCCTCTGTGTGTACACCATGCATATAAACACACAAATACAGCACACACACACACATATATATTATATATATATTATACATGTATATATGTCTGTATAATGTATATATATATATGTGTGTGTATATATCATATATATATATATATATATGCAGAGAGAGGGATACAAAAAACAGACACACGAAGACAGACAGAGAGCGGCAGAGGGAGACAGAGGGATGCAGACTGACTGGCAGAGAGAGAGAGTCTGACATACAGACAGATAGAGAGATACAGGAAGATAATGACAGACTGAGACAGACAGAGGCAGACACACACACATACACAGCGAGACAGAAACAGAGACAGATGATAAGCCATACGAAACGTTTTCATTTGATGTCGAGTTACCTGTTCATTCTACCTGCGTGCCAAAGACATATCAGAGACAGGTAAACTTGGAGCCACGCATCATCTCCCAGGTAGCCTACTTCAACAGCAGCTGTATCCGATACAAGTCTTCACTTGCAGCCGCCATCATCCGTGCCTTTACGGCACCGTCTCTTGTCATGCGTGACATCATTATCATTGGCCTCAATTATCTTCGGATCAGTCGGGCGAAGCAACGAGCTGCCTCGAATTTTACGCATCGATGAAGACACGAAAAGGTTTCATTGTGTGGAGGTCTGAGAATAACTTTATTGGTTGGGGAAACGACTTAGCGCCGCGGTTGTAAACGCAAGCACCCGTGTGTTTCTGCATGACAGGCGCTCTATAGATTTCCCGTCCCTAATTATTATTGGTTGAGCATAAACTTCTCGGGGTAATAATCATAAGCATTATCATTGTCATCATTTTCATCATCGTAATTATCATAAATGCCAACAGCAACCTCAACAGCTTTGCTTAACGCTTTTATATAAGTGACCTGTACATCATCGTCATCATCGTCATAATCATGATGATCATCATCATCATTTTCGTCATCGTCGTCGTCATCATCATATTCATCATCGTCATCATCATCATCACCACCACCACCGCCGCCGCCGCCACCACCACCATTATCATCATTATCACCACCCCGCCGCCGCCACCACCACCACCACCACCATTATCATCACCACCACCACCACCACCATCATCATCATCATCACCATCATCATCATATATCGTCATCATCGTTAAAATCATGAACGTTACCCCAACCCCAGAAATTTGGACATTTCTTGCTTACAGGCATATATTTTGATATGTAAGATCTCCCTTTGAGAAAATTTCGACAGTGCTTTGCATTTGATGCACTTTAAAAAGGTCATGACATTTTAAAGCATGAATTTATGCCATCCCCCACAGATGTGAATTACCCCTGTCAAAACAAGGGTACGACGCCCCGTAACTTTCCAGGCTGCGCTGGCGTAGCAAGTGGCAGGACGGCGTTCAGATATAAAAATAAGAACCTGGCCACACGTTAAGCCATGTCAACACACACACAAGCATAAATTACTTTCAATTTTACAGCTTATTCTGTGTATTTTGCGGCCATGTCTATTTGAGTTCCCTCCGAAATAGGATGACACTCCGAATTGTTTTCCCGGCTGCGTTCCTGATTCGTATTTTTTCATGTCCTTCCATGACCATCCTTCCTCCCCTTAGTTTCCTAAGCCCGTGTCGTGCAGTTATTTCCCCCCCCCCCCCACCCTCACCTCCGCGCCTCACCCTACAAAATCTCATCTGACCTCAATCTGCAGTAAAGTTACCGCAGAATATTGAAAAACTTCTTTCTGCTCCATCGGATATAATAATATCGACCTGTTTCCATAGCTGTAAATAATCATAAAAAGGTCGTGTGATTACTACCAATTTCCACGCTTCCCATATTAGCCAATCCCCTGTTGTTATAACACAACCTGCGCCTTGTCAGAGTTTGCTTTAAATTTCCCGAACAGTAATAATTAGAAAATGTTTTCCCTTCAAAGATAAAATTATCATTGCCTATTGACCTGTGTTCTCACTTCTCAGCGACTATTGACCGCCTTCCGTATAATGCTACTCCATACCTATAGTTATTCGTTGGGCGCGAAATGTAACTGGCTGAAACATGCATGCATTGCATTGCCTGGCACGCAGGTGCGCGTCAATGTATTCTATATATCGTCTTTGTTTGCGCGCGTAACAGTGATGGCTATGCGCGTCTGCACATGTGCTGTGCGCTTGTATTTGTGCGTTTGTGTGCGCTTGTAGTCATTAAATTTTTGTGTTCGTGTCTTTCTTTTATGTGTGTGTGTGCGTCGCGTGCGTGCGTGCGTGCATGCATTATATGTGTGCATGCTTGTTTGTGTGTCAATATATCTATATGTGTGTGTGTGTGTGTGTGTGTGTGTGTGTAGGTGTGCGCTTGCGTGCATGTGTGTATGTGTGAACTGCCAGTTTGCCTCCGATTTCTTTCCTCCCACGGACCTCCTCCTCCTACTCCTGCTTATCCTCCTCATCCTCACCTTGTCTCCTGCTCATCCTCCTCCTTCTGCTTTTTCTCTTCCTTCTTCTCCTCCTTCTGCTCCTCATCCTGTTCCTCCTCCTCCTCCTCCTGCTCTTCCTCCTGCTCATCCTCTCCTCTCCTCGTCTCCAGCTCATCCTCTTTCTCCTCCACTCCTCGTCTCCTGCTCATCCTCCTCCTTCTGCTTTTTCTCTTCCTTCTTCTCCTCCTTCTGCTCCTCATCCTGTTCCTCCTCCTCCTCCTGCTCTTCCTCCTGCTCATCCTCTCCTCTCCTCGTCTCCAGCTCATCCTCTTTCTCCTCCACTCCTCGTCTCCTGCTCATGCTCCTCCTTCTTCTCCTCTCCTCGTCTTCTACTCATTCTCATCCTCCTCGTCGTCATCGTCGTCATCTTCCTTCTCATCCTCCTCATCCTCCTCATCCTCTTCTTCTTCCTCCTTCTTTTCCTCCTCTTTCTTCTCCTCCTCCTCCCCTTTTACTTCTCAATCTCCTCTTCCTCCTCCTCCTCATCCTACTCCTACTCCTCCTCTTCCATCTCCTCCTTCCTCTGATCAGAGAATTCCTTCTTCTCAGATGATGTCGTCTGCCAAACATCCATTCGTCCACACGTTCCCTCTGTTTGCACGAACCTACGACCTCCTCTCCACTCCCATACACATCGACCAGCGAGACCCAAATTACCCTGGGTGGGTGGGGTGGGTGGAGGGGGTTCTGGGAACGATGGAGGTGTACGCCCTCCTCCTGGCAGCACCTGCGCCAACCATGCGCTGCTGGCGCTATAAAAACTAATGTCTGGCTGCAGGCCACGGCGCCGTTTCGCGGCAGATATGTCTGGTGCATGATGAGGCTAATAGCGGAGTAGACAATTACCGCTTATTAGTAGTGAGACCCTTTCTCTACCGGGTATTTAGCAGAGACCCGCGTAAAAGAGCATCTTTAGTGCTTCGATGCATGCATTAAGTACTATCAACGCGTTCACACTTAGCCTACACAGACACACACGCACACAACCAACACACACGTGCGCGCGCGCGCACACACACACATACACAAAATCAACACAACACACACACACACACACAATCAAAAATCAAATCATTTATTTGGCAACCAAAAACAACACATCAAATCAAGCATCAAAGAAGCAAAGTTTACAATAATAATATTATTATTATAAAACAGTACTTACATAATAATGATGCTAATATTTTCTATTTGTTTGCACAGAGTAGGCTATGTAATTTGCCATTGCTTAAAATTAATCTGTGCACCAGACCAGCAGAATATTATTATACACGACAGGCAGTTAGAGATGCTCCACCTAGCGACTGATCCAGAATCTACGCCACCTACCGACTGATCGAGCAGAAGACAAGTCGTTGATGAGAATGAAAACGATGATCTTTGAAAACTACGCTACTGCTCTTAAAGACCGTAGCCAGGATTTTTTGGGGGTAGGGGTGTTTACTCGACCTTGAGGAAGCCGACAAGCAACCAAAACAACAGACTAAGGGATTTGGAGATTAGTGTTAACACTGTTAAGCCGAACCTTCTGCTGTAAAGCCGACCTGCGTGTCGTGCTATGGTGGGCCGTATTTCGTATAACCTCTTACAGTACCTGTAAACATTCTGCGGTTTGTCAGATTGAGTCATTAAAGAAAATTAATATTATTAGGATTAATTAATTTATTGTTAATTGTCACATAGAAATGAGAGCCTCAAGATGAAATCCACTCAGTCCTTATAGGCTAATGATTATTGTAAAATGCATTATTTCATTACAGCATCATTTCATTTGGGCGCGGGGGGGTTCAAACTTCAAACACCAAACATACCCCCAACTACCGTAACGGTCCTGCCGCTCTTTGAACACTTTAGTCGCTAAGTCTTGACACCGATGGCCGCTCCTAGATATTAACTCAAGTGCATGGTTCTTTTTGTTCTTCTTGGTCTTTTTGTTCTTCTTGTTCTTCAAGTTCTTCGTGTTCTTCATCCTCTTCTTCTTGAATTAACTTTTAAACACTATCCAATTATAAAGGATAAGCTTATACCAATACCAGAGGAGCACTCCTTCGCTATATTGCCCCAGGGTGAGAATTGCCGGGGGGTTGGGGGGGGGGGTTCAACCCCCCAGTCTTTCTTAGAGCCCCGTGTTAAAGTATGTTTTTCATACCCCAATTTCAAGTTTATCATAGGCCAACCCCCCCAGTTATTTTTCCACAATTCTCATACTGAAATTTGCCCCTCCCAACAGAGTTTATTGGCCCTTCCAATCGACTTTATGCATATCCCAATTCCCTTGAACAGTGTGTGGGCGAGTGTGTGTGTGTGCGTGTGTGTGTGTTGATGTGGGCGGTGTGCTGACTGTTGCCCTCTTCACTATATAATAGCGTATACCTTTCTCTCCGGACCGTAAAAGTGTTATAGAACATAAATAAATATAATTTTATATATAATTATATATATATATATATATATATATATATATATATATATATATATATATATATATATATATATATATTCATTTGTAGCGGTTTAATACGTTTTGAGCTTCTGTTTTATTTTAGCAAAGATGATGTGTTTATTTAATTAAAAGGGAAAGTGCATTCAGTGCTGTTTAACGACACTGTTTCACATTTTTATTCAGACATGGAACTGGCATGCCAAAGCGCCAACAGTGGCGTAGTTTCATATCTCAAGTGTCTTACGGAACTGCGATGTATAGGCTAATTTGGGCATTACTCAATTATTGCCAACAACGTCACGTGCATGTCATAGGTATTTAAGACTGTCCTATTCGGCCGGAGTTGGACTGGGAGCGCTCCTAAGTACACAACCTTGTAGGACGCTATTTCAAATTATAAATATTGCATTATAGGGCCTATCTATAAATTTATAAAGCGCCACTTTCCCAGTAGAGTCCCAGGGTGTAACCGCAGCTCAAAAGGAAGGCCATTCTAGACCACCGGACCAACCACAGAAAAGGCTCGATTCTTCATGGTAGCAGTACGAGCAAAAGGAACCAAGAGGACTCCCTTATCAGGAGAGCGTAGCTGACGACGTCCTTGGATACCCAATGTAAGGCTGCATAGCTCTCGGAGGTAAATTGGGGTGAGACCCTGACAACATCGCCATACTGATCCAGCTACCGGGTGCTACCCTGAACTCAATACGCTGGCGAATAGGGAGCCAGTGAAGTACCTCAAGCATGTAGTTTGAGACATGACCATATTTAAAGATTTTCATAATTAGGCGCGCAGCAGAGTGCAACACCCGGTAAAGACAAGTCAATTTGCTGGATGGGAGGCCAATGTAGAGCAAAGAGCAATATTTATAGTCAATGCGAGATGTAACGAAGGAATGCACTAGAGTTTGAGAAGTAAAATAAACGCAACAAAAGCCGATTTATTTAATTTTATTAAACGCAAAAATACATTTCAAAGTCAGCAGAGACGAGATTTTACGAGAACTCAACATTTTGTCCGAACAAACCACAGAGCAGTAGGCGGTGGCGACGCAACAAAGCAACCCAGATAATAACTGTTGTTCCATCCTGCAACAAACAAATATCACTCACTCAAATCTGCCAAATTCTTTTCAATATTACACCGGCCGTTGTGGGGGCAAAAAGAATGTCAAGAAACCAAAACTAAATGTGATAAACGAAGGTTTTGATTCCACAGAATATTTATTGCTTGCTTAATTTTCCCGTTTTATATTTTCGCGAAAACACGGAAAGTTGCGGAAGACGGTAACCCACGGTAAGATTGTTTAGGCAAAATAATATAATTGCCAACTTTTGACGTACATTGAGCGCAGACCTACAGAAAACGTACTACAGGAATGAATGCACCAATCAAATGATACTCAATCAAATGATACTCAATCAAATGATACTAAATCAAATGATACTAAATCAAATGATACTCACTGAAACAGACACGCTGTTCTTAGAGTCACGCAAACACACACACATAAGGGGAATATGATTTTCCAGAAGCTCCAAAAACTACCAAATCCAAATACAACCTGCATATTGTGTTGCCTACTAGCCTTGGTTGTCCCTTGGCTATACTTGATCCTGGAAGGCTTTTTGACAAGAAACACAGAACTACGGTGATAGATTCACGTCTCAGTTTAACAGGCACAAATACCATGACTTGTTATTCCAGTGAATTTGCATTTCTGGTAATAAAAATACTCTAGGTGTTATCGACACAATCCCCAAACCATTGAACTTTTGCCTTAAACGACTTTTAACACAACGTTTCAGAAGCAATGACAAACTGGAAAATATTGCTACTACGAGAAATAACTTCTCTAAACACATACAAAGAAGACAAAATACAAATGCTTTCTTCAGCTTGTCTCGAGTACCAGAGAGAGAGCCAACGTGTTAGAAGCGGACATCGGGTGTGGCTGTGAAGTCGTCTCGACGTATCGTCAAACTTAATTATTATAATTCAAAAAAACACACAAACAATGTAAACTTACTTCTAACCGACGACGATAATAATAAAAATAATAATGCAACAATATCTCAGTTCTAACGATGATGATGATGATGATAATAACGTATAGCTAAAGTCCTAACAACAAAATGGTGCCAAAAGAAACCGCAATATCAGCAAAACGCTGTCGAACAAGAACCTCGTAGAAGCATGGTTCTGTCGTTCGTCCTCGGGGGGATTCCTGAAATTGCAGTAATTCACGGTGTCTAACAAAGTTTCTCAAACACGATTCACAAAAAAGTACAAAAGGAAAAGTAAATGTTTATAATAAGATAATGAGTACATTACAGCGCCTCTTCAAGATCACCACTCGTAGGCGCTCCCGACTACAGCACGGACCCTGAATCGAAGTTTCATGCCGAAGCACATTAGCAACAGCGAGCTAAGGACTTGCTCAGGGCCACTACGAATCGGTTCGAGGTGGATTTGAACCCGCAACCTTCCGACTTCAAAGGACTGAACATACCCCTACACCACCATGCCCAACAAATCCTACAAATCTAGGGCTTCAGACGTGACTGCAAAATGATGACAAGAGAATAATCGGTTGAAAGGTATTTGACGCTACAAGCCTTCTGCAACAACACGCAAAAAATCGCGGCAGAACGCCGGTTTGCATACATCTGTAGAACGTCTGTTGAATTGGTTGCAGAATAAAAAATGTTATGTTAACGTCGACGAACACATGTGAAATTGACTGTAACAAAGTCTCGAGAGAAACCGAAGAACGCCAAAGGCCACCACGTGTCCTACCGCTTCCGCAATCGAATGGCACCATTTCACAAAGCATTATGCATGATGTATAAACGAACAAAAACCGCGCGAGAAAAAATGAGTTTTTCATCAAACTATCACAAAATAGGAATATAAGCTTAAACGACAGTTTTTCAAACAACAACTGCTAATACTACTCTTGAAAACAATCAAAAACTGTTCCCCGTTTCTATCGATCTCGCCTTCTTCTTGCACTACAAAAACTCCTTTCCCCGGTAAAACGCTAGATCTCTCGGCTTTCTCTTCTATAAAATACCTCGAACAATAAACCATTCTGGTGTAGTACTTAAAACAACGCCGAACACTCCAAACAAAATCAACCGACCAGATTTCTTCGCATGGTCACTCAACTCGATGCGTGTCGTTTAGTTTCTTGGACCTGCGACTCATGCTCACACAGGTCACTCTTGCTCGGATCTAAACTCCGCTGCTTTCCAACGCAAGACGACACGGTGTCCGGACAATTCGGCGCCGGACAATTCGGAACCGGACAATTCGGAGTGCATGTAAAAATATTGCTCTTACGGCTATGAAACTTTTGTTTATCAATGGTATGAAATAAAATTATCTGGCACCAAACAAATATTGTCTGATCTTCTAAAATTGATCCAATAACAGAAATAAGACACTGAAATTAGTAGCTAAATGCAGTATATTATCAACTTATAGGCATCTCATTTAGATCAATGTAAGTTTCATACCTATAGGCCCATGTCTTTTTTATGCCCGATATATAGTGAGGTGTCAGATTAATATTAGTTTCGACAGTATACATTTTGGGTGACGAAGAAGTCCCATCACGAATTTGGGCTGCAAAGAATTGTTCGGTCCGAATCGTCCGGTGCCGAATTGTCCCCCAACACCTCTCTCCCCCAAACAGCAACAACCTCATGATCTCGGACGAAGGAAACAACGATGAATCCCAACTGAAGCGGACAGGTAACAGTAGTAGTAGTAGAAGTAGTGATCAATAGAAAAAACAATCAACACGGTTGAAAAAAGTGATCGCCGAACGTAGAAAAGTACGAAATGCACGCGTGCCTTCTCTCTTTAGTTTTGCATAAAAACATGATGCCAAGTACAAATACACTGATCTCCATAAGGCTAATTAACCACAGAATACGGATGAAGCACGCAACGTCGAAACCAACGTCAGTGTAGCAACAATATAAGCGGCACATCTAACAGAACACAAAGTCACGGAAAGCTACACCAACGTACGCGTGCACACACACACAGCGAATCTGCAAAACGGTTTTGAATATATTCTTCTCGCCTACGATATACGCAACGCACAACAAAAACACGTCCGTTGAGCGACACGGTATTAATCTCAAATGTTAACCTGGGATGAGACACGACTACGACGGCTGCTGATTTTGCAACAAAATGCGGTGGTTGCGAACAACAAAAGCTTCGACTACGATGACTCGAGCGATGAAGCAACTTGGCACAGTTAATTGCGGCTACTCGATACCTGAACTCGCGGAAACAACGCTCTCGCAGCCAACGAGGCAAATACGGTGTGCTCGTTCATATCACACGTTCATATCGCTCGTTGCAACACTACCGAGCAGCTACGTTGAAACTGGATGTGTGGCGCCGCACATCGAAATCAGCATTAACCCTTTACCCGTTTGCCCCGAGAATATCCGCTGAAAACACGAGCTTAACAGGAAAAATGAACGGATAAAGGGTTAAGTCGGAGATTACGCATCATAGATATTAGGGATATAGTACGTTTGTGATTTTTTATTTTTGTTTACAAAATTTAACTGAAAAAAAACACGGGAGAGGGGGGGATTTTTGTCACTATGTTTTCAAAAGACAAATTGCTAAGCTATTTTGATACTCTTGATATGCATATTATTATTTTAATTAATTAAATTAGATCACTTCTTTTTTTTATATCTTCGGTTAGAATTAAGCTAGATCAATAATTTGTGTCATTTTGACGCCTGAGACAAGGCCTTTGAAATGGTGTATCAAACTCAATATCTTGGAAAATCACCTTAATGCTGACTTCGGTGTGCACCACCACATATCTTCCTACAATATTTAAATCTACTAAACTGCTTGCGTTAAGCCTACAACCACTGACACCTGGAGCATAATCTATCCATTTCTTCATCATCTCCTCGCACCAATCTGAGATTCTCAATTAACGCCAACATGACCCTGCAGATCCATCCACAACACGCGGCAGACATAGTATGCGGACATAGTATGCGGACATAGTACCACCGACCATTCGTTGCAACAGAAAAAGAAGTTAGCGTTGGACAAGATTTATATTTTAACAACGCTTTTATATCGAAGCACAATTTTTTTTACTTTATCTCTTATTTTTCTTAAACAACTTCGGTCTTCAGATTCCTCTCAAATTTTTGAACGAAAAAAAATACTTAGCAGATTGACTAAACAAAAAACAAGCCCAAAGTTACAAAAAACAAGCCCAAAGTTACAAAAAACAAGCCCAAAGTTACAAAAAACAAGCCCAAAGTTTATTTATTTTTAGGCAACTGCTGGCAAGAGCTCAATGTTGTGACCAACAGTGAATATTTGAATTGTAAAAACTTACAGAACAAAATATACAATAACCAGTAGAACAAAAAATGGCAACTGGCATATTTTAACGGAAACAAGTTCAATACTGACACACAGGTTGCTAGTAACGCCTGTAGACAAAACATTACCAAGCCATTCGATTCAGCAAATGACAGACACAACCATCCATCTGACTGCCTTACACCAAGATGTTACTAGTTTCGAGGAACCTAGCTTTGCATAATTGTGTTTACTCGTTAAAATAGCACTCTAAAAGTAAGAATAATTAATTAACATAGAGAGCAAGAGGTAATTTTAAAAGATGCCGACTCTAAAATATAACAATCTGAACAACGATTACTACCCAGGTCAATTACTTAACAGAAGCCGGTAGAACTAACGAGACAACAATGTGCATAGGTGAAACACAAGGACGGGAGGGAGCACCCCACAGTCAACAGTATTTCTAGAAACCACAGCCGATGGAATGTATACAGATAAATTAACAAGGCACCCACCCACCCAGCCCCCGTCAGTCTATACCGTCCATTAAATGACCAGAAACATAAAATAATGAGGTGATAAGGAAGAAGAAGAGCTCGAGATAAACGACCCGACTGTTTTCTCAGTTGACATTAAATCACAACGTGGTCGATTAATTATTTCGGTGTGTAGCAAGACTCCGGAAAAACTCGTCAACATTGGCAAGAACGCGAGACCGCCGAGAAACTGGGAACGTCCAATTTCGCCATCGCAACAATTTTGATACACCCTAAATGAGTATTCTAAGAGCAATCCGCACACCGCGTTCACAGCTCTGAAACGTCGGAAATTATCAGCAATAACCAATTCGCACATGAAACAATAATTATGCAAGTTTTTTTATGTTCGCACATTGGTTACTTCTTCTTCTGTGCACAAGCTGCATGAACAAACAAACACCCCATTTCCAGAACATTCACATTTTTATTCCCATGGTAACTTACTGTTAAAATGGCATTGCTTCAGCCGCCCCCAACCTGTAACAAGCGCAGAAAACAAGATGGCATTAATCACTGCTAAACGTGTCTCGTAGAAAAATGCAGAAATAAAAAACGATCATCAAACCGATATGTTCCAACCATGACACACACACGCACGCACATGTACGTAAACCTTTGCGAACTCTTCAACAAACAACGCATTGAGCTCGGCGAAAACTAAACCGACTTGGCAAAAGCTGCATCTGACGAGCACACACAGGCAGACAACTACAACACGGACAGAATAGTAGACGCTACACTGAGAAACTGTTCAAACACTAGTAAATTGCTGACTGGCTTGCATATAATAAGTTTTAGCAACTCTCGTCCTGGCTAGCACCGACATCTTTCGTGCAAAAAACATTTGACCAGTATTACCCTTGCAGACAAATTTTTGTAGCTTCTGCTTTTTCACCAGATAGCAGCAGGCAAAGCTACAAGAAAAGAAGGAACGTCTTGCCCAATTACAGCATAGGCTAACACATCAAGAAACTACACATCACAAAAACCTGACTGTGTAACTGCGCTACTAATCAACCTTCTAAACAAAACACAAAACTTGGTTCTCGAATCTCTTAACAACATTAGATAGTTATATAAAAACGGTTTAGCGCTCAAACAAACGACAAAAACAGCACCAAAAGTCTGTGCACCAAAGTCACTACTGGACAACCTGTCAAACGCTTGCATTAATAACCTTCGCTGAGAAAGCTCCGGCTTTGGTGTAGTGCATGAAATCCTCGTAACTCAAAAACACATCACGCCTTCCTTTCTGCAACCAGAATTTCAGTTAAGAACCCAAATTTCTCACCCGATTTTGATTAAACAAACTCAAACGTAAATTTCCAATCTCGCCTTTCGTGATTTTATTTTGGCCACCGTAAAATTGATCAACTTATCGCTAATCTCGTGAATACCAGAAGAAAACACAACGAACAAAACGACTCGAAATTTTTTAATTGTGCACATTCATCATTGCAATAGAAATCACCAAACATAAACCATTCCACTGTTTACCGATACAGCGGAGAAAAATAAACTCAACTTCTGGAAGCATTCACAAATAACGCTACACATTATAATCTACTAATAATACTAAACACGCTTGTTCGAAAAAACCAATACATAGATGTTGAAGATAAAAAACTTTAGCTTAACAGCAACTTTATTAAATAACAGGTTCTAGAAACATTGCTAACAAGTTATTGAAAATGCGAACCTGCCAGTCGACAGGCTGAAAATATTTATACAAATAAACAAGCAGTTTCGTTTTTTACCGAACAAGTAAACACGGCGAGCGACGTAATAAAAATACGAAATAAATTATACACATCGGAAACTACGATAAATTAACTAAGTCACCAAACTTAAAACAAATAACATCAACAGTTTTATTTGTCAGTAGTTTGTTCGACAAGTTTTTGATTGCAATCTTGTGGTTATAGCGTTCAGAAAACGATCCAAGAATGAAGTAGCTGAATTTCTATCAAAGAAATACATCTAACTTGACTAATACGTCAATTCAAGCCTCTGCATTTTTATGCAACATCTCAAAGTCGTATATAATGCAGCCCAACTAATTGATCAGTACTGTTCAAATTTTAATTTCAATTCAATTACTGGTGTAGCTGTTCATAATTAGCCCCCACACCCCAGACAAATGGAGAGTGAGAAATAGTTCAGGATTTTCAGTTTTGTCCACTTGTTTCTGCCCGAAAAAACTTAGCAAGAGATTAGCATTGAACAGACAACACATTCGTGTAAAGAGACTTAGAAACCA
The DNA here is from genome assembly GCA_945859605.1 of Lumbricus rubellus. Taxonomy (NCBI): domain Eukaryota; kingdom Metazoa; phylum Annelida; class Clitellata; order Crassiclitellata; family Lumbricidae; genus Lumbricus; species Lumbricus rubellus. The sequence goes on along the minus strand of OX243827.1, from coordinate 19,944,330 downwards.
ACATTCCCAAAACTTACGCTAACAAAACCGTAACTGTTCATGTTACCAATCTTACAACAAAACATAACGACATGTTTACCCAATAACAGACATTTCGTAGAAGCATAATTAGTTTAAATCTTTGATCGATGTCATACACACTAACAAAGCATCACAACTACTGTTAAGCAACAGAATGGAAATCTCTTAATTCAACATACAATAGCAAGAAGAAGCATAGTTCTGCCTGTCTTTGAACTAAGGCTGACTGGCCAGATTTGCAAATGTTATACTGTTTAGCTAGAAAGTGAAATGGCCAAATAGAAAACATCACCACAAACTGCTCCTGTATATCTTGATTTATAACTCAACCACTAAACACGAAAGCCTTAAATTAATTACAGTTTCTGCTACGTTGACTAAAGTGGCACAAAGAAGCAGGCTAGCTAGTCAAATCCAGCCATGTCCATACGTAGAAAAAATGTCTCACAATTCAGTGTAACATTATCAAAGAAAAATTGGCCATTTTCAAACGGTAGCACGAAGAAAAACAAAAAAATCATCAACTCAGGAAACATAATCATTCGAAAATGCAGAAAACGGCCTAAAACCAGAAACAGAAAGCAAAAGCTTCGTTAAAAAAATAATTTCATACGAACATTTTCACGCATGATGCAATGCATGATGCAACTAATTTCCATGACTCTAGCTACATCGACGACGATAAACATTGCCCTCGTGCGCGCTTATGAGAAGTTTTGCGCCAGAGAAGCAAAAAACAGCGGAGAGCAAGCCAAACTTGAAGCAAAAGTGCAGAACTTCTAAGACCAGAAAAATATGCAGCATATGACATTGGAAACAATGAAACCGTTTAAAAACTACACGAAAACACGACTCTGCCAAAAACAAAAAACGTGTCTGCTACTACGCTACAACAAAACTACGCAACTACAAACTACGCGTGCCGTCGTCGTCGGAGAAATTTGGCACGGAAAGGAGTAACAGCTGTTAGGAAACACAACAGTCAACTTCGAAACTCTTCTCGTCGTAAGTGTTTCAAATGCTAAAACAATCGTAAAAAATCTTCCCAGAAAAATGATTCGCAGCGCCGACAACCGACGCACAAACGTCATTCAGTACGCCTCGCAACAATAGGAATCGGAGGACAGCCTCAAAACTATCGCAACCCATAATTAGCTTCCGACGGTAAAAAGACTAAATCCTCCGATCCAAAGCGTACACAGATAACACCAACCAACCGACGGTCGCCGACGTAAATATCGTTACGACGCGACGAAAAAAAACGAAACAATATTTCTTCTAATACGATAGAAATAACAAAAGATGTTGGGAAAGATTCTTCTCCGCAGGACGACCGCCGCTTCTCCGAGTACGTCGCCGCGTCCGGAAAAACCCGGACGACGAAAGCGTACGCTTCGTCAACGGCGGCGTTCGGGTCAACTATCGATCAATCGTACGTCAACGGCTGTCGGTTCTGAACTCCGTAGCGGTAGCAGTAGATGCGGAAATCCTTGCTCGCCAGAATGATTTCGCCGTCTTCGCCGAGTGCGACGTCGAAACACTGCGCGTGTTTCACCTTGCTCTCAAATCCGTACTTGAGTTTCCCGTCCTGACTGAAAACGGTCACGTTGAAGTTGTTGTGGTTGTCGGCGATGACGACCTCCCCTCGCAGGTTGATCCCGACGCCGATCGGGTAGTTGGTGATGTTGCTGCCCCCGATCTTGCGCAGGAACTCGCCCTTGTACGTGAAGACCATGACGCAGTGCGCGCGGTTGTCGCTTATGAAGACCTCCTCGCTGTCATTGGTCGCGATGCTGTTGGGGAACTCGAGGTGATCCTTGCAGTAGAACTTCTCCTTCAGCTCCCCGACTCCGCTGAAGATGCTCACGCGCATCACCTTGCACTCCACCACGAGGATGCGGCCTTTCCCGTCGACGGTCAACCCCCGCGGGTGCTGGAGCATGTTCGAGCCGAACTTGAGCACGAACTCGCCCTTGCTCGTGAAGATCTGCACCTGGTGCGTCGGCGAGCGCTCCGTTATGACGATGCGCCCGGTGACCGGGCAGACGGCCACGCGGTTCGGGTACAGCAGCTGGCCCTTCTCCTTCCCGTTCTCCCCGAACTCGAACTTCAGTTGCCCGCTGCGGTCGAACACCTCGATGCGGTGGTTGTTGGTGTCGGCGACGAGAATGTCGCCTTCCGCGTTGACGGCGACCCCGCTCGGCTCGGAGAACTGAGCGTGGCTGCTCCCGTACTCGCCGAATCTCGCGTAGAAGCTCATCTTGTGGCGCATGACGAGGCTGCCGGGGGGCGACGACGACGACGTGATGGAATTGCCCCGCGACTCTCCCCCGTTGACCAGTCCCGGCTGGAACATGGACACGTTGGAGAAGATGTCGCCCTCGTTGACGCTGGGCGCGGAATTATCCAACGAGTGGTGGAGCAAGGATGGCGACGCCATGTGCAACGACGGGCTGAGACCCGATGGCATGCGGGTGGCGCGCTCGGACATCAGGGTCATACTGCCGAACGTGCTCATCCAGTCCAACTCCGGGTGGTTGCCGTTCGTCTGGACGGGCCATCTCGTCGGCTGTAGATCCAGTTGCTGTTGACGTGCAAGGGTCGACACGTTGTGGTCGATCACACCGAAGCCGTTCTGGATTGCGGCCGTGACAACCGGGTGGTTCGTGCGGAATTCGATCTTGAACGCCTCCGGACCGTTGACCGTTGGAACGTAGTTGACGACCGGGAGCAGACGTTCCTCGATCATTTGCTTCAGCATCAGCATCTGAACGCGACCGATTCTGCGGTCGGCTCGCTTGATGAAGCGGTCCAACGACTCGGCTTTCTTCATCACGTCCTCCAGCTCCGTGAATGCGTTCGTCAAGGTCGCCTGAAAAGCGGAAAAATGTTCAGATTGATTCTTACGGAAGGAAGAACTTTACAAGTCAACGCGTGTATTTCAGTAAATTTTAACACGGATTCACTCGATTCACTCCGATAAATTCTTAAGGTGAAAATTTGTGTAATACGATATATATTATGAGCAATAAATAGCTATAAATACTTGATTAGAAATAAAAAGATTGACCGAATTTTTGACCAATTTACGACTCATGTTTTGAACTTCTAGATAGCTTTCAACATAAAACACCAATTATTTTTTTGTTATTACAACAAGAGCAGAACAATCCTAACTGTTGCAGTTGTTTCTTCGAAACGAACAACGACCACAATAAAAAAAACAATGTTGCATCAATTAGACATATCTTGTACACAGACACTTGCAAAAACCTTCAACAGAACTCGTACAGCAAGCACACATCCCTACCTTCTGATGGTTGTACGTAGCGTCCAACTTCTGCACCATCGCTTCCTTACACTCGCTGAGAAGCTGCGCGTACGCAAAAAACGCCGCGTTGATTCCCTCCTTCGCGACCTCGTACTGCTTGTTGAGATTCGCCGCCGAATTGCTGATGTTCTCTCCCGCGGCCGACAGCTTCGGCTGCTCCGAGTGCGCCTTGTGCAGGAGGCTGTACAACTTCAGGAGCAGGCTGTCCGAAATGACGCTCAGCGGGTAGTAGTTGTGACTCTGCACGGAGCAGAGTTTGACGCACTCGCGACACCGCGGCACGTTGCAGACCGGACTGCAGCAGAAGAACTCCATGCAGCACGTCTTGTGAAGCTCGCACATGACCGGATAGTCGCCGGCCCCGCCGCCGCCGGCGGGCTCGCTCGTTGCGAGGATCCGGTGGCCCTGGAACTGGTACATCTCCTCGTGGGACTTGTGGCACGACGCGCAGAGCATGGCCGAGCAGTCGACGCAGTGTCCCGTCACCTGCTTGTCCCGCAGACCGTTGCACAACCCGCAGACGACCGTCGACCCATTCGACCCGGGCTCGACCGGGTCCATCTCGTTCATCATGACGAAGTCGGGTCGCAGGTCCTGCACCTTCCCGTTCGGGAGATGGGTCTTCGTCTGGCATCTGGGACAGACGATCAGGTCTCCGTTGCCGCGTACCATCTTCTCAAGGCATTGAAGGCAGTACGTGTGGAAACAGCCGAGGAGGCGCGGCGACCGGTACGGCTTGCAGCAGACGTGGCATGCGCGGGAGAGCGCGTCCGACTCGGCGTCCGACAGCGACGCCGAACTCGGGTTCGTGTCGACGGATGGCGTCGGCGAGGTCATCGTAGTAAACAGGTTTTCGAAATTAAATTCTGAAAATGGAAAACGGAAAAACATCAAGTTTGGTCATTGTTTACCAACAGCAAAGATATCATATGATATACAATCGTTATATTTTATTCAGAAATTTATATAGTGCCTCCAAGAAAAGACTAGCTGCTCTCAGCATAAATAACTCCGAAGGTGGGGGGAAAACAATTTATGCCTTTGAAGAACGAGTCAGATGAGGAAGAAGAGGAAAATCGGAAAAACATCAAGTTTTATCGAAATTTAATTTACCGTTAGCAAAGATATTATAAAATGAGATGTGAAAATTGTATTGTATTTACAAATTTATATAGTGCCTCCAAAAATGACTATTCATAGCTGTTCTCAGCATGAGTAGCTCTAGAGGGGATTGGAAGAATTGCATCGAAGATTGAAATAGGTGAGGGAAAAAGAGTCATTAGTTTAGCCCTTTGCACGGGAGGAAGCAGGAGGAAGGTCATTCTAAATGGAAGGACCAACCACAACAAATACAATCACAATATAAATGATAATAATAATAATAATAATAATAATAATAATAATAATAATAATAATAATAATAATAATAATAATAATAATATACAGTGACTGGCAGTAGAGTAGGCCTCTCTTAACTGATTCAACTCAAGTCAACTTCAGTCAATTTCCACTAGCCCACAATGTTGGTCAACTCAGTTTTGAACCGGAAATTAGAGGTAGCATAGATGGGTGGCTTTGCAAGCTATAATGCATTCAAATCCAAATCTGATATCATCACATAATCTTACAAAAAAGTTTGAATCAATAAATAAATATTAGCGTAATATTAATGCTGCGTTCTGCGAGCTTGAAGTGATGATTAAACGAAAATTGATTGATTGATATTTAAGACAAGCTTCCAACACTGTTAAATCATCTAAACACATATGCATACGTACAATACATTCTTGCATACGCAATCATACACACACACTCATAATACACACACACACACACACACGGACGCATGCATAAATTTTGTTATCGGCCACTTCATTGAAGAGGAAGAATTGTAAATCAAACACACGCCACATTAGCAGTGAACCAAGGCATGCCAAACAGTTCTGGTTAATAGATGAGCAAGCCAAAACAAAGATTTGCCTGCTAATACAGACATTCAATTCAATTTCCGTTCATTCAAAACCTCACACTGGCAAAAGACAATTGTAATCGAACATTAATTTTATATAGCGCCACTTCAATAGAACTTCTCAGAGGCGCTCCCGACCTGACACCAAACCACAATCAAAGAGAATGGTTTTCAAATACTTGCGGAAAAGGGGCAAAGAAAAACAAAGAAGTTCATTATGGAGACTAATAGGTAACTTATTCCAGAAAGACGGACCGACCACTGCAAAGTAATGCCTTGTTACATACATGTAGACAATTTTAAAAAAATTGAATATGCATATTCAGATCATATTGCAGCATATATCATAATATCATGACTAGGTTTGGTTGATGTAGATAATTTACTTCACGCAGCAAGGAACCGCTCATCTCCATATACATTTTTCATATCTTAATTCATGCATATATGAAAACTATACATCATGAAAAATCCAATGAGATGTCTAGAGCCTCAAATGATGGCGTGAAAAATTGATAATTGATGTCTTTCATTGCAACCTGGACACAATGACACATCATATATCCTGAATGGATGCTTGCAGTGCCAGTGTAGCAAAAATAGCTGGAGCTGAAATTGCTACATAGATGCAACATAATTATATGCCCACACACTGGAAGTTAGTTACAATCTACAAAAGTTAAATATACACGAATGCATAGGCAATTTGTCATGCCAATCCTTTTATCTGCATTAATGTACTTTGCTAATCTGTAAAAGCCTTCAAACTGTTAACAGCACCTCAGTTTTCATGACAACTGAACTCAGAGAATGTCATAAATTTACATAAAATACTATAACAGATGATGATGATGATGATGATGATGATGAGTAATCAAGTAATCAAGTAGTAATCTGATCATCATGTAACACAATACGTCTTCAAACAATCCTTTGCTGAAGGCCAAAATTAATCCTCTTAGATATATATTGAAGAGGCAACTCCTATAGCTCCATGGGCTTTGCTTAGCTACCAGGCAATGTAGAGCTTCCTCAGTTGAAGGGCCGTCCATCTGGAATGATCTACCTTCAAAGCTCTATTTATTACACCTGACCAATCAAACTTCAGTTTCATAAATCTCTCCAAAGTCTTTCTTCTTTTGCCGTGGCCTGTCTGGGAGCGCTCCTAAGTAGGTTTCTTTAAGGGGCGCTATATAAGTCCATAGAATTAATGAAAGAAGTAAAACCAGTGCAGAACATACCACTACACCACCACGTCCCAACTTAATGAATACAGCGCTAAATAAATTAATTACCCATTGGAACAGCATCTGCTAGACGCAACAGCTACGCACCAATCACGTCCACACAACAACAAAAAACCCCACACGCAGTCCGCAGACAAGACTCCTACCTCCAATCTTCTCAAACTTCCCCCGGCCACGTACCGATGCACCATGGTCCCCCTTTTATACGGGACCCTTATCAACTGGACCGCCGATCACGCAGAGGTCAATCGAGGGGGCAGGTGGGGGTGGGTCAGCGGAAAATGCTTGTTTACGTGTCAAGCCAAAGATCCCGTAACTGGGCCAGTTCAGACTCTAACTGGGTCAACGGCTGCTCCATCAGACGGTCGGCCCACCCACCACCGCCGCCATTCCCTCCTCTGCTCAACCCTCCCTCCGCGCAGCCTAAAGAAAACCCGAGGCAGTCCAACAGTACCAGCTTCGAATCTAATCTTTAGGAAGCCATGGTTCAGATACATTACAGGCTTAAGAGACCAGCAGCCGTCAACCATTAAGCAGTACCACTATCGGGCGGGACTCAGTAGCAAGGCGGCGTGGCAGGGCCCCCCGCTGCGCATAAGGCGGCCGCACCGGATGAACCGCACGATCAGAGATGCGACGCTGCAGTAGCTCAGCCAAAGTTCCCCATGTAGAATAGGAAATCATCATCGTTGGTCGCTAATGAAATCCACCGATGATTTTAAGTGCACGCTGACCTAGGACGACGCATCACGTGACCTGCACTCAATGACACACACACACACACACACACACAGTCACACACACACACACAGTGTCGGTAGTAGTCTTAAGATCCGGTCTACCAATTATTATCCTGTGCTTCTTCTTCTTCATCCCTACCCCCCCCCCCTACCACCACCAAACAATTGTCATTTGACAGGACTGCAATTTAGGAATGCTAGCACTACTCGTCTTTCTTTGGAGTCAGTCAAATCATAGAGCTCCGATCTTGTTTATGGAAACTATCACATGACAGTCATTGATTTCGTGAACTCGCTTACATTGTCCTTGTTATTGGCCATACCTATACTCACGAACTAAATACAATAACGTCGTCATATTCATGATGTAGAACTTTGGCGCCTTATTCCGCCTACATTCTGGTAAATCCTGGAACCATCCCTTCAATGGTAGATTGTTCTGCAACTGTAAGGCGTTGGCTCCCTATCCCGCAGTGAATTACATACCGGGTCTCTGTTTTGGTGTGGCAGTGCCTCTTCTCAAATGTTGCTCCTGTATATTTGCAAGAGCTCTGTGTTCGACTTTGGTTGTACAGGGGTGTCGCGCTCTACATTTCTCCAACCAAAGTGAACTCCTTATTCCCCCAGCACGAGCTGTTCCTAGCACCGAGCTTTCTCTGTTATTGGCCCCATGGTACCCACTACCCAGGAATGGGTTTCCACTGTCTATATGGTCATTGATGTCAAAACTTCTCTGCATCGCAACCCCCTTGTAAATAACGTGGCTGTCTCAAGAACCACTGAACAAAATCAAACGTCAGTGATGACTTGGCCATTAGACACTTATGCGTTGTGAGTGTGCACTAGACACTGCTACAGATGTTGCTATGACTAAATTAAATGAAATAAAGGTATTGATACAGAAATGATAGCCAAAATAGGAGGAATCAGGCTATGAGCACAACACTGGTGTTCATTTGTCATAAATCAAATGGTTATAACGGCAATAAAGCTAATGGATGACACACGCTTACTTGCTTCCTTCGAATATTCAAAAATTGATGGAAATGCCACATTTATATTCTGCTATAAATCAGTGGTTTTATGCAAGACTGTTGAGTCATAAAGCCACACAATACAAGTCATATTGAAAGACACCAAGAGACAGTCAGACAAACAGACGGACACTGTGACAATCAGACAGACAAAGACAGACACTGTGGCAGTCAAACAGACACACACTGTGACAATCAAACAGACACTGTGACAGTCAAACAGACAGACACTGTGCAAATCAAACAGACAAAGTCACTATAAACCAATTTAATAACAATGCCTCACTATATATTTCACATATTTCCTCCCAATGAAAGCACCGATTATCTCGTGATTATCTCGTGCAGTGATCGCATACCAAAAACTACATCCGCTAATCACTAAATGAACGACGATAATGGCCATCAAATGGAACCCGAGCACTGCTTCAATTCTACCTAATTATTCTGTACTTAACGAATGACAACCGACTTGATGAATGGAGTTATGAAGCTATTCACTCTGAATTAAGAACTTGGTCAATGTCTCGTGAAACGTCAAAAAGCCATACAACGCTAGTAAAACAAGAAATCATTCACTCACCAAGCATCCATGACATCTCATAAATTCTAAGATACACGCCTTCAGAATTGATGTAGATTCATTGTGTGCACAAATGTTTGTGTACAGATTACACATCTAGTCTCCTACCTTGAAACAGCTGCAAGTCCCTACTACGCAATTGGTAGGCTGCACCCACTTAATGCTTGGTCATCATTTGATAGAAGTAATTAATATGCAAATCGATACGGCAATGTGTACACATTACACAATGATAACGTCACGTACACATAATACCCACCAATATTAAAATGTCATTATACGTGTATACAACTATATCTTCCTCCAGTACTAAGGTCTAAACTAATGACTCGTTTTCCCTGGTCTGTCTCTCACTCTTTAAAGGCATTTCTTCTTCCCCCCTGAAGTTTTTCATGTCCAATAGTAAATCTGTGAGAGGCGCTATATAAATTTAATAGATACACTACAGTACCTTTACATGGACATAATCACTAGTGCATAAAACACACAACTTTGCTACACCAAGTAGTTCAACACAATCGTCATCATATAATCATCATCACAATCATCATCACAATCATCATCACAATCATCACCATAATCATCATCATATTGTATTGTATTAAAACATTTATAAAGCACCTCTACTAGGGTGAGCCATTCAGAGGTGCTCAATGTTTATAACAATGCATTTATTAGGTGTTGCCAACCAATCACTAGAAGAAATGCAGAAAAATAACAGGAGGGTCTGACCGTGATCCACATGGAGTTGGGGCATGCAAAGAAATCTTTATTGTGAAGTCCTTGGGAGGTTAAACCCATCCAGTACCCCCTGCAATACTTTCTACTGACCCCGTCCAACCTCCCCCCCCATGGCAATTCTCAACCTGTTACTCACCCTCCTCAAGGTATCCCACCTCTGGCAACGGGCTCAGAGGAAATTCCACATGACATCACAATAGCTCTAACCAATGGACTACCATTCCACCACCACCCATATTATCTCACAACAACTGCCTTTGTTCCTCTACAAATTTACTCAGATAGCCCAACCCAACACAACGAACAATTCCATTATTTCATCATATATTAATGACAATTAACATCATTAAGCTACAGCAGAGTGCATCTCCGGGCTTTGCAGCACTGTCATAATCAAATTTCAGTTGGTTTGTTCTCTTATTGCTTGCCACTTCCGCTCCCTTCCTTCTGTGGTCCAAAGTCTCAGTAACTTTTACTCCTACATCCACAACGCCGAAACGTGCCTCTTCAGTGGTAGGACCCTCGACCCGAAATGGCCTCCCCTTGACGCTCATCATCATCATCATAAACCGTGGGCTCATCGCCCGTAGGTGTCCGACGCCATTTTCACCATATTCTTCCACAGTTCTCTTTCCAGTGCAATGTGGCTCACTGGCTCCCCTTGACGCTCGCCTCCCTTTAAAGTACTCCTTTCTAGACTGTTTCTCATCATAAGAGTTTTAGTTGGTTGTGCTGGGATTGGGAGCCCCTTTGCGCAGCCCCATTGAAGAGGAGCTATACCAATTCATTTAATGAATGAACGAATGAATATTGCATCGACCAATCAAAAACGTGTAGCTCATATTTTCTATTCATCGGATTAGTCATGTCTTATATGCCGGACACTTTTACGCAAATGTACACAAGCGCTCACCATTCACGTTCTCTAATCGCTCATAGATTTACTACAGCACGTGCCCTTATTATTATCAGATATAGAAATTTATGGCATGTACGAATCACTGGCTATGTGACAAACTGCACGTCGTCATATCTTAAGAGAGAATTTTAGAGACTTCCTGTCTTATAAGTGTCCTGAATTATGGGCCACAGGATCTCAAGAGGCTTCTGAAGACAATCCCAAGTGATATAATAGTGCTCAATGCTAACACATACAAACAAGCACACAAAAATACATACAGGCATACCAACTAAGAACAAATTTACACACACACATAAATAATATAGAAATAGTAAAACACATGAACAATTGCACATAAATTTACATAATCTAGAAATCCTCAGAATTTCTGGCCCATGTTAAGACCGTTTTATTTATGCCGCGCTAGGTTGGGAGCGCCTCTGACTGAGAAGTCCTCTTGAAGAGGTGCTATACAAATTCATTTTTTGAAAGAATGAATGAATAAATAGTAAAACACATGCACATAGATATAAAAAAAACACATGCAAACTGCACAGTCGTACAAACATAAAAAACAGACTATCACACATATAGAAAGGCACACATAAAGCACACAACTATAGGCATAAATACACACATACATAAAAACACACACACAAATAAGACACAAACAAACAAATGCATGCACAAAAACACACACAGATACATTTGGAATGTATGTAAATGTTCGCCATGATGTTAATTTCCATTTACTCCTGTTTCCTCCACCCATGCATAGCAAGGTAATTTGTCAATCCTGCTCCCCTGTGCCTCATCGACCCTGCTAGATTTATTGTCAGACTTATTCGACATTCAGATCACTTTGCCACGCTTTTGGAACAAATAAATTACACCTGTCACTCTGTGTTAGGGGGGGGGGAAGAGACTGCACCACCACCAGTGATAAGAAAAGCAAAGCAAACTCAAGACAGCATCGGGGCATTTGAGATATGAGATGAACAACAATCTGAATAGCATCAGTCAAGCAAAATTTTGCAAAAAGCAAATAAGACAAAACAGAAGAAAGAAATTCCCCAACATGAGTTCAGAATATTTCCTTAGGTCTTTTCAACTCAGACTGTGCAGAAATACGGCTACGAAAGTGAATTTAAAATTAAAGTTAGACAGCACAGATAATATGCTTACAGAAGACATGTCAAACTTTTCAACAAGTTCAAACACGTTTAGCATCTAGCTGTGTGGCATAAACATCACGTTCCTGCAAGTAGTGTGTCACTGGCACAAAAAATAGGTCATCCAATTTAATATAATTACAAGTGAGCATGGCACAGCTTTTTCGTGTGAAATATTTTAAATTGGAACCAATTTTGGTTATTAGAGGTAGAACGAAATCTATATTGTTTAGATTTCTAACGTTTAAAGTGATCAGACACCCGACATTTACATATCTTGCAATCTATCTTTCTTGTCATATAGCTTTCGAATTACTTAGCTAACCTATTATATCTTTCTAGTCGTACCAATGACTACTTGTCATTTTGCCTTACTGTTATTTTGCTTGATATATTTATTATCTTTGTTTTTTGCTATTTTAGCCTCTTGTGATATATTGTTGTCTTTGTTTTTGGTGATATATTGTTATCTTTGTTTTTTTTAAATTTTAGTCTCTTTGTTTTCAAGTTTTCTTGATACACTTGGAATTAAAGAACTAACATAAGTAATATCAAAAGTTTTAAGCCTCAAAAAAGCAATCACATAAAAACTCACAATATTAAACATCTATAAGACCATTTTCACAAAGTGCACGCGGATATCAACAGATTAACGAATATGCTTTAAAGAAATCAACTCAATTCCTGGACGTCAAGAAATTTATCAATAAAGATTCTGCAAGATCCGTTATACACTGTGTCCACGATAAAGTAGAACCCAATAACAAATGTCATAACTCGGTCAAAACTTTCCGGATTTGTCTGAAATTTTAAACACAACAACAGTGATCATATTTACATGCGATCCTAAAGCCGATTAGAAATATTCTTGAGTTTGTCAAATTTATGAGCGTTTGAGATGCAGCACCGAAAAATGCAACTTTCCAACATGGAAAAGCTGAAAAGAAGTGAAATTAAGCCAAATATGGTGCTCAAAATGTCATTTTTGTTCACAAACACACGGCCGTAGACGTAGACGCTACTGTTTGATGTCCGGTCGATGATCACCTGGTCAAACAGCTGTCACTCTTCAATCAGACGCACCTATACGGTTATCGATGTCATGAATACGGGAACGAAAAACGCGCTACTCCGGTACACGCACCCGGATCGAGGTCTGGACTGCTAGGCGGCAACAGCTACGGATATGAAGCCGAGTGTCTTCCGGGACAGCTACTACACTACTACGTCTTTGGTCGTGTGTTCGTGAATAAAAATGACATTTTGAGCACCATTTATAGCTGAATTTTGCTTCCTTTCAGCTTTTGCATGTTGGAAATGTCCATTTTTTGGTGCTGCATCTCAAACGCTCATAAATTTGGCAAACTCACGAATATTTCTAATCGGCTTTAGGATCTCGTGTAAATATGGCCACTGTTGTTGCGTGTAAAATTTCAGGCAAATCCTAAACATTTTGACCGAGTTATGACACTTTATTGTGGGTTCTACTTTATCGTGGACACAGTGTATATCACGAGGCAATGGCTGCACCCAGAGATCAACCAGGGCGCTATATAAATTAGAACCGCACAATCCCTTCTTTTCTTTCCCATTCTTCCAATCGGAGGACAATGAGTTTTTCTGCTAGTTTTAACTGCATATAGAAGTGCTTCTACAACTGCACAAATCCATTTAGAACTGCACATTTTGTGTACAACTGCAAGTTTAAAAAGCCCTGATATAAATCTCTATAAAAAGTCAAAAATTTCGAATACGAAAGCGAGCCCGCTTGAACAGCGGACTGGAAAGGCGGGACTACAACGACCACCACCAAGCACACTACCACTTACCCGTCTGACGTCCAATTAACACGAGGATTTAAAACCGAGGACGATGAGGAGCAGGCAGAATCATACGACGAAGTTTATTACAACGTAGCGACATCGGTAGTCGACAACTGGAACTATTCGTCGGTCAGTCCGGTCATAAATACCGCTCAACACACAACACAGGCTGCTGTCAAACAAAGAAACTTTATCTCTTCCTTCACTCACACTCACACACTCTCTCTCTTTCTACTTGTCCAACCACTGACCGGGCGGCTTCAACACGGTGACTCCAACAGCCGAATTTCCTCTCCCCCATCATCATCATCATCGTACCACCCTCCGCGGTGGCGAACCCCCTCCTCCAGGGCAGCAGCCCCATCAGACAAAGAGCCAGGGATGAGACAGCAGCCAAGCCAACGCCGAACGAGTCAGACATACTCAGCCTGTAGATGCTGATCAAGTCGACTCATAGTCCGACTGCGGCGGCGGCCGGGCCAGAGACGGCATCGGCGGCGGCGGCGGCCACGACGGCGGCGCTGGCGGGTCCTGCTCGGTAGTGAGTGATTCATCGCCGTCTGCCGCTGCTCAATTATTCATGACCACCTTTGTTTGAACTCGCAGGACTCGAGCTTTGTCTGTGCCACTGTGGCCGCCGCGATTTCGACGAATAAAGACGACAGACTCTGAGCAGACGACACAAAGACATTTTCTACTCTAGGACGCTGAACGACAGACGACAAATCCGAAGACAAATGTTTCAAATCGGTCCCCACTCCAATGTGGCCGACTGGTTAGATCGCTCGACTTGTAACTCGGAGAGTACGGGGTTCGAGTTAGTGCGAGAATTGTGGAAAAATAACTAGGGGGTTGAACTATGATCCACTTGGAAGTGGGATGTAAAAAAGACTTTACTATGGGGCTCCAAGAAAGACTGGGGGTTGAAACCTTAACCCGCCAGCAATTCTCATCCTGGTTCGAGTCATGGTTGCTGTTCATGGACCTTGGGCAAGTCACTCGTCCTTAACTGGACAAAACCTCAAAATTTCACAATTTATTTTTATTTTTCTATTTAAATCCAGCATCGTTTTCTGCACATATTCACATTGGAACCAAACCCCAAGCCTATCTGATATGTTAAATAATTAGCCAAACACAACCAGCAACTCTGTTAAGTGCAACTGGACCAAGACACAAAAAAATAATTTTGATTTTTTTATTACAGTTACAAAGATGGGTTCCACCAAAATCTGACAGCTTCAAGTTAAGCATTGAACATGCGTACGTTTCTGTACTCTCATAAAATTTAAAAGCAACATTTTTCAGTTATAACTAAAATATAAACTTTATCAATCGTTTTCCAGTTAATAACGATTTTGGGGGTTGGCCCACGCGTGCATAACACCATCCAATGATAACTCGACTACAATATCGATTGATTTAACTACGTGACACCATTATCACATGATTGTCAGGCGATAATGGCAATTGATATCTGCAAAAAAAGAGATATTCTATTAAATATTTTGGATTATGCACATATTTTATATCAAATATTATACATATATATATGTATAATATTTGATATAAAATATATGTATATTCCAAAATATTTAATAGAATATTACTTTTTTGCAAATATTGATCGCATGCGTAGTGCAGTGTAAATGCGAATAAAGTGTCAATATATATATTCTTGGCTTAATATCCTTTCTTCAGCTCTCATCTAACACTGGTATAAACGAGCATAGCCTAAAGCACCAAATCATGCAGTCATTTATGGCGGCAGTAAAATTGTTCGTGAACCCCCAATAACGCTGCAACTGTGGTCGGATTCCCAGAGCTGAATCATAAATTGTCATACCAGGCAGGCGTTGACGAAAATCAAGGAACTAGTCACTTAATAAAAACATTCTTTAATTAGGTGGCACAGTATGCACTGCATACACATGATATCAGTACTCGTGATAATGCTTCTAAGTACACCAGCACTGAAAGCATCAGTATTGAATTACACAACCTTTATCATTTCCTCCCATCTGGATTTGCTCCAAGCTATTAGAGACCTGTCACGGTGCAGCCAACGAAAGGGCATCGAAGAAACTTTTCATAGAAATACCAAGTTCAACCTCTCCAGAAATTAATGATCAATGCAAAATGTAAAAAATCGTTGTTTACGACAAAACTCCGGTGCAAGAGAAATGTGAGAAGAACATGGCATTTAATAAAACTTGTTTAGCGTACGAGTGTCTGACCGTAAACCCAAGATTCCAAATGAGTCTGGCTTTTAACAACGTAGATATACACGGCCTAAATTATCTCATCGGGTGCAACTGGTACAGAAGAAGTGCACTGCTAAAAGTGCACTGCTAAAAGTGCACTGCTAAAAGTGCACTGTTGAAGTGCAAAGTGCACTGTTGAAGTGCAAAGTGCACTGTTAAAGTGCACTGTTGAAGTGCACTGAACTTCGAGAGTTCCTAACATGGTAAATTGTATTCTCAACATGTGTTCTCACACAAGTTGTAGTCAAGCAATTGTGTATTTACACAGCCACTGATAAACAAGACAGAATGAACAGGTAAAGATTAACGCCAAATCTGTGAAACCCTTGCAGATTATCAGGCAACAAGATAAGCAAGTCACACATGTCCTATAACTTATAAGTCATCTGAAATAAACACCACCAGAGATATAGTAATTTATCAGGAAAAACAGCATAGAATATAATGCAATCCACAGTATTTACATTAAATGCCATTTTCTCAAGCAGGTCACGTGCAAGCTATAACTTGTCAGAAACAAATAATCTACTAGCTTTTATCAAGTAAACAGGTAACTTCAAACTAAGAACAGAAAATGATATAATCAGAGCCATTCATAAAATGCAAATAATTGGCATTTGAAGCACCGTCTCATTCAACCATATTTTGTTGAACTTTGAAAGCTCTTAATTATGTGAGCTTCTGTTCCTTAAGAACCTCACAACTGTCTTATTTAGCCTGGGTTGGACCAGAAGTGCTTCTGAGTAACCTACCTTGAAGAGGCACTATATAAAAAATTCTCTAAATAAATAAATAAAATATTTTAATCATCCATAGGATATTTTACGGCGCAATGTTGGAAAACAATTTCTTTGTGATGTCAAACTCTTCGGTATTTTGAATTGCAAATCTAGTTGCATAAAATTCATGGGACGTTTAATGACCTTGAATTTTCTCCCAGATGGTGTTTCAGTTTAACTTTGTGCATTTACACTGCACTGCACATGTATTTTGTGATGTTTCATTTATTCTTTCTGCCATCAGAAATGGAATCAAGTACCTATATATTACATAACCCCCTCAGAGTCTCGGACCATAGACTAACAGATTTGGCATTCTTCACGCAAAGCAGAAGCGCGATAAGAGCAATCCAACGCTTCCACATCAAGTGGACTACACGGCTCCAACATCCACAACGGCTAAGCGGCTCAACAAGCTACACCAATGGTTCCATCCACCACATGGTACGAAGGGACAGTGCAAATGCATTAGTGATAAGCCCCTATGCATGCCAAACTATATATCGTATCCATAAATACCAACAGGAAAAGCCTTTGTGCCAAACTTCAGTGCAATATGAATTTTGAAACAACGTCGGGAAAAAATTCATACAGAGTTAAAAATGAAAAAGTACGTGTTTTGCGTAGCAAACTCTATGGCCTCAAACCTGCTCACTTTGCCAGGAAAATTTATGGGTAGGATCTTTCATCACCCAAGATGTCCTATGTCCATATAAATGGGTGGCATGCCATTTAAAATGGGTGATACAAACTGATACATGCCAAAAGGCAAATGATAACAAATCATGGTTGTAACGAGGCTCTTGATATGCGAAAATTTTAACGAGGTTTCAAGGAACACATCCATTGAAACGAGTGCAGGAAATAAATCTACATAACGACCAAATTGTCCAACTGCCACTGTACTTTTCATAGGCTTCCCATTATATACTACTGAAAATCTGGTTCATTAAGATTGAACTATTCTGTAGTGAAGCCAAGAAGCCAAGGGGGTGAACGGGATATCAAGATAAATGATCATTTAGGGAGCGCCTAGTTCCGACAGCAGTGTGAAGAATTCCAACCATCTGGTACAGCTATCTGATGCCACACTGTACCATGACACAGTTCTCCAGTGCACAGACAGAAACCGGAACCAAAGTACAATTAACCCAAACAAGGGCAGCAGCAGCTGAAAGCCGTGACCCGTCTTCATCGGGAGGCTGTACTAATCCGGCCAAGACCACGGGCGCTGGCGGCTAGAAAAAGATCCCTCAGTTTATATTGTAGAACCATAAACAGCCCACGTTGACCTATATGCTGGGAGAAGAATGAAAGACCGGCCACCCAGAGGAGATAAAGCCCCAAACAAGACACGCTAAAAGCCACAGTTCAGCTCCAAGATCAATCCACAAAGAACCTTGGTTCAGCTCCCTCCCGCTTTGACACGGCGGCAGCTATAAAGTATTCCAAGAAAGAGCAACTGTAGGCAAGAAAGAAATCGGGTCTAGACGAAGACAAAGGTTCAGGCGTGTATCACAATTCAGCTTTGTTACAAAAACACGCGACCTATGTATGACTAGCAAGTCCGAAAACTAGCCCAGAGACCCCTATATTATAGTCTTAAGACCACACCTTAACGGTCCATCTCATCAAAGTGACATTACACACATTCCACCGGCCTCCACGAAATCCTCAAATTTACAAGAATACTGACACATAACGGAGTAGACACAAAAGGAAATTCTGACTGTTTGTATAAATTATTGTAACTTTTTTTGCCTTATACATGTTCAATGGTAATAGATCGAAATCTGAGGGGAAGGACAAAAGTATAAATCCCTAAGGATCTTTACAGTCTGCTAAGTAGATGCAAATCCAGCCATTGGAATAATCCAGCCTGCCACAGCTGAATAGAGTGGAGGACAACACAAAGAAATCTCAATACACTGTGTCCCAATAAATCGAGACCCCTGATTCAAATATGAAGTTGTGTTCGGTACTTAACATATGAATTCTCTGATGCAAATGACGTAATTGTGACGTCAATATTCATGCCAGAAACTTCACATTTGAATCAGTGTAAGATAATTATCTCAGGATAAAAACAGTTTTAAAATTTTGAAAATCTATTAAGATTTGCCTGTTTTATTCACATTATAAAAAGGGGCCTCGATTTATTGGGACACAGTGTAGAATTCTTGCCATAACCTTACAGTTAGGCGTAGAAAAAAATTCTTGTGTTTCCGGTAACCCGACCGACCCATTTTTATGGCCGCGACCCGAATATTTTTTTTTTCTAAATTTATTTGAAAAAAATTTATTAAAAAAAATTTTCAAAAAAAAATTTAACTTTTTTTTCAAAAAATATTTTTTTAACATTTGTATTGACATAACATAAGAGACGTCAACAAAATTAAATTAATAGGACTGTTTCTAGAGCAGTTTTAGGTGCAGACAGTCGGGAAATAGGCAGTTTATACTTGCTTAGAACACGTACTTTGTTTCAGCGTGCAAAAAAGACTAGTGGGGTACACTTTTTCGGATAGTCACTGCATAAAAATATTTTACAAAATGAAAATATTTTCCGACCTACCTACCCAATTTTTTTTAGCTCTGTTACCGGAAACACAACATTTTTTTTTAGGCCTTAGATGATGAATTGAGATGCTGTGCTTTCAGATTCAAATCATAGATATTAAACGATGAAGCATATTCAAGTTATGTCAATAAGATGCATTCATACCTCAAAAACATATAATATAAAAAAAAATAATAAACAATAAAACATAAAATTATCACTAATAAAATTAATAATTAATATATATAATTTACCTGTTTTAATATTAACGTCCTCTCAAAATACAGAACTGAACACATGTCATACACCATCAATGATATTTATCAGTTATGGGCAAAAAAACTCTCGCTAAAGGTCCATATACCCATCGACCAACGACTGGGTTTAGTTCTGAATATAATGCACATTGCACTACAAGCAAAGCCCTCTATCCATTTAGCTAACTTGCCGAACAAATTGGCCACCGAGCAACAATTAACAAAATTACAAAAGTACTGCTGACCTCAAAGCACTAAATCATTGTCTATCAAACAAAATGACATCAGCAAAAACAAGAAAATAAGGTGGACAATAGATCAGTATTAATTGGAAATGATGAACAATGATGACAATGGTTTTATGAAGGCACAAAAGACGACAAAAAATTTGACACACAAAGATAAATAATATGACCCAGTTGCAGAAACTCTATGTGTCATAGAACAATGGCACAAAGACTTGCAACAAGTGGGACAAAAGCACTTCAATTTCACGGTGGAAAAACTTTCATCAAGCATTGAGGTCATTGAGGTCACATCAACATCACCTATATTATATGTCAGGCAGTAATAGTTCTATATAAAAATATGATTCACGGAATGGGAAGTGCAGTTTAAAAAGTTTGGTTGCAAAATATAATAATAAATATTTTTGTTCTAAAGCTAATTTCCAATTTATTTAAAGTAAATATCATGAAAGCTGCAACAGCTACATTATATATAATATAATATATAATATATAATATAATATATATATAATATATAATATATAATATAATATATATATATTATATATAATATAATAGCAATTTGATAATCATTAAAATTATATTGAATCTATAAATTTATATAGCACCTCTCACAAACATAGATCTTTTATAGATTAATAAAACCATGAAACAATTATTACTGCCTGATATGTCTGTATTCAAAGATATCAAAGTACAAGTTTTAATGTGTATAATATTATAATTTAAATGCATATAATGAAAACAAAGCAACACATTGAAAAGCATAATTTGGGCTACATCTATAGAAAGGCAGTTCCTATAGGAAACTAGGCATACCAATGGGCACAAAATGGTATTAACAATTTCATTTATTGTAGCCTCAGCAAGTAGTCAGTCGCCCTCCGTGCTACCCCAAAAGTGCTCACTGAGCAAGCATCATAACCGAGTTCACCCTATAGATAATGAAAAAATTAATTCACTAACCCATAACTAAAGTACTATATTAAGCAATACAGTTACACACACATAGACATTGTACAAGACACACCATAAATAAAGTAAGTCAGGCATACACACAACTATGACAGGCATCCCTGGCATCACATGAATAGACCTGTTAGGCTTGTGCACATATCTTCATTCCACGAAACATCAACACTCATAATTAGGTCAACACTTGTAGGTGTGTGTATGCGCAATGTTTCATAGCGATCTTAAATATTCCTGCAGAGTTTTCAATTGCAGACAAGTTCATTAATTCAAAATGACTGCTCATTCAAACACGATGAACAAAGAGCCAGAATGCGTCAAACTCTTAGTCTCAAGCGCAGGATAAACGTTTGCTAATCTAAATTCAACACAAGCCACACACACATCCTTTTACTGACTCATACACCCCTCATAAATTTGAATCACACCAAAACCACACCACACACTCTTGCGTGGTTACAACTTACACTCACAGCACAGAGTGACTCGCAATGCTTCTTAGCATCAATATATTGCTCTTATCCTAAGCCACTTTCCTTTCTCGAACAGCTCAGCACGACGACTCATCCACGACGTGCATCACCACCACCACCAGAGACCCCCATTTGCGCAGATATAAATTACCCTAATTTCCAGTAGTGTGACTCCAGACAGCGTCATCAAGCGAGACTACTAAATCGATTATTTTCAGAGCGCGTGAATCACAGGGCGAAAGAAATTCAAGTATTTTATCAGTCACCCTTGAGCGGGAAGGCTAGCCAACGCCGCTCGTTTCCCTAGAACGTGATTCATCGTCGGAACGAGGGCAGGGCGGAAGCAGGGAGGATGGAGGGAGGAGGCGTCTAGACTGACACCAGACAGGGTCAATCGTCTATATCGCGTACAAACCAGACGCGAAATTAGGTTAACGCCATTTTCTTCCAAATAGCTGGCAGTTAAAAACTAAATGCGTTTCGGCTTGAATGAATCTGTCCACTTACGTGCCTCAACGAGTTCCACGGCTCAAATTCTCCACCGCCCTTTCGCAGAATTTTGAAACTTTGCTTCGCTAACGGACAACATGTGGCTTATGAAAATAAAGATGCCACAGACATCGCATTCATGTCTATATTTAGAACAAGAGTCCACACTTCATGACGTAATGAGCAATATCGAACAACGCTAAACAAAAGTTCTTCAAAATTCATTTCACGCGCAAATCCAGATAGGTCTAATAATATATTGATGTTGATTGTTTCTAACAACCAGCAGCTTGCTTCGTGATATAGTCTAATTATAAATGCAATAAATGCGTTCCAAATTGCTGCTAATAATTATGTAAGAACAGAAAGAGTACGGTCAAGGGAATTCTCAAATTCGCATTTCAAGCACAGACGCATAGCCTAGTGGTCTGTGCTGGTCCGCGCTCATATGCTGATGATGCAGATGATGATAATAATGATGATGATGACTTGCGAGAGAACAAAGGATCGCCAGAAGTTGCAGTAGGTTGGAGCAAGCGCCTTATTGAAAGTTCGATTAAGGGACAGTGGGAATTCACAAAGATTGTGACGGACAGTTTTGTCCGACACCAAGCGGCTATCGTATTCGCAATCTTACGATTTCCACCGCGTCCAAATAGTTTACAAAGGGAGACAATCCTAATAGTACTCAGCCGAAACAAAATTCATAGACAAATCAGCGTAAAAGGGTAAGAGGTTAGGTCGACAGTGGTTGATGCATGATATTTAAGCAGATTAGAATTAGGTCTAGGCTACTTACGTGTAGCCTACCTAGGCCTACGAGAAAGAAAAGTTATGGGGGAAAAGAATTATTGCTTTCAGTGTTTTTACCAAAAGATCGTCTGGCAAAGAAATTGAAAAAATCTTGGGATGGATCTGGTGTGTAGGTTTAATATGTCAAGAATGAAGAGGATGAAATGACGCGTTGATAACCGAAGACATTGCAGATCCTATTCAATTGTGAATAGTTGCAAAATGTTGACTCACGGTCAAATTCAATCTCAATTTTCAAACAGAACATGCCAGCATTAGCTTCAATAGAGTTTAAATTCCATAGCTCTTGGGGTGCGAGTGAAGGTTCGTCCACCAGTGGAATGCTCTTGGGTGCTAGCTCCCTCATTCATCCCAAAGCCAGAACCATATGGATGAGCAGAAACCTATTAGTCACTGATGGACCAAAATCAATATAATAATTACATATATAAGCTTACATATATATATATATATATAGGCCTACAATTATACATACATATATATACACATTATACAGTATAATAGGGCCTACAAAAATCGATTGCTGATCAAACTGTTCCTACCGGATTATTACATTTAAAGGTCAAAGGTTGCAACTTCCTGTTTACAAAGAATTGGTCTGGATAATATTTTAGGCACATCTGTAGGCCTATAACCCCCCCCCCCTCCGTGGGATTCGCTAAGCAACAAGTAAGCAGTCGTGTCAACCTGCTGGTTTACAGCGTGCATGAAATTAAGACTTTTGACTAAGCTGTCAAGCGATTGTCAAGATGGCCGAGCTATTTCAGCGGAAGTCACGTGATTCCGCCGGCCTGGTGGAGCGATTAAAGCTCTTCATATATAACAACAGCTTTATGGTCTGGATAAACGTGGACCACACGGCGCTGACAAAGGAGATATGATAATAGGCTGGAGACTTGAAAGTGAAATGATGAATGAACTGAAACGATTTAAATGTTTGTTTTGGCAGCATAATCCTGGTAGCATACATTGATGTAGGCATATGTGGTTATTTGTATATTGATATTTAAATGTTTGTTTTGGCAACATAATCCTGGTAGCATACATTGATGTAGGCCTATGTGGTTATTTCTCTCTTATAATCTCTACTATCTCTTGATGCTTCGTGTAGTATGCATGCCTACTTCGTCTGCTATACGTTAAACACATTCGTTAGGAAGACTTATTTAAAGGTTCTCAGAAGGCGCTGTATAAACTCCTCCGTCTTTCAGCTACGTGTGCAATGCAGTAGTGTAGTCCTAAAAAATGAAGTGGGGGAACGCTCTTTATAATAATAATAATAATAATATTATTATTATTTCGTTATCCCTGAAAAAAAGTGGGGGAACGGCGTTCCCCCGCGACTACACCACAGGTGCAATGCAACATAATTAAACCTATATTATGCAGTGTTCATAACCAAGGGCGTCCGCATATAGCTATGCAGAGGTAGGCTACAAAAGACAAAGGTCAACGTGGGCGGAAAACCATTTTTCCCTGTGCAGAAAGTTAATGACCTCAACTATTGAAGGGGGAGACAAATGCATGAGTCGTCCCCCAACACATTCATTTAGGGGGACCGTCCCTCTGCCCCCCCCCCCCTAAGTCTCCGCCCATGATGGTCAAGGAGAAATATTTAGTAGAACTTAAACATTTAAAACTCAGAAAGATAGGCTACAGACAAAGAATATTATTATTGCAGTGAAAATAACTAGACCTTTGAAACACATGCGTATCTATGGCGCCCAAAAGCACTTCTTGGCCTATGATGGCAGAAGATCGTGAAATCCCACAATTACACAGACAAGACTACTAGACTAGTCTCAACACACGTTTAGGTTTTTAACGTGCAGTTCTACACAAAATGTGCAGTTGTTGCAAATGGATTTGTGCAGTTGTAAGGGCAGTTATGTGGAGTGGAAAGCATTAGAAAATTTAATTGTAGGCCGGCTCACCCCCAAAAGAAGGACATGTGCAGTGAAAAATAAGCAGGAAGCTGAAACAAAAAAATTTTGAAGCTCACGACTAACAAAACTAAACCGACTTACGACATTTCTTGGGAAATTTTTCAGAAACGACGAGAAATTTTCGCCAAAGTAGTTTAACACAGAGTCGCACAAAAAATTTCCTGGTTGTGCAGTTCTACAAATTTCTTTTTAAAAAGAGCCTTGCCTAAGCTTACCTCTGGTCAGATTCTGCTG
>OX243827.1:19909733-19912233 GCA_945859605.1 Lumbricus rubellus | reverse complement strand
CGTCTATACCACCATGCAAGTTCTGGTTTCAGTGGTTTGTGCTGCTCAGAGTTGCTCCAAGTCAATGGTGTCAATGATCCATAAACCCCAGCCACAATTTAATTAATTAATTAGTTAATTAATTAAATAATTAATTAAAATAGGCCTACTGACGTTGTGGTCAGGCCTGCGAATGACTAAAGAGTAGGCCTTACTCACTTCATGAAATCTTATAATTGTTCATTATTCTAGACAATCTAATAGTAGTTTAAGTTTAACGACACTGCGCCATAACAAAGATGATTGGTGTCGCCTTCCTCCTTTATCTAGACTTGGGACTGGCACTGTCAGAATGCAAACATTGACAGAGTAGACACTATCTTTAGGTTTTGGTAATTTTACAGGATCAAGGTTTGCCCACGCGTTCACGCAGGCGCACTGACGAGCGTGCACTGTGCGCATGCGTGACGCTTAAAATGACGTCAGAGTTTTATCTGCATAGATATAACCCACACTGTGCGTACAGATGGATAGATAGGGTTAAAGTTCTGATAATGAATACGCACCTGTGCTGATTACAATGCTGATACTGATGCTGGTAACGCCGTTGGCAGCAATATAATTATAATCAACAACTTCTAGTATAGCCCACAAAGCATCGCATAATCATCCTCATCATCATCACCATTATCATCATCATCACCCATCATTATCATTGTCAGCAGCAGCAGCAGCAGCATCACCATCATCATCACCACCCCACATACATCATCATCATCATCATCATCAACAACAACACCACCACCACCACCCTACCTACATAATCATCATCATCATCATCATCATCATCATCATCATCATCATCATCATCAACATCAACAACAACACCACCATCACCACCACCCTACCTGCATCGTCATTATCATCATCGTCGTCGTCATTATCCTCCTCCTCCTCCTCCTCGTCATCATCATCATCATCATCATCATCATCATCATCATCATCATCATCATCATCATTATCAATAGTTGACCTCCAGTCTTCCACCACAATTATCATCATTCTCTCGACATTCAGCACTGACAATAATCATTCCTTTCTCTTGTTGATGATGCATCATGCATTGTTGTGAATAAATGATTTTTTTTCGTTTCGTAATTTGTCATCATCAGTGTTGTTTTCATGTTTATCACAAAGTCTTAATGCCATGTCCCCTCGTTTAAACTGTCCAACCAGCGCAGTCTTCGTCTTCCTTTGGTGTAGTATACAGTATATTATTATACGCACCACCAGTCCACCAGTCCGTTGTTCCCCTAAAATTTATGCTGGGGCATAGATGTAAAAAACGATGGAAACGGAATAAAAAACGGAAAAAAATCGTTTTTTCGAAAAAATAAAAAACCAAAGAAAAACCATAAAAAACGGAAACGGAAAATAATTTGACTTTGCTACATCTAAAACCGCATGTTAACCTTGAAAACCTTCATTAGGAACCTACTACACGCAGGCTATCTCTTAAATAATGATGTTGAACGATGAAATAATGTCTTTAGTTAGCTGAATCCTTGAGAGTTGGCGGAAAACATAAGGAATATCAGAAAAATTAAAATTTAGGAAAATAATAACAGAAAGTAAATGAATAAATAAAGTCAAAGAAAAAAGAACAATAAAAAACGATGGGAAAATAAAAAACGAAAAAACGACGTTTTTTGGGAGAGAATAAAAAACGAAAAAACACTTTTTTTACAACTATGGCTGGGGGGAATGGAGAGTTTTAAACAAAAGACAATGTTGACCAAGCCTTTTTAAGTTTTCATCTATCGAAAACAGGAATGTAGTCTCTAACTTTCTTTTCTCTGGGTCTCTCTAACACTGGGAGAACCTCTGATTGCGGTGCAATATAAGAAGCGTTTTATACTTTTATAGATTAGACACGATACAAAACAAGTTTATTACAACAATAGATCTCTCACATTATATACATGTAGGTCAGTAAGTGATCATACATTCATAATTAGCACGAGACAAAAGCATTACTATTATAGGCCTATATATAAATATATAAATATATATATATATATATATATAATTATATATGCATCCATTGATGTGTCTAATACGTATAAAACATTGCGTACGCACATGTATGCCTGTATGCCTTTCTGTCTGTATGTCTGCCTCTGTATCGGTCCGTCAGCTATGGCAAGTGCACCTGCATGCCCAGCGCCCTCCCTCCATCCCCCTTCCTACCGGTACTTTCAATTTCTTTCCTTGATCCCGGCTTCGATCCTTCCATCCGTCCGTCCGTCCATCCATTCATCCATTATTCGCTTTATTTGATATTAGCCGATACGATCACGTCGGCGTCGGCGAGTGGCGGTGACTGCGGCGGAGGGGCTGCAGCGGGGGATGTAAGAGCCCTATACTATGACGACGGTCTTCTATCTTGTCTCCGGGTCTCAGCGACCCCTCTGCAGCAGTTGGGGATATTGCTGCTGCTGCTGCTGCTCACTCGCTCTCG
>OX243827.1:19893771-19909533 GCA_945859605.1 Lumbricus rubellus | reverse complement strand
AAACAATTGTCAATTATGTTAAACAATCGTCGAATATGCTAAACAATCGTCCAAAAAATGTTAAAGAATCGTCCAATATGTTACACAATCGTCCAATATGTTAAAAAATCGTCCAATATGTTAAACGATCGTCCAATATGTTACACAATCGTTCAATATGTTAATCAATCGTCTAATATGTTACAAAAATCGTCCCATATGTTAAACAATCGTCCAAAAATGTCAAACAATCGTCCATTATGTTAAACAATCGTGCAATATGTTAAACAATCGTCCAATAAGTTAAACAATCGTCCAATATGTTAAACAATCGTCCCGAAATGTTAAGCAATCGTCCAATATGTTAAATAATCTTTCAATATGTTAATCAATCATCTAATATGTTAAACAATCGTCCCATATGTTAAACATTCGTCCAGTATGTTAAACAATCGTCTAATATGTTAAACATTCGTCCAATATGTTAAACAATCGTCCAATATGTTAAACAGTCGTCCAAAAGGTTAAACAATCATTTCAACATGTTACACAATAGTCCAATATGTTAAAAAATCGTCCAAAAATGTTCAACAATCGTTGAAAAATGTTACACAATCGTCCAATAATTTAAACAATCGTCCAATATGTTAAACAATCGTCCAATATGTTAAACAGTCGTCCAATATGTTAAACAATCGTCCAATGTGTTAAGCAATCGTCCAATATGTTAAACAATTGTTAAATATGTTAAACAATCGTCCAATATGTTAAAAAATCGGCCAATATGTTAAACAATCGTAAAATATGTTAAACAATCGCCAATATGTTAAAGATTCGTCCAAAAACGTTAAACAATCGTTCAAAAATGTTAAACAATCGTCCAAAATGTTAAACAATCGTTCAATATGTTAAACAACCGTCAATTATGTTAAATAATCGTCCAATATGTTAAAAAAAATCGACCAATATGTTACACAATCGTCCAATATGTTAAACAATCGTTCAAAAATGTTAAAAAATCGTCCAATATGTTAAACAATCGTCCAATATGTTAAAAAATCGTCCAATATGTTAAAAAATCGTCCAAAAATGTTAAACAATCGTCCAATATGTTAAACAATCGTTCAATATGTTAAACAATCGTCTAATATGTTAAACAATCGTCCAAAAAATGTTAAACAATCGTCCAATATATTAAACAATCGTCCAATATGTTAAACAATCGTCCAAAATGTTAAACAATCGTCCAATATTTTAAACAATCGTCCAATATGTTAAACAATCGTCCAATGTGTTAAACAAAATCGTCCAATACGTTAAACAATCGACACAAAATGTTAAACAATCGTCCAATATGTTAAACAATCGTCCACAAACGTTAAACAATCGTCCAATATGTTAAACAATCGTCCCGTAAGTTAAACAATCGTTCAATATGGTAAACAATCGTTCAATGTGTTAAACAATCGTCCAATATGTTAAACAATCGTCCAATATGTTACAAATTCGTCCACTATGTTAAAAAATCGTCCAGTATGTTAAACAATCCTCAGATATGTTAAACAATCGTCCAATTTCTTAAACAATTGTTCAATATGTTCACAAATCATCCAGTATGTTAAACAAAAGTCTAAAATGTTAAACAATCGTCCAAAATGTTAAACAATAGTCCAATATGTTAAACAATCGTCCAGTATGTTAAACAATCGTTCAATATGTTAAACAATCGTCCAATGTGTTAAACAATCGTCCAATATGTTAAACAATCGTCCAATATGTTACAAAATCGTCCACTATGTTAAACAATCGTCCAATATGTTAAACAATCGTCTTATATTTTAAACAATCGTCAAATTTGTTAAACAATCGCATAAATACAAGTGTCCAATAAGTTAAAAAAAAACCGTACAATACGTTAAACAATCGTCCAATACGTGAAACAATCATTTCAAGAAGTTAAACAATCGTCCAGTATGTTAAACAATCGTCCAAAAATGTTAAACAATCGTCCAACGTGTTAAACAATCGTTCAATATCTTAAACAAACGTCCAATATGTTAAACAATTCTTCAATATTTAAAAAAATTGTCCAGTATGTTAAACAATAGTCTGATATGTTAAACAATCGTCCAATATGTTAAACAATCGTCCAATATGTTACAAAATCGTCCACTATGTTAAAAAATCGTCCAGTATGTTAAACAATCCTCAGATAGGTTAAACAATCGTCCAATTTCTTAAACAATTGTTCAAAAATCATCCAGTATGTTAAACAGAAGTCTAAAATGTTAAACAATCGTCCAAATTGTTTAACAATAGTCCAATATGTTAAACAATCGTCCAGTATGTTAAACAATCGTTCAATATGTTAAACAATCGTCCAATGTGTTAAACAATCGTCCAATATGTTAAACAATCGTCCAATATGTTACAAAATCGTCCACTATGTTAAACAATCGTCCAATATGTTAAACAATCGTCTTATAATTTAAACAATCGTCAAATATGTTAAACAATTGCATAATTACAAGTGTCCAATATGTTAAAAAAACCCGTACAATACGTTAAACAATCGTCCAATTTTTTAAACAATTGTTCAAAAATCATCCAGTATGTTAAACAATAGTCTAAAATGTTAAACAATCGTCCAAAATGTTAAACAATAGTCCAATATGTTAAACAATCGTCCAGTATGTTAAACAATCGTTCAATATGTTAAACAATCGTCCAATGTGTTAAACAATCGTCCAAAATGTTAAACAATCGTCCAATATGTTACAAAATCGTCCACAATGTTAAACAACCGTCCAATATGTTAAACAATCGTCTTATTATTTTAAACAATCGTCAAATATGTTAAACAATCGCATAATTACAAGTGTCCAATATGTTAAAAAAAACCGTACAATACGTTGAACAATCGTCCAATACGTGAAACAATCATTTCAATAAGTTAAACAATCGTCCAATATGTTAAACAATCGTCCAAAAATGTTTAACAATCGTCCAACGTGTTAAACAATCGTTCAATATGTTAAACAATCGTCCAATATGTTAAACAATCCTTCAATATTTAAAAAAATCGTCCAGTATGTTAAACAATAGTCTAAAATGTTAAACAATCGTCCAATATGTTAAATAATCGTTCAATATGTTAAACAATCGTCCAATATGTTAAACAATCGT
The DNA here is from genome assembly GCA_945859605.1 of Lumbricus rubellus. Taxonomy (NCBI): domain Eukaryota; kingdom Metazoa; phylum Annelida; class Clitellata; order Crassiclitellata; family Lumbricidae; genus Lumbricus; species Lumbricus rubellus. Next base: position 19,906,368 of record OX243827.1, on the reverse strand, counting down.
CCATTATGTTAAACAATCGTCCGATATGTTAAACAATCGTCCATTATGTTAAACAATTGTTCAATATGTTAAACAATCGTCCAATATGTTGAACAATCGTCCAAAAAATGTTAAACAATCGTCCAATATGTTAAACAATCGAACAATATGTTAAACAATCGTCCAATATGTTAAACAAACGTCCAAAAAGGTTAAACAATCGTCCAATATGTTAAACAATCGACCAATATGTTAAACAATCGTCCAATATGTTAAACAATCGTTCAATATGTTAAACAACCGTCCAATATGTTAAACAATCGTCCAATATGGTAAACATACGTCCAATATGGTAAACAGTCGTCCAAAAATGTTGATCCATCGTCCAATATGTTAAACAATCGTCCAATATGTTAAACACTCGTCCATTATGTTAAACAATCGTCCAATATGTTAAACAATCGTCCAGAAATGTTAATCAATCGTCCAATATGTTAAACCATCGTCCACAAATGTTAAACACTCGTCCAACATGTTGAACAATCGTCCAATATGTTAAACAATCGTCCAATATGTTAAACAATCGTTCAATTTGTTAAAAAATCGTCCAATATGTTAAACAATGGTCCATTATGTTAAACAATCGTCCGATATGTTAAACAATCGTCCATTTTGTTAAACAATTGTTCAATATGTTAAGCAATCGTCCAATATGTTAAACAATCGTCCAAAAAATGTTAAACAATCGTCCAATATGTTAAAAAATCGACCAATATGTTAAACAATCGTCCAATATGTTAAACAATCGTCCAAAAAGTTAAACAATCGTCCAAAAATGTTAAACAATCGACCAGTATGTTAAACAATCGTCCAATATGTTAAACAATTGTCCAATATGTTAAACAATCGTCCCCAAATGTTAAGCAATCGTCCAATATGTTAAATACTCTTTCAATATGTTAATCAATCATCTAATATGTTAAAAAATCGTCCCATATGTTAAACAATCGTCCAGTAGGTTAAACAATCGTCTAATATGTTAAACATTCGTCCAATATGTTAAACAATCGTCCAATATGTTAAACAGTCGTCCAAAAGGTTAAACAATCATTTCAACATGTTACACAATAGTCCAATATGTTAAAAAATCGTCCAAAAATGTTAAACAATCGTTGAAAAATGTTAAACAATCGTCCAATAATTTAAACAATCGTCCAATATGTTAAACAATCGTCCAATATGTTAAACAGTCGTCCAATATGTTAAACAATCGTCCAATATGTTAAGCAATCGTCCAATATGTTAAACAATCGTCAAATATGTTAAACAATCGTCCAATATGTTAAAAAAATCGGCCAATATGTTAAACAATCGTAAAATATGTTAAACAATCGCCAATATGTTAAAGATTCGTCCAAAAACGTTAAACAATCGTTCAAAAATGTTAAACAATCGTCCAAAATGTTAAACAATCTTTCAGTATGTTAAACAACCGTCAAGTATGTTAAATAATCGTCCAATTTGTTAAAAAAATCGACCAATATGTTACACAATCGTCCAATATGTTAAACAATCGTTCAAAAATGTTAAAAAATCGTCCAATATGTTAAACAATCGTCCAATATGTTAAAAATTCGTCCAATATGTTAAACAATCGTCCAAAAATGTTAAACAATCGTCCAATATGTTAAACAATCGTTCAATATGTTAAACAATCGTCTAATATGTTAAACAATCGTCCAAAAATGTTAAACAATCGTCCAATATATTAAACATTCGTCCAATATGTTAAACAATCGTCCAAAATGTTAAACAATCGTCCAATATTTTAAACAATCGTCCAATATGTTAAACAATCGTCCAATGTGTTAAACAAAATCGTCCAATACGTTAAACAATCGACACAAAATGTTAAACAATCGTCCAATATGGTAAACCATCGTCCACAAACGTTAAACAATCGTCCAATATGTTAAACAATCGTCCCGTAAGTTAAACAATCGTTCAATATGGTAAACAATCGTTCAATGTGTTAAACAATCGTCCAATATGTTAAACAATCGTCCAATATGTTACAAAATCGTCCACTATGTTAAAAAATCGTCCAGTATGTTAAACAATCCTCAGATATGTTAAACAATCGTCCAATTTCTTAAACAATTGTTCAATATGTTCACAAATCATCCAGTATGTTAAACAAAAGTCTAAAATGTTAAACAATCGTCCAAAATGTTAAACAATAGTCCAATATGTTAAACAATCGTCCAGTATGTTAAACAATCGTTCAATATGTTAAACAATCGTCCAATGTGTTAAACAATCGTCCAATATGTTAAACAATCGTCCAATATGTTACAAAATCGTCCACTATGTTAAACAATCGTCCAATATGTTAAACAATCGTCTTATATTTTAAACAATCGTCAAATTTGTTAAACAATCGCATAAATACAAGTGTCCAATAAGTTAAAAAAAACCGTACAATACGTTAAACAATCGTCCAATACGTGAAACAATCATTTCAAGAAGTTAAACAATCGTCCAGTATGTTAAACAATCGTCCAAAAATGTTAAACAATCGTCCAACGTGTTAAACAATCGTTCAATATGTTAAAGAAACGTCCAATATGTTAAACAATTCTTCAATATTTAAAAAAATTGTCCAGTATGTTAAACAATAGTCTGATATGTTAAACAATCGTCCAATATGTTAAACAATCGTCCAATATGTTACAAAATCGTCCACTATGTTAAAAAATCGTCCAGTATGTTAAACAATCCTCAGATAGGTTAAACAATCGTCCAATTTCTTAAACAATTGTTCAAAAATCATCCAGTATGTTAAACAATAGTCTAAAATGTTAAACAATCGTCCAAATTGTTAAACAATAGTCCAATATGTTAAACAATCGTCCAGTATGTTAAACAATCGTTCAATATGTTAAACAATCGTCCAATGTGTTAAACAATCGTCCAATATGTTAAACAATCGTCCAATATGTTACAAAATCGTCCACTATGTTAAACAATCGTCCAATGAGTTAAACAATCGTCTTATATTTTAAACAATCGTCAAATATGTTAAACAATTGCATAATTACAAGTGTCCAATATGTTTAAAAAACCCGTACAATACGTTAAACAATCGTCCAATTTTTTTAAACAATTGTTCAAAAATCATCCAGTATGTTAAACAATAGTCTAAAATGTTAAACAATCGTCCAAAATGTTAAACAATAGTCCAATATGTTAAACAATCGTCCAGTATGTTAAACAATCGTTCAATATGTTAAACAATCGTCCAATGTGTTAAACAATCGTCCAATATGTTAAACAATCGTCCAATATGTTACAAAATTGTCCACAATGTTAAACAATCGTCCAATATGTTAAACAATCGTCTTATTATTTTAAACAATCGTCAAATATGTTAAACAATCGCATAATCACAAGTGTCCAATATGTTAAAAAAAACCGTACAATACGTTAAACAATCGTCCAATACGTGAAACAATCATTTCAATAAGTTAAACAATCGTCCAATATGTTAAACAATCGTCCAAAAATGTTTAACAATCGTCCAACGTGTTAAACAATCGTTCAATATGTTAAACAATCGTCCAATATGTTAAACAATCCTTCAATATTTAAAAAAATCGTCCAGTATGTTAAACAATAGTCTAAAATGTTAAACAATCGTCCAATATGTTAAATAATCGTTCAATATGTTAAACAATCGTCCAATATGTTAAACAATCGTCCATTATGTTAAACAATCGTCCGATATGTTAAACAATCGTCCATTATGTTAAACAATTGTTCAATATGTTAAACAATCGTCCAATATGTTGAACAATCGTCCAAAAAATGTTAAACAATCGTCCAATATGTTAAACAACCGACCAATATGTTAAACAATCGTCCAATATGTTAAACAATCGACCAATATGTTAAACAATCGTCCAATATGTTAAACAATCGTTCAATATGTTAAACAACCGTCCAATATGTTAAACAATCGTCCAATATGGTAAACATACGTCCAATATGGTAAACAGTCGTCCAAAAATGTTGATCCATCGTCCAATATGTTAAACAATCGTCCAATATGTTAAACACTCGTCCATTATGTTAAACAATCGTCCAACATGTTAAACAATCGTCCAGAAATGTTAATCAATCGTCCAATATGTTAAACCATCGTCCACAAATGTTAAACAATCGTCCAACATGTTGAACAATCGTCCAATATGTTAAACAATCGTCCATTATGTTAAACAATCGTCCGATATGTTAAACAATCGTCCATTTTGTTAAACAATTGTTCAATATGTTAAGCAATCGTCCAATATGGTAAACAATCGTCCAAAAAATGTTAAACAATCGTCCAATATGTTAAAAAATCGACCAATATGTTAAACAATCGTCCAATATGTTAAACAATCGTCCAAAAAGTTAAACAATCGTCCAAAAATGTTAAACAATCGACCAGTATGTTAAACAATCGTCCAATATGTTAAACAATCGTCCAATATGTTAAACAACCGTCCAATATGTTAAACAATCGTCCAATATGTTACAAAATCGTCCAATATGGTAAACAATCGTCCAAATATGTTGATCCATCGTCCAATGAGTTAAACAATCGTCCAATATGTTAAACAATCGTCCAATATGTTAAACAATGGTCCAATATGTTAAACATTCGTCCAATATGGTAAACAATCGTCCGAAAATGTTGATCCATCGTCCAAAATGTTAAACAATCGTCCAATATGTTAAACACTCGTCCATTATGTTAAACAATCGTCCAATATGTTAAACAATCGCCCAGAAATGTTATTCAATCGTCCAATATGTTAAAACATCGTCCACAAATGTTAAACAATCGTCCAATGTGTTAAACAATCGTCCAATATGTTAAACAATCGTCCAATATGTTAAACAATCGTTCAATATGTTAAACAATCGTCCAATATGTTAAACAATCGTCCATTATGTTAAAAAAAATCGTCCGATATGTTAAACATTCGTCCATTATGTTAAACAATTGTCCAATATGTTAAAAAATCGTCCAATATGTTAAACAGTCGTCCAAAAAATGTTAAACAATCGTCCAATATGTTACACAATCGTCCAATATGTTAAAAATCGTTCAATATGTTAAACAATCGTCCAAAATGTTAAACTATCGTCCGATATGTTAAACAATTGTCAATTATGTTAAACAATCGTCCAATATGCTAAACAATCGTCCAAAAAATGTTAAAGAATCGTCCAATATGTTACACAATCGTCCAATATGTTAAAAAATCGTCCAATATGTTAAACGATCGTCCAATATGTTACACAATCGTTCAATATGTTAATCAATCGTCTAATATGTTAAAAAAATCGTCCCATATGTTAAACAATCGTCCAAAAATGTCAAACAATCGTTCATTATGTTAAACAATCGTGCAATATGTTAAACAATCGTCCAATATGTTAAACAATCGTCCAATATGTTAAACAATCGTCCCAAAATGTTAAGCAATCGTCCAATATGTTAAATAATCTTTCAATATGTTAATCAATCATCTAATATGTTAAACAATCGTCCCATATGTTAAACAATCGTCCAGTATGTTAAACAATCGTCTAATATGTTAAACATTCGTCCAATATGTTAAACAATCGTCCAATATGTTAAACAGTCGTCCAATATGTTAAACAATCGTCCAAAAATGTTAAACAATCGTCCAATATGTTAAACAATCGTCCAATTTGTTAAACAATCGTCCAAAAATGTTAAACAATCGTCCAATATGTTAAACAATCGTCCACTATGTTAAGCAATCGTCCAATATGGTAAACAATCGTCCTATTACAATCGTTCAATATGTTAAACAATCTTCCAATGTGAAAAATAATATTAGCTACCCGGTAGGCCTACTTACATTTTTTTTGCGATTGTGTGTAAAAAAGTAACTGCACAAAACCTGATTTTCAACTGCACAAATTCGTTTTCCAACTACACATTGTGTCTAGCTGCACGTTAAAATAACCCCTGCAATGAAAGAAGTAAGCTGAACCGTGAGACGAGCTGAAAGTAAGCATGTTTTAAGTTGATTCTTACCATTCGTTGGCTAAGAACAAAACGGCTTTTTATTGAACTGGCAATTTGGTCCCTTGCATCAAGTTGATACCCCTTTATGATGTCAATTTGACGTTAAGTAGCAGAATTGGACTCGGACATGCTCCTGCAGGTTCCTGGTTCCTTTACAAGCCCGTACTCATTGGTGACCACTGTTACTAGCAGGGGTTGATAAAATATCAGTCTAGTGACAATATGAAGCTTTATAAAAAAAATTGCCGATTCGTTTTCAAAAAGGACGTTTTTAACATTTGCCTCAATAAAACTTTGCTCCGTGCTGTGAATTTACCTTGTACGACTATGACCATAGGCGTACGGGGCGGGGGTCCGGGGGGGCAAATGCCCCCCCAACTTTCGGGCAAGTCTGGTTTTTCGGGCAAACACAGTCCTAGAAGACTAAAAAAAGGGTGTCAACTTTCGGGCGAATCTGGTTTTTCGGGCGAACACAGTCCTGGACGACTAAAAAAATCGTCAACTTTTTTCCGGATATATTTTTCGGGCAAAAGTTCAATCTTTGCCCCCCCTTCACTGCTGAAAGGTCCCGTACGCCTATGACTATGACAGTACCATCTCTGGGTATAATGTGCAGTGTCAACGGGATATGCTCCTACAGTATACGTACCTTTTGTGACTTGATGCGCAAATCCCTTTCCGCAGTCTCTTCCCGCCTTCTACGGTCTACTGATCGATATAATCGCCTAGTCCCCTCGGGCAAAGACTGCCATGGCCCAGCACCGCGTCTTATAGACTATACCAATTGTTTTCTGCTTAGAAAATCGTGCTACATGTATATGTTACGGCGCCATCATACTGTCGTCATTTCTACTTGTTGCAATAATTGTCATAGTGGTGGGACGCGGTGATGCAAATGGGACGCGGTGGTGTAGTGGTATGTTACGTGTTTTGTAGCCGAAGTGTCGTAGGTTCGAATCCATAGTAGGCCTACCTTAAGTCATTGCGTTGCGACCTTGGACAAGTTGATCACCGATAAAAAAAACAGGTCTATTGTCTGTGATTTAGGCAACGGGAAAACCACCTCAATTGTCTCATTCCCCAGGTGGCTGGTGACTTTAAAGCCAATCTAACTGCCGGGCTTCATTCTTAAATATTGCTGTTACTACCATACTTTGCAGATTGGACCAGGGCCGGAATAAGAAATTAGGGGGCCTGTTCGGAAATTTTTGGGTGGGATCTTCGATCGAAAAATCTGATGACCTTTTTGTCGTTTGGTCACAATTTCATCAAAATATACCAATTTTTCCTTTAAATTTTTTTCTCGTGTGTGGTGGGGCCCCCTAAAGTGTTGGGCCCCTGTTCGGCCGAGCATGTTGAACATGCCTTAATCCGGCCCTGGTTTGAGAAAAATCACACAGTAACTGCGTTCCTGCGTATATCGGATGCCTACTACGCCAGTTAGTCGCCAGTTCATGGAAGTTATAGTCTGGCTGGTATCAAGATGTAGGCCTACATGTACTTCGTTATATACGCATGCAGATCAGTAGACATACATGTATGTTATTGACTTAGTTCCTCAGGTAGACCCATAATTATTCTATGCAGGCTGAGAGTTAGTGTCTGAAAAAGAAGCCAGGTCAGAAGTTGATCCATATTGTAAGTGGAACAGATGTTCTGTGCATCATTGGCAGCTGCTGCTGCTGCTGAAACAACGGAATCGGTGATTATGCATACAACTGTCTAGTAAAGAGGATGCCAAATTATGACGAGAATATAGATGAGGTTGACGCAAGAAGTACGTTCAAATAATATGTATATATATATATATAATTTATATATATATATATATATAATTTATATATATATTATATATAGGCCTATATATAATTTTTATATATATATATATTATATATATAATTTAAATATATATACTATTTATATATATATATATATAATTTATATATATATATTTAGTATTGAGGTTGAGGCACTTGCGTTCGTATAATATGTACATACAATTTTTTATATATAATTTATATGTATATAATTGTACATATTATTTAGATATATATATAATTTGTTTGTATATACGACTTAGATAAATATATATATGTAAAAATATATGATTTGTATGTATATATGATTTATATAGACCTACAAATTTTGTAGGCCTATATAAATCATATTAAAGGGTGATAGATAGTCTATAGGGGCTAATGTGATTAACTGTTTGCCGAGAGGTATAGTTCTCAAATCCTCTAGCCATGCATCTCCGCTATACATAATGAGAATATTGACCGTAGTAGGACCTACACCATCGCCGAGGTTAAGAAAATTAAGTGGCTAAAATTTATAATCATGGCGGCTGCCTATGGAGTATAGATCATATAGGACTCCTGTTCTTTCTGTCTCTGTCTATGTCTCTGTCGTTGTCTCTATGTCTCTGTCTCCGTCTCCGTCTCCGTCTCTGTCTCTGTTTATGTCTCTGTCTCTGTCTCTTACTCGTTTCCTTATACGCACTTACCTACTGTATTTCGTAGGCGAACAGTCGCAACGAAGGAATCGATTATCTCACTCGTCTGTATACTGCCAGTCACGCCTCTGGTTTATGTGAATTAAATGTCGTTGGCTTTTTTACAGCCAGCATAGCGTTTAGGGCTATAGTAGGCAGGACCTTGAAGGCGTACAGCCCTGTCGTATGAGCAGTGCTGTGAGAGCACGTACATGTACATGCATAACACGCGCTAACCCAGTTACCGGAGTATATGTCGGGATTTTCGTGTTTGAAAACAAGTCGATTGCATTGGAAACGGTTGATTTTATACTCAGTCGCTTGTTTCAACATACATGTAGGATTGCAGGCCTACTGAACCAATCGGTAACCTATTATAGGCCTATATGGTAACCTATAGATAGGCCTATATACTTTCGGAGACAAGACTTACTTTTCGCTGTTTGGGAATGAAGATACAAGGAAACTGTTGATAACGTATACACGTGCCTCAACTCATCTCGTAAGAATGATCCGACCTGGGTCTTCTTAAGGGAGCTCAGAGTTTTGTTTGGGGGGTGCAGGGTTCAAAGTGTGGCTGGACGATCATGGACGGCGTCCATGCACTTATTTTCGACATTGCACACAGTCTGGAGATATAAGGGGCGTCCCTGCAGGCACTTTTCTTTCTACACTTTAAGCGCTGCGGGGAGAGGGTGATGGGCTCATAATACATGTACATCCCCTCTGAAATTGAAGTTACCAGAGTACGACGTCATTAGTGAGTCAACGGATTAAATAATTCTTCGCAATTAGTGCAGATGACTGGAATTCATCCGTCTTCAAGCAGATCTTCCGCGGTGGAAGGTCTACTGTGTCTTTCGACGTTTGTCTTACCTTGATGGTTGTTGGTAGCCATGGCAACCGAAGACAGGTGCGCACACAGTCAGCGTCTTGGTTGCTATGGAAACGCGGAAGCATGCACGTGCTTCGGCAAATTTCGAGAGAGTGTCGGTTTCCGGTGATTGTCGACTGACTCCACTTCGAACGAACTCGTAAATGAAATGATCCGGATGGTATTCCAGATTCGAAGGTTTGCTTTGGTTTATTTGTGTGTGTGTATGTGTGTGTATGTGTGTGTGTATGTGTGTGGGGGGGAGGGGGGTGTGAGTGTGTGTGTGTGTTTGGATGTGTGAATGTGCGTAGGTGTGTGCCACTGTGCGCGTGTCGGTGCATGCGTGTAGGTGGTGTTGGTATGTGTATGTGTGAGTGTGAGACTAACTGTGAGTGTGTGTGTGAGTGTGAGTGTGTGTGTGTGTGAGTGTGTGTATGTGTGGGTGTGTGGTTGGGTGTGCTTGTAGGTAGGTGTGTGTGCTACGCCGGAGGCTCGTTTGTCTTCCTCAACGAAACCTGGATTCCTCTAAGAGGTGGGACTAGATTAAACAATAAAATGCGCTGGTCTTATAAGCTGAGCTGCTAACATTTTGACCCTTTGATGACCAGCGTGTGCTAAAATTCATGGGAAACACATGCAGCTGGTCGTTAAAGGGTTAAGGCTATTTGTGGCAGTGAAGTTCTATTTTTAACTGGCCGAGAGATGTCCAACAAAAAATGGTCGATTTGACGTGTGAAGAATCGATTTAAGTTAACAGATGGTATCCGGACTGTTTAAATATACAGAACTGGGAACTGTTTTCTTAGGTCGTTGAAGTGCAACTATGGATGTCAATGGGTTTTGGTTTGCTTATAGAATCGGGATTTAGTATAGGGTAGCCTCTTAGGACTCAGGGAAGAGTGTGACAGAGGGAAGTGGAGGAGACGGATCCGAGTGGCCGATCCCTATAGCCAAAGGGATTTATTCTAGTCTCAGAGGAAGGAGGTCTCTTAGGAGTTAGGACTCAGACCAAAAGCTAAGAAAGTAGCCTATCTACGATCACGCTTCCAATGAGAATGAAAATAAAGATATGATTAAGATTTATGGAAATAACTATTGCTCTTATAATTGACCATATAATAATTATTGTTTTTATAATTGTTATTATTAATTCGTAACTGTTACGCGCGCCTTGCATGCAACGATGCAATTAGTGTTTCATTAGGAAGAATTATAAGAGGGACATCTTTAAAGGAATGCAGCAAATGCTGGTGCAGGAACGATGGTTAGGCCTACACGCTGGGTTGGAGAGCGCAATATCAAGTATGTAACAGGATCGACACACTCGCTACTCCGTACTCCCTTGCGTAAAGGTTGACTCAACCTTCAACTCGCTAGGCGGCGACTCCAACGAGTATAGTAGGACAGATGAGCGCATTGCATGGCTGCCATCATGCCATGATAGTGTTAAACACTGTCATCATCAGTTTTGCTACTATTACTATAACTTGTCAAAACGGCCCCGACGACAGAACCCGAGTCAAGACTGGCCTCGACAAAACAGCCGCGTCATATCGGCCCCGTCAAATCGGCCCCCTCATATCGGCCCCGTCAAATCGACCCCTCAGATTGGCCCCGTCAAATCGGCCCCTCATATTGGCCCCGTCAAATCGACCCCTCATATTGGCCCCGTCAAATCGGCCCCCTCATATCGGCCCCGTCAAATCGGCCCCTCATATTGGCCCCGTCAAATCGGCCCCTCATATTGGCCCCGTCAAATCGACCCCTCATATTGGCCCCGTCAAATCGGCCCCCTCATATCGGCCCCGTCAAATCGGCCCCTCATATTGGCCCCGTCAAATCGGCCCCCTCATATCGGCCCCGTCAAATCGGCCCCGTCAAATCAGCCCCTCATATCGACCCCGTCAAATCGGCCCTGTCAAATCGGCCCCTCATATCGGCCTCAGTCATGACAATATTGGCTCAGTGATATCGGCCACTGTTATAAATCTACCTCTTCTCATTTTCTCCTCACCTGGTCTTGCTCTTAAACAACAGTATTGACATTTTGATGATGGTATAGGCCTACACTAGCAAACAAATGCCATCGTCCCACTCATTAAATTTTGTGTGTTTTGCTTTCATGCTACAACGGTTTTAATTTTCAGATATTATTATTGATAAGAATTTAAAGGTCCACGTACAAAACGTACATGTACCTGGCCGTGAAGAAGCCTAGTAATTGTCTGCATCGTATTGTCATTCATTCATTCGCTCATTCATTTAATTCGTCCATTCATTCATTTATTCATTCAGTTCATTCGTTCGTTCATATAGTATACCGTCAGTCAGTTATTCAATTAGTCAGTCAATCAATTGGTCAGTCATTAAATCAGTCAGTCGGTCAACCAATCAGTCAATCAATCAGTCAGTCAGCCTGCTAGTCAGCCAGCCAGTCATTAGGTCAGTCGTCCAGCAAGTCAGTCACTTAGTCATTTATTCAGTCAGTCATTCAATCAGCCTGTCAATCAGTCAGCCAGTCATTCAACAAGTCAGTCACTTAGGCAGTTATTTATTCGGTCAGTCACTCAGTCAGCCAGTCAGCCAGTCAGTCAGCAAGTCGCTTAGGCAGTCATTCATTCAATCAATCATTCATTCATTCATTCATTCAATCATTCATTCATTCATTCATTCATTCATTCATTCATTCATTCAATCATTCATTCATTCATTCAATCATTCATTCATTCATTCATTCAATCAGTCATTCATTCATTCATTCATTCATTCAATCAGTCATTCATTCATGCAGTCATTCATTCATTCATTCAGTCAGTCATTCATTCATTCATTCATTCAATCAGTCATTCATTCATTCATTCAATCAGTCATTCATTCATTCATTCAATCAGTCATTCATTCATTCATTCATTCATTCATTCAATCAGTCATTCATTCATTCATTCAGTCAGTCAGTCTTTATTTCGTTTATTCATTCTCAACATGTACGCTTATAAGCTGAGTCACAGAGTCACTGTGAAGCCGAAAGACAATTATATAGTCTTCAAGTTTTGTAAAAGGGTTCACGCAGTCAGCAACCTATTGAGTTGGTTAGAGTACTACCTACACCGCCGCCTTCATGTGTGTATGTGTCTGCATGTG
>OX243827.1:19753771-19888771 GCA_945859605.1 Lumbricus rubellus | reverse complement strand
ATAATCATACTAATAATAATCATACTAATAATAATCATACTAATAATGTACGTTGAAAAACTAAGAACTCTGTACGTAGGACTGCAGCTATGAAAATACCCATGTCCCTTATTTCCTGCTTGGTAGAAATTAACTGTGATCATTGCATTTTGGTCCCTCCTGAAAAAATATAAGTCGCCGTCTACGGCCGTGTAGACTGCACAAATACAATACAACCCGATGTCCCAAAACAAAACAAAGGCAGTGCAATAGAAGGCATTACATTACATTACGTTGCAGTATAGTAATGTTTCCTGATCTATTATCATTTATCATTATATTATGATGAAGAATTTTTTCCTTTGTAAATAGGCCCCGGTAGCGGGATCACTCCCTTCAGGTAGCCTATTGCTCCCTACATCTCACAGTAATGATTGTACACTAAGCTTTATACTATCGCAATTGTTAACTGTATTTAATCACTTTGTGTACTATTATGAATGCATAATTGTCTGTTTGATATTCTTGGGATCGATAAACAAGTTCAAGTTCAAGTAACCAAATGTTATGACTAATTTCCTATGAAAGCACCTCTGAGGAGTTGCTCTGGAAGTGGCGCTATATAAATTGATAATTACGATTACGTTACATCGATGGTTCTATGTTATGTTGTAGCTTGGAATTGCGTCGGTGATCTGTGTTGGTTGTACCGGATATCCGTTGGCATCTGGATCTTCCTGGGTCTGGCATGGTTGGCCGGCGTCATTGGATCGATGCAGGAAATCCTCGAGGGATTGATATCGAAGGCTGATAAGAAGCTCAAAGTAGGCAGCGATCATGAACTCGAGGTAATGAAATAATAATAATAATAATAATAATATATCTAATTTTCTCTATTTGCAATATTATTATACAGCTGGTCATTGGTTTCTAGACGGATGCGCTCGTGAATAAGTTGTTGCCCTGCGCTGAGCTTTAAATTAGCTTTTCAGAAACATGGATAACGATTTTACTATTGTGATTACTGCCTCTATGGATGGCAGTACTCTGGGTTTAGGCTCTATGGACGGCAGTACTCTGCAGGGTTGTTATCATAGTTTCCAACATGCTTTGATAATACGCCCTATTGCTGCTTGTTGCTGATGTTGCTGATGTTGCTGCTGTTGCTGCTGCTGCTGCTATTGCTGCTGTTGCTGCTGTTGCTGCTGCTGCTATTGCTGCTGTTGCTGCTGTTGCTGCTGTTGCTGCTATTGCTGCTGTTGCTGCTGTTGCTGCTGCTGCTGCTGTTGCTGCTGTTGCTGCTATTGCTGCTGTTGCTGCTGCTGCTATTGCTGCTGTTGCTGCTGTTGCTGCTGTTGCTGCTATTGCTGCTGTTGCTGCTGTTGCTGCTGCTGCTGCTGTTGCTGCTGTTGCTGCTATTGCTGCTATTGCTGCTGTTGCTGCTGTTGCTGCTGTTGCTGCTATTGCTGCTGTTGCTGCTATTGCTGCTGCTGCTGCTATTGCTGCTGTTGCTGCTGTTGCTGCTGCTGCTGCTGCTGTTGCTGCTGTTGCTGCTGTTGCTGCTATTGCTGCTGTTGCTGCTGTTGCTGCTGCTGCTGCTGTTTCTATTATTATTGTTGTCGTTGTCAAATATTAATGCTACCAATAAATATATAGCGGATGCAATTTAATTGTACTCTGAACACAGCATTAACACAGCAAATTAAAGACTCGGCTGGGTTATAATATCACGAGTTGGTGCACTAGTGACCCTGATGCAAAACTCAATGAAATGCACAGATAAGCATCGAGTTGACCGCGTAGATTAAAAAAGATTCATTTATAGAACAGTTAGCGATAAGAGAGAACGATAGCGCAATCCTAATAATAGCACTACTAATGATAACAATGAGTTTTCAAGAAATAGTGGAAAATCACTTGGCGAAGACGGGGGAGAGGAGTGTGACTATGCATATTATTATCTGTGGAGCCACTACACTGATTGCTTGCTTGCTAAGGAATCCCACTCATTGACCTCCATCAATGCCGAGTTCAATTATGACATCGTTTATTGCCTATTGTTTATTGTTCTTTTTTTCATTGTTCACTGCTCATTGTTTTTGTCGTCACTGTTTCTTCTTTTGATTATCACTACTGTTGTTATTAGTTTTATAGTAGGTCAACTATAATTCTATTCTTGGCAGCATTTGTATCAATTTATGTAATGTAATGTAATGTAATGACCAACAAACTGTCGATGGCGCTGAATATATGTTTGGGGCGCCGTGGTGTGTTGGTGGGTTCGTTGCCTTGCAGCCGGAGGGTTCCAGATTTGAATCCACCTCAAATCGCCGCGTATGGACCTTGGACAAGTCCTTCACTCACAATTGCTCAGCGCTTCGGCGTGAAACTCCGACGCAGTGTCCGCTCTGTAGTCGGGGGAGCGCCTCTGAGTAGTGAGAGCTTGAAGGGGCGTTATAACAAGTGCACATACAAACAATAGAAATTGCTCTTGCGCTTAGATGTCCGATGTCCAGTGGGTTTCTATACTATGAAATACATTAGTGCTATAATGGCAAAGCTAACTCCTTCTCTAAACAATAATTATAGCCTATTGTTCTTTTTCTTTTTACAGAAAGCATCGTCCGACGACGAAACAAAACCGGATGCGAATGGAGATGTTGGGTCAGAGGTCAACGGAAGTGTTCAGACCCTGGAGACAATCGCCGTTGACTCCATTCAAGATAATGAAATACAATACGCAAGTGTGCGACTGTAAAATATCATCTCCGAAACAATCGCGGATCAATCGGGATTGAAACTGCATGCCTTTAAAGAACGTAGCAGCGAGTTTTCAGTTGAGTCATGCGCGGGTAAAAAAAAGTAAAGTCCCATCCCGTTCCATGAGGAACACAGGGAGGCGCTCATCTCCTTTTCCATTGCCCTAAGCCAGCAATGGACGAATCCCAAGGTCCTGGATACGGGGCCAGCGTATCGCAGGACTTGCTGTTTACTTCCCAGCTTACGCCGGTACCAAATTAGGCTATACTGCTTGGTGACAGAGGCACGTGTGCGTGAACAACTTGCCCAAGGTCGTTACCCGGAGTCGAACCCGCAACCTTCCGCTCCGTGAGTGGACGCGCTACCGGTCCGCCACCAGGTCGCATGCGCGGGTATCGGGTATTAAATTAACCCTTCAGATTCCAGGACTGGAGACGCTCAGCCTCTGGACTTTGAATCAGGGCTGTAGTCGAGGGTATACGCACTGTTACGCAGGCATACTATAGCCTGTATTCACTTCACAAGTATTTGCAGGTTTTTTTAACGTGCAGTTGTACACAAAATGTGCAGTTCTAAATGGATTTGTGCAGTTGTAGAAGCACTTCTGTACAGTTAAAACTAGCAGAAAAGGTCATTGTCCTCCGATTGGAAGTAATTTACCATGGAGAATGGAAAGGAAAAGAAGGAGTTGTGCAGTTCTAAAAATTCCTTAAAAACAGCCCTGTATTCGTGTTTAGTATACGTGAAAATGACTTCCAGACAGGTTTAATCAACTGTGCTTGTACACGCCTCTAATTTTGCTACTGCAGTCCTATACCTGGAACTTGGGTCCCTTGTCCATTTCCTATTTTTTGTCATAGAATATGAACAAAGAGCTCGATCTGGATAAACGTTTTGTCCTGTATGCCCCTCCTCTTCATCTAGGGTTGGGACTGGCGCTCTCAGAGTACGAACAGTGCGCGAGTTTAGGCCGCCTCCAGACCTGGAATTAAGCATTGTATCGGGGGTCGGAGGGGGCTAGAGCTCTCGCATGGCCGGATTAAGGCATGTTCAACATGTTCGGCCGAACAGTGGTCTCCACACTTTAGGGGCCCCCACACATGCGGAAACAAATTTTTTCGAGGAAAAAATTGATATATTCTGAGGAAATTTTGGTCAAACAGAGTCGTCAGCTATTTTGGCAGAGAAAAATCTGTATCTAAAGAAATTTCCACCAAACGACTAAAAAAGGTCATCAGATTTTTCGACCAAAGAACCCAAAAAAAATTCCGAACAGGGCCCCCACATTTCTTAATCCGGCCCTGAGCTCTCGGCCTGTAGCGCGTAGAGTAAGGATTCGAACCTTCACTCAGGGAGTCACCGCTTCGGGACCTTGAGGATTCATCAATCATCAACTCACGATTGCTCACCGTCATTATTTTTTTTCTGTTGCAACGTGGCGTGTTTAGTTCTGAACACTTAGGAAGTCGGGACAGTCTCGTCTATGCAATTGTATTGTATTGTATACTCTTCATAGGCAATTGTATTGTATACTCTTCATATGCAATTGTATTGTATACTCTTCATAGGCAATTGTATTGTATACTTTTCAGCTTAAAAATGCGATTGTCTGTTGCAGCCACGGCGCCTTATTGTGATTGATGTACAACTCAGACAACCTCTTAACGTTTGCTTTTGTTCGTGCATTGCTTACTGGCGCGTTTCAGCCGATTTTGTATCGTTCCACTCGTGCAAGTTTTCGTGCGTGAAACAGAAAAACAGCAATTCAGTGTGTATCGAAACTTTCATGAGTAGCATGGGCGGAGACCTAGGAGGTGACAAAGGCGGTGAAAATAGAGAATTTGCTTGACTTTTGGGGTCAGATGACTAAAAAAGGTCAACTTTTTTGGCGGTGAAAATAGAAAATTTTCTTGACTTTTTCGGCCAGATGACTAAAAAAAAGGTCGTCAGAAATTTTGTCCGACAAAAGATGGAAATTTCTTTGCGATACTCAGCGAAATTTTGTCTGACAAAAGATGGAAATTTTTTTGCGACACTCAGCCAATCGTCCGTCCAAAAATCTCGCGTCTTTCCTCCGGCCACTCGTTCGTCCCCCCCCCCCACGTCTCCGCCTAGGTCTCCGCCCATGATGAGTAAAAACCGTCTATAAATGACGTCATGCAATTCAGGATGATTTTATGCCCCCTCCACCTCGTCACGCGTCAACACGAAATTCATAATATGATATCTAGCAATGGTCCGTCACATATCGTCATAAATATGTGACACTACCCTCCGTAAGTGTGTGACGTCATTTATGGACGGTACCTATTTTTTTATTAGCACGAGACAAATGCTTGAACTTTACAACGATGACAATGTATGCATAATAGAGTGGCGAAAAGTAGCACAATAATAATTGCACAATATTCGAAGAAGAAAAGCAAATATTTGACCGATGCATTCAATTTTATGAACACCCTCAGATGTCTGATTTTATTATTATATACTAGTCGCTTTGATAATTTCTTCTCATCTGCTCGTCGACTCGACATGGATCGCTTAAGTTAATTTAACAAGAAGATCGACCTCTGTGAACGGAGGATGAGATAGCACTTAACCTCGGACAACAACAAAAACAGATCATAATAATGATAGTACTATTATCATTGTTATTATTACAATAGCAATTACATGTACTATGACTATCAAAGAAGTGTTTATTGGCACAGCATTAACCAAAAACAAATGACAGCAATCGGTACAAACTTGATAGGCCTAACTTTAGAGGGATTGATGCACATGTGAATGGAACAATCCAAAAAGGTCATAAACTGGACTGACCATTATCTTTCAAGATAACACTTGGCAGACTTAGCAAGAGTGCAGTAAAAAAAGAAATATGCAGCATGAAACGAGCACAACTGAAAACGAAACTAAGACAGGGCCAATGGTTTAAGTCTAGTATCATGGGCGTCCGCACATAATTATTATGGGCAAGAGGGGGCACTTGCCCCCTGGAAAGTTGAAACCTATTTTTATAACTGCTACTTTTGGTTGTTAACAAATTTCTTTACACTAAAGAAACTATATTCATAATAAAGATTTTTTTTAAAGTGAAACTGAGACATTCACATTAAGAAACCTCTATGACAAATAGCCGTGCATGTTCTAAATTTTCCGATCTACATTTTCAACTTCTTGCTACAAAACACTTTAACCGTGACCATCGAGTTTTGCCCCTCCTGCAAAATTTTCTCCGCGCGCCCATGTCTATAGTATGGACAAAATTAAACGGTTTTTAAAAATCTTCTTAAACAGGTTAATGGTGGTGCAGGGTATAATTATGTGCAATATGCTTTGGAAGATTATTCCGTGTAAGAGAACCAGAACACTTAAAAGCGCCAACATTTTCATCCCATAGTGTGTGCAACATTGATGTGGTAGTATTAACAAAGTTCTAGTGTAAGCTTAATGGTCATGTATAATACATGTATGTAGGTCAATCAGTTCTCTGACAAAAATAGCCGTTAAATGTTCTATAGGTAGCAATCTGCGATGATAGCGAAACAGTGTGACCATTTCTAAGTCAGAAAATGGAACAGTTTAGATCTTGGGACAAGGATTAATACGAAATAGGTCTACGATAGACTACATGGTGAACGGAAAAACCAAACCTCTTTTGCTACGATATTTTATTTATGCAATGATTAACACATTTTAATTTTTAAAAATATGGAGAAACTTCAGTTTATAGGAAAAATCAGATAACTATCATTTGTTAGTTATAGTGTGTGTTCAAAATTCCCTCCTTCGGCCTCAACACACGCACACAGACGAGCTCGCCATTGACTAATTGCTGAATCGTTTACAGCCTGATCAAACTCGTCCCATTCCTGCATTATACGCTGACGTAGTTCTCCGACATCGCGTAACTTTTGTTGTAAACTTTTTCTTGCATCACGGACCAGATTTTCTAGATTTTAAGGTCTAGGTTGTTTGAAATGCATCAAGTTTGCAGGTTAGCGCATCAACAACAGTTAGGCTTAGGCTACTGCTATGATCGATCAAGCCGTGCCTGCATGTTGACCTCCTTTAGTTCAGTCGCTGTACACGCTGTTTGAAACATTTTAAATGACTTCAAGTTTTAACTGGAATAGAGTATGATTATTAAAAACTAGTCAAGTTTATAGTTGGGAATAAAATAGTTTTATTCTCAATAATATTTTACATGTTTGGTGCTAAGTTCTTTAACTAGTGTGGAGGTTCGGTTTTTTCCGTTCACCGTGTATGGTTGATGCAGGTTCGAAATTCGTGGGTTTCTGACACAAAGCTATACGGATTTGATTGATATCGTCGAGTGTGTCGTTTTCTAATCTGAAGAGTAGACCTATACAGTGTGAATTGTTGAGATATTGGCTCAAGTCAAGTACAGACGTCGTCAGTCTATAACAATATTTATCTTCAAGCACGGTTTGACCTCGTTAATGAAGAGTGCAGCGCGGATAATGATTATTTATGCGTAGTTAGGCCCTGACCAGTATGCACTACACTACAGGAACATGCCCTGGCCTCATTTTGTGCCTTGCATGACGCAGAGTCTGCTTACATCGAGTAGAAATGAGCAGCTATGTCTGAAATACAGGGTGGCTCAATAAAAAATGTCCCACCAGAAAAAATGCAATTTCTCCGCAGCCAATTGAGATTATTCTATGAAAATAGCAGGATTTATAAAGGAAAGAATTTGCAACAATCCCTGAAAATCTCAATAATGAATCTGTATTACTTCAGAAGTTACAGATGTGCAAAAATAGTTTTTCATTTTTTCGAATTTCCGCAGAATCACGTTCCAATACATGCGATTTCTTTAAGATTTGTTTGCAAATTGCAGCAAACAAAGTGATCATGATGTCATATGACCTCATAACGAGCTATAAAGAAGCTGTTTATAAAGCAAGCTATTAGTATTTGGTGATATTTTATATAGTAAGGTCTCAATTTGTGAATCCCATACTGAACGTCATGGACAAAGTTTCTGCGGAAGATAAAATGGGAATTCAAACGTTGCGTGAGCAGAGACTGGGACATCGTGCGATCATGGCAAAATCCCCAATGAAAAGTGGAAACTGAGCACAATGAAGGCTATCTGCAAACGTCTTTATGTAACGAATGTCATGTGTCGGAAGAGAGGCAGGAAGTGGTCGTTTGGTCTGATGGAAAAAGCGCGATATTCACGAAGTTCGCTTGGTAGTCGAAGGCATCAAGTTTGCAAAGCACATCATGGTTTCGGCGTCAAATCTGCTGGCGTGTGTTATGGCTGCAAGAAAAGACTGCACTTCATCCCATTCAGTAGGCCTAAGCTAAATGTCAAACTTATCGTTGAACTCTGTTACCCAGACTCATTGAACACTGAAGGTATGTTCAAACATCTGGTTTTATTGTCCAGCAGGACGGTGCGCCTGCTTGCTCGCACGGCGAGGTTGATTATGATGCGCTACCATATTGCCTTCAACTGCAGTAAACTTATTGGCAAAGATGAATGACCAACAAACTCGCCAGACCTTAACCATCTTGATTATCACGTCTGGAGAGCTCTGCTGGAATGCTGCAACACATTTCATCCCAAGTTGGAGAACATTGGCTAGCTGGAGGAAGTCTTGCTGCTAATGTGAGGTCAGTCGCCGCAGGACTCGATACACAAGCCCATACTGAACTTTACAAAGAGTATTCTAGGTCGTAATAAAGCAGGAATTGGACACTCCCATCATACTCCAAGATAAACTGTAAAACAGAATTCTGAGGTCGTTGTGAAAGTGATATTACTTAGCATGGAAATCTAAAAATGACGTCCATTTTCCCGCGGATATTTGAAAAAACGGAATTGAAAGTTTAAACAGCTGTAACTTTTGCAAACATAAAACGTTTCAAGTGAAACCTTCAGGGATTGTTGGAAATTCATTCCCCTGCAAATTGGAAAATTTTCGCAGAAAAATTTCAATCGATTGCCAAGATATTGCATTTTATCCGGTGGGACATTTTTTATTGAGCCACCCTGTATAGGCCTAAAGGGTACTTACTTAATTACTTACTTACTTACTTACTTACTTACTTACTTACTTACTTACTTACTTACTTACTTACTTATAACATAAAAATCCTATTTAAGTAAACAGATACCAATAGGCTAATTGTAACACATGGGAGTTAATTTCAACCAGTTATAGATTAGACTAAAAGCAGATATATGCGACGGTAAGTGCATCAATAGTCTTTAAAAGACCCGGAGTCAAATGAAATCGAAAGCTATTAGGTCTATTATAGGTTTTATGGGCCAGCGAGATTACTAGGCCGACTACCGAATTGCTGAATGCTTATGGTTTTAATAATGAGGCTATGATCGAGGAGGCCGAACCAAATATAGGACAGGAAATTTGAAACATTTCTGTTGGCATTTTCTCAATCACACAATAATTGGATGACAAAATATCAGACTCTTTTTGATATTTATGAAATTCAAAAGAGAAGGAGGGGTTCCAGCGTCTGCGAAATTTCTTGTGAAATTTTGATCGCCCAAAGTGGAAAATTTTGTAGGCGACTCAGACATTCGTCAGCCCAAAATCTCGCGTCTACATTTCGACGCCACTCGTTCGTTCCCCCCCCCCCACCCACCCCAAGTCTCCGACCATGAGCGCACGAACTGCTGTTATACCCCATGGAATAGAATGGGCTCCCATTGTCTTTACACCGTATGCAATATGCATGCATTTTCGCAGATGCATTTCGGTGCCTTAAAACCTTCATTTTCGACCGGGGGTTGGATCGGGAACACTCCTCAGTAGTAACATTGAAGAGGCGCTATATAAATCGCCGTAACGAATGAATGAGAGTCAGTGATGATTGTTCGAAAATCGTTATTTGCGATTAGTAATGACAGTTCTCATAGAATTCGAGGCACGGTTAGCTAAAAAATTAATATGCATATTGTATAATGACTCACGATGGACCTGTATTTGCACTCCAGTGTACCTTTTGCAAATATTATGCTAACCATGATATCACTCTTGCACTTAAGGAACCATGACGTCCCCGACGATGATTACGCGCCCGCACCATGGCATACAGAGACCCATTGCCCTGTTCTTTAAAAATTAGCGTATACGACCGTGACTGTATTTTGACAGCTTACAAATAACTTCATTCAACTGCATTGTAACACCGTTCAAAGAAAGGAAGACAGTTTGGTACTCTGCAGTAGGCCTAGGCATATTCAGACCCACCCTCTTCTTCTTCTTCTTCTTCTTCTTCTTCTTCTTCTTCTTCTTTCACTTCCTCTTCTTCTTCTTCTTCTTCTTCTTTCACTTCCTCTTCTTCTTCTTCTTCTTCTTCTTCTTCTTCTTCTTCTTCTTCTTCTTCTTCTTCTTCTTCTTCTTCTTCTTCTTCTTCTTCTTCTTCTTTCACTTCTTCTTCTTCTTCGTCTTCTTTCACTTCCTCTTCTTCTTCTTCTTCGTCTTCTTTCACTTCCTCTTCATTCTCCTCCAACTCCTCTTCCTCCACCTCTTCCTCTTCGTCCTCCTCATCCTCATCGCATTCCTCCCTCTTGTTGCTAATCCTCGTCCTCATCCTCTTCTTCCTCGTCCTGCTTCTCGTCCTCCTCCCTGTTTTTAATCCTCGTCCTCCTTCTCGTCCTCCAAGACAAGCGTTCAAAACATCATTTTTGCTTCGCTGCACACTATCACAAAAGCATAATATGATGGATTATAATCTCACGGTTTCTTAATACCAATTCATACATTCAGCCACTTTTATCAGTCGTATCACTCGCTTTTTCTTTCATTCTTGACATTTTATGCCACCTCTCCAGGCAGCCCAATCCGCTTAGAACCGACCCTAACTCCTCTCGAACAAAGAAAATAATCTTCAAGTGCGTGTAAAAGGTGTTTGCAGATGCTGTTATGCAATAGGATATATACTCGTGTAAGTAGGCCTACCTAAGTAATGTCTACATTGCAGACGTCGTGTGCAGTCACTGCAGTGCATGTATGAGAGCATGTGTGCGGGCACATGTTCGTGTGGGTCTATAATAGTGTGCCTATGGATTATGTATGTATGCTGCGAGCTGCATAATTCATATATTGTGCTGGGGACATTTAGACGCAAAATAGTCCAAGCGTGTCCGAGTCCGTGCAATTATGCTGAAAGTCTACCTTGATGCCTGTACGAGCGTGCGCTTTTAGTATATGTACATTGTACATTGTACATATCCTTTGTTGCGTAGGCTACCTTTTACTGCTCTCTGAGAATTGAATATGGAGCTCGTCCTCTGCACTGTAGGGCCTAGTCTGGCATGTCATTCATATCTTTTATGCCATTTGTCTGGCACGCATTATCGCTTCACGGATGATTCGTCATATGTACTCGGTGGGCTGCATTCAAAAACAAAACTGGAAACAGTGGAGGACAGAAGGTTCAAGTCTTTTGCATGGCATGTCTAATCCTCCGTAGCCTTCCCCTCCAGTTAATGGGGGCCTCGTGGGAACCCAAGACTCTTGCAATCTGGCTCGGATCGACCCATACATCTGTGAGAGAAACCTATAACTCGACGCAGCGCTCGTGAATGAGCTAGTGCCCATGCACTTGGCATTTAAGAGCAGAGCTATACGGGGCACAAACTGGGTCAGTGCCAAGAATGACAGACGACTGCGGCGCCATAAAAGCTTCCAGATAAGATTAGATTAGATCATGCGCCCGACTGTCCTCTTCATCCTCATCGTCATCGAGGCAGCTTATCTAATCGCCGGTGGATTCATCTTCTGGGCTCTTGAGTCTCAGGCAGAAAAGCAACACAAGAAGCAGCAGACGGAATTCAACCTTACGACCATCATCGCCAACCTAACAGGTAATAGTTGTCTGGTTCAATCTGGTTCACTTTCATCCGACTCTGCGCCCAGCTATACCAGTTCCCTGTGTATTGTGTAACTATATGTCTGCTGCTGCCTCTTTCTATCGTCTTCTTAAGCAATCCAACAGTAAGTTGTCTGCTTCAATCTGGTTCAATTTCAACCGACTCTCCGCCGATCTATATCAGGTCACTGTGTAACTATGTCTGCTGCTGCCTCTTTCTATCGTCTTCTTAAGTACTTTCTTGGCAGTCTAATAGGTAATTGTCTGGTTCTATCTGGTTCAATATCACAGGCTCTCCGCCCATCTATAATATTAGGTCACGGTGTAACTATATCTGCTGCTGCCTCTGTCTATCGTCCTCTCAAATATGTTTTTACAATCTAACAGGTAGCTGTCTAGTTCTATCTGGTTCAATTTCGCCGACTCTTCGAAAATCTATATCAGGTCACTGTGCAACTATGTCTGCTATACTTCCTATTTCGATCGTCTTCTTAAATATTTTCTTTGCAATCTAACAGCTGTCTGGTCATGGGCGTCCGCAGCGGGGCGCAAGGGGGCGCAGGTGCGCCCCACTGGATTTTTCGCATGGATGCACATAAATTTAGATTATTTGGTTGTGATTGTTACAACACGATTTTCAATGTGATTATCGATTCGTTCTACAAGTTGAACCTATTATCTTTCTCTAGGCGCATAACGTATAGGTAGGCTATATGATTCTCTCGTGATAATATGGAAATTCAAACTGCCACCCATTAAATTTAGACCATGTGACAATTATAAAAAAAAATTTGCGCACCCCTAGAAAAATTTCTGCGGACGCCCATGTGTCTGGTTCAATCTAGTTCAATTGCACGGCTCTCCGACCATCTATGTAAGGTCCCCGTGTAACTATGCATAATACTGATGCTGTCTATTTCTATCGTCTTTGTAAGTATTTTCCTTGCAATCTAACAGGTAATTGTCTGGTTCTATCTGGTTCAATATCACTGACTCTTCGACCATATTTATCAGGTCACTGTGTAACTATGTCTGCTACTTCCTATTTCTCTCGTCTTCTTAAGTACTTTCTTGGCAGTCTAATAGGTAATTGTCTGGTTCAATCTGGTTCAATATCACCGTCTCTCCGCCCATCTATATCAGATCACTGTGTAACTATGTCTGCTGCTGTCTATTTCTATCGTCTTCGTATATTTTCCTTGCAATCTAACAGGTTCAATCTGGCTCAATCACCCGACTCTCCGACTAGCTATAATATTATGTGGTCGCTGTGTGACTATATCTGCTGCAGCTGCATGCCTCTTTCTATCGTCTTCACAACTATTTTCTTGTTGACCAAGCATGAGGAATAGGGCGCCTCCGCAGTATAGGCCTATTAGTTTTAATAAAATAACATACAATACAATGCAAGTAATTTTGTTTTACTAATTACATTTCTGATATCGTGCGCGCAGTTTAGATACAGTAAAGTCTGTAAGAAAATGAAATTATTTTGGTTTTCAATTTTTTCCGTTTACTCCGTTTATTATTAAGTGTTATCGCTATTTAACATCCATTAATTCAACATGTATTGCATTGCCATTGACATTACCTATCTTGTTTAAACATCTACACTGTGTCCGGATAAAAAGTAGCCCCCACAAACAAGTGTCATAACTCGGTCAAAACGTTTTGGATTTGTCTGAAATTTTAAACACAACAACAGTGGCCATATTTACACGAGATTCCAAAGTCGTTTGCAAATATTCGCGAGTTTGTCAAATTTATGAGCGTTTGCGTTGGAGCACCGACAAATTGAACTTTCCAACATAGAAAACCTGAAAGGAAGTGAAATTCAGCTATTATGGTGCCAAAAAATGTGTTTCTTGTTCTCGGACACACGATCGTAGACGTAGTAGGTTAATAGCTATCCCGGGACTGCCGGGAGACACTCGGCTTCATATCCTGCAGCTGTAGCCGTCCAGCAGTCCAGACTTCGATCCGGAGTACATGTACTGGAGGAGCGTGTTTTTCGTTCGCGCGTAGCCGCGTATTCATGACATCGATAACCGTAGGGCGTAGGGCGCGTCTGTTTGAAGATTGGCAGTTGCTTAACCTGGTGATCATCGACAGGACCATCAAACAGTACCGTCTAAGTTTACGGCCGTGTGTCCATGAACAAGGTGGACAATTTGAACACCATATTTAGCTGAATTTCACTTCCTTTCAGGTTTTCCATGTTGGAAAGTTCAATTTGTCGGTGCTCCAACGCAAACACTTATAAATTTGACAAACTCAGGTATATTTCTAATCGGTTTTAGAATCTCGTGTAAATATGGCCGCTGTTGCTGTGTTTGAAATTTCAGACAAATCCCAAACGTTTTGACCGAGTTATGACACTTTTTGTGGGGGCTACTTTTTATCCGGACACAGTGTATAATGTTTTCACAAGTATTATACCATTAGTTATCTTGTTGTGCATCGTTTTGAGGTCATCATCTAGACTTGCTGTCGTTTCAGCGCTCTTTCCATGTGTTCCTGCCGATGACCTTCGGAAGTTTGCGAGTCGGATTCTGGAGGCGGAAAGAAATGATATCATCGCGGTAGATCCATCCAACGATTGGGATATCCATGGTTCCATCTTCTTTGCCATAACCGTCGTCACGACAATAGGTTGGTTTGGGATATTCACCTATATTGTTCATATTGTTAGCTTCTTGTATTCTTTGCACTCTGTCATTTTGTCATTTTGTCATTTTGTCATTTTGTCATTTTGTCAGTGTGTCATTTTGTCATTATGTAATTTTTGTCACTCTGTCATTTTGTCTTTATGTCATTTTGCCGTTCTGTCATTCTGTCATTCTGTCATTTTGTCATTTTTGTCATTTTGTCATTCTGTCATTTCGTCACTTTGTCATTTTACTGAGTTGAATTGTTTGATCTCTCTGAAGAAAAAAGTTGAATTAATTAATTAATTAATTGAATGAATGAATGAATTGAATGAATGAATGAATGAATTGAATGAATGAATGAATGAATGAATTGAATGAATGAGAACCAATAACCGAATATTAAATTTTTTAAATAGCTGAATGCAAAAATATGAAATAAATAATAGGCTACCAGAAGTCTTTCATGATAGGGATTTGTTTACCTCTCTCTGCGTAGGTTATGGCACCGTGACTCCGGCCACGGACGGTGGTCAACTCTTCTGCTGCTGCTTCGCTTTCGTCGGAATTCCGTTCACGATGGTCATTCTGCTGGGCATCGGTGAAATCTTCAAAAAGTTTTCGAAGAAGATGGAGTTCAAACTCTGCTGCCGCAACCGACCTCGTCTCAACAAGTGCCTCAACACCGTTGTCATAGTAACGGTCGGCGTCGCTTTATTCTTCGTCATCCCGGCAGCCATCTTCATGAAGCTCGAAGGCTGGGATTACGGATCGGCCATCTACTATGGCATCATCACCGCAACAACTGTCGGGTTCGGTGACTTAGTGGCAGGTGCATAAAGTTCCTCTCTTTCCTTTCCTCTTACTCTTTTCCCCTTTCCTAACATTCTCTTTCCTCTCCCCTTCCTTTCTTTCTTTTCCCCGTTCTTCTCTTTCCTTTCCCCGCTACACTCATACCGTTCCCCGTTCCTCTCCTTCATTCCCTGTACCTCTCTTTCCTTTTTTCGTTCCTCTCCTTCATTTCCATACCTGTATCTCATTTTCCCATTCCTATTTTTCCTTTCCTGTTCCTATCCTTCTTTTACCGTTGCTCTCTTTCTTTTCCTCGCTCCATCTTTCTCTTTTTACACTATTCTCATTCTTTTTCCCGTTCCTCTCGTTTTACTCCTCCCTCTAATGCATTCTCCCGTTACTCACTTTCCTCTCGCCGTCCTATCTTTCATTTCCCGTTCGTTTCTCCGTTTTCCTCTCGCTTTCCCGTCGCTCTGTCTTCTCTTCCCGTTCCTCTCCATTAGTTTCCTTTTCCCGTTCTCCTACATCCCCAGTTCTCTGGGTTCACCCTTCCACCTGATATTCCTGTACAAACGCCCGCAGATATCTACTAGTCATAAATTTATAGTGCTTATAATTCTCGAATAGTTGCCATTAATTTTACACCCAAAAATTCCTTTACTGTCCGAAAACAAGGAGATTCATTCGAACCTATAACCTGGCGAGAAAAGTCTTGTCCGGATCTCCACGTGTTTCGAGCTCTCACAACAACAAAACTGACTAAAAGAAAAGATACTTTCTCTTTTAAAATGCTATCTAAGAGTAACTTCTCAAGTTCTCGAGTCTATTATAGTGAGTTTTTCATCGCGCCAAGAAATCCAAAACTCCAGCTCTCCAGTTTCTCATGTAAGCCCTATGGGCCAGTATCATGGGGGTCTCACAAATCGAGGTCATTTTGTGACACAGACGTCTCTATGTTGCAGCATGGGATTGCGTTGGTGAACCGTGTTGGTTGTACCGTGTGTCTGTTGGCATCTGGATCTTCCTAGGACTGGCGTGGCTGGCCAGCGTCATTGCCTCCATGCAGGAAGCCATCGAGAGTCTGATATCAAAGGCTGACCCAAAGTCAAAGGTAGGCCTACAGCAGTGATTCCCAACCTGTGTGCCGCGGCACACTAGTGTGCCGCGTGAACTTTGCAAGTGTGCCGCGGGAAAAATTCTAATATGTTATCAAAAATTAATTAATAATGATTCCTACTGATACTTAATTAAATCTGTATCTCAGAAAGATGAAGTGTTGAATGAAAAACAAGGAATCAAACGATACAAAGACGATTTCATTGAGTATGGTTTGTAACTTTGTACTATGGATAGCCTATTCTCATTTAGGCCTACCATTCTGCCTATGTGTAATTTGCATCACACAACTTTGCCGAATGAGGCATTTGTTCCTAGTAAATTAGAACGACTCTTGGAAGTTAAACATCCAGCTGTAAACCATAAGCAGAAAGAATATTTTGAGAAACTCGCGGCACAGCAAGATAAGCAATCAAAAAACTTACGAACTAGGTATAATAGGCTACTTATTGCCAGAAAAGGGATTGGTTGCAGGCTAAAAAAAAATAGTCGCTCAATTTTTGTCAAAATGCAAGAAGGCACACACAGAAGCCGAATCTGTGATCGCGCCAACATTAGCAATAATCGCAAACTATGCATGCTTGGAACTGAGGCTGCTTAAAACGTGAAATGAGTTCCATTGTCAATTAACACGACTGCACGTAGAATCAAAGATTTGGAAGAACAAGTTACAAGAACTGACGACTATAATATAGGGCGACTAGAGTAGACTCACTACTACAGTGACTAGACTCACTAGAGTTGTCTATTATTAGGCAATTTAAATATTAAAATCATAATATTGTTAGATAATAGTGACAAATAAATTTTTAAAAATTGATAGTTATTGTTAAGTGTGGGGCGAAAATTTTCATTCTTTCTTAGTGTGCCGCAAGCCCAAAAAGGTTGGGAATCACTGGCCTACAGGGTGCGCCAAAAAAAGTAATCCCCTACCGTTTTTAGCCAATATCTTGGCCAAACATGCGAATTTTTAAATGAAACTTTACAGTCTTGAAGGCACCCTGTATATGCAGTAATTGTAATCGTGAATTTATAGAGCGGCACTTCGATAGAAACTCTTCATAGGCGTACCCGATCTGACGGCACCAAACCACAAACAAAAATGATTTTCGAACGCTTGCCGGAAATGGGCAAGGTTAAGACAAAGGAGTTCAGTATGGAGACTAAAAGGACAACAAAAGCAAAATTTGTATATTATGCCAACCAACGCCAAGCAAGTAGAAAAAGAATAATTATATGTAGCGATGATGACTACATTACATTGTATATTCAATACTCAAGATAATTGACATCTACTTTAGAGCAGCACTTTTCTTAAATTGCTTTTCATACGTTGAATCTAATTCCTTCACTCTCAAATGCAATAATAATCTGTTTTTTTTAACTTTTTTAAGTATACTTAAGTGAGACCATGCCGTTACAAAATGACATTATTCTATACTCTTGTAAGTTTTTCATATTATCTGCGCAGCGTTTTTAACTTTTTACGAACAGGTCATTTTACATTTTTCAGAAAAAGCCATCTGATGACGAAACAAAACCCGATTCAAATGGAGTGGCAGGAACGGAGGCCACCGAAGGCGCTGAGAACCTGGAGACAATCGCCGTTGACCCTAAAGACCCGTCTAACCCCAATGACTCGTCTGGCCCCAAAGACACGTCTGACCCTAATGACCCGTCTGGCTCCACTGACAATGAAGCACAACGAGAAAGTGTGCGACTGTGAATCGTTTCCGTATTGCCGGTCAATCGGGAAAATGAGATTGTTTCTAAGACGATCGCCGCGAGTTTTCTGCTGAATCTCGGGGCGGGATATACATGTACATTATATAATGTACAATGAGTCCCAGGGCTGAAAGTGAGCCGGGTCGGTCCGGATCTGCGACCTGGCATCGATTTTCAAGACCTGCTGTTGCCGGGTCTCAGCAGGGTCGCACAAAAGGTCGCCAGGTGCCAAAACTAGGTACCGGTATAACAATTGTAGGATTTTGGATAATTTGTGGCTTCTTCTTTCTCTCCTCCGTCAGTCATGCGACGACGATGAGGCTCTCACATGACTTCTCCAGACTTGTCTATTTCTGATGAGATCCTTTACACTTGGCATACTGATTATTTGATAATTTGGGGCAAATAACTATAAAAAAAACCTCGTCAGAAAATTTACGGGTCAAAGGCGTGGTCGTCCGCCAAAGTGAGACCCGGCAACCTTTCCAAACCACCTTCAGCCCTGACAATGATTATACATGTATTGTATATATTGTATATAATAGCCAAGTGGTTCAATCGTTCTGCTACGTATACGCAAGGGTAAAGGTTCAACCCTCCACTCAGGTGGTCGCAGTGTCGGGATCTTGAGAAAGTCTTTGACAAAGGATTGCTCAGCACCATTCCCGTTCTATTGTAGTATTGTGTGGTCGCCTGTTCGGCTCTGAACTTCGTAAAGAGGGCATGCACTGTAGCACATGCAGACGCGTTCAATTCCGTATAATAGTGTGTCTTTTATTCAGCTCTTAGAAGGGAGGCACTACCATATTATGCAGTGGCGTTGTATTGCTGCATGGGAGTCCTTTATTTGGCTACATGTGAACTTGAAAACAGGGTATTATCACATCCAATCGCGTTGTGTAACAATAAGAAGTCCTTTATTCAGCTCTGAACGTAGGAAAGAGGGTAATACCTATATTCAGTCGCGTTGTACATTTGTATAATAGTAAGTAGTTCTCTATTCAGCTCTGATCGTAGGATGGAGGGTATTATCACATCCATTCTCGTTGTATAGGCTAACAATAAGCAGTCCTTTAATCGGCTAAAAAATGCGACTGTCGTCTTTTTGTGATCCTGGCACACAGCTGTGAGAACAAACTCGTGAGCTACATGTATTTGCTTATGGTTCAGAACTTCAGACATTGTCCGATGGTGCTTTTCAGCCTTTTTTGAATCCCGCACAATTCACACGAAAGCACCTCAAACAAAAACTGCCCTTCAGAGTGTAACGAAAGATCAGTCTCTGTAATCCAGAGCCTGAAATGTTTTTTGTGGTAGGCCTACTAAGTGTGCAGTTGACAATGTCTATAGTTTGCAGTTGGCTAGTCAGAAGCGCAGTGTGATTTGCTGTGTGCTTAGCTCAAGTCGGCTAGTTTGAATAGTTTGCGCTATAAGCAAAAGCAACATTGCCGCCTCTAACTCAAAGATTATGAAAGATGGCAAGCCTATTAGTCTTAAAGAACTTTATACTTTCTTTATAATTCTGCAGGAATTTTCCGCCCCTTGAAAAATGCCTATCTATAGGCAAACGACTATAAGCCTATCTGCTGATATGAGATGTACTGTGGGTCTATTAATAGGACTATCTTGTAGCGCTCTATACAAGATACGAACAACTCGTTCTTTTGCCATTTTGAAATGCTCTTTTTCAACGTGTGCACATTTTGGAGGAGTATGCATAGGGTGCGATATTGGGAATAGGCTACAGTTCAGTAGCCTATATAGGTCCCATCACAATTACATACATTGCCACTATATACACTATAATATACATGTACATGTATGTTTGCCGGGTCATCAATGTCTCCGATGACTCGTGAATAAGCTGGTGCCCTGCGCTTGGTTCTCCATTCTCCAATGGCGCTTTGAAAGCTTGGAAATAATATTACTATTGCGATGACGATGCGTTTAATGTAGGTCCTAGGCCTAATGCGTAGGTCCTATTCGGTCAATTTGTAAAGGAGGCCTAAGTATTTTTTCGCCATGCGAGGCCAGACTGCATTTTTTCAGTTATAATTTTGCTGTGTGACGTTTTACTGCTCGTTTTTGACGCATAGACGCCAAATTAATATTGCATCTAGACTAATGCGTTCAAAGAGGGGTGTCAAGCAGGGCATTTTTAATTATCGAAGAAGATGATAGCATGTATTATGTCGTGCATTTGGTCATAACTATCAAGAGGCTGGTATTACTTGCTCAAATCTCGCAGTTGCTGATGGTGGTGGCGGCGGCGGTGGTGACATGTTCGTAGTTGCGGAATGATTGATAATCAGAATTATATAGTTGCTGTTGAAATGTAAATTTCTCGAGATACCGCTTTCGCTTGTTGACAGTTAAAATCGCCAATCACAGGGTAAATAAGTAAAGATTTGAACTATTAAAACGGGTGTCTTCTGTTACAACAAATACAGTCAAAAGAAGCAAAGCAATTGAACAATTAGACCAACGTCACACAAAGTGTGTTCCACGGCAGGGTTCCATGAGTTAAAGAAAATGGTTGCGCTTACAATATGTACAAAAGTGTCGCCTGAATGGGTGGTTACTTTACAGATAACACTCCGTGGTGAGGGACATAGGCCTATAACAAGAGTTCCGCCGCTTCTGCGTGAAAATTATTTGACATCAGCTTAATTACTAATAGGATTTTTATAGATTAGAATAATAAATAGAATAAGTTAAATAACCAAAAACACATTTAAAACATTATTATTCCACTTGCTGGTTCGAACAGCACAAAGTGATATACGACAAGCGTTGAAGCCGATTAGGGCGGGTTCCGTCAATATATTATTATCAGGCGATTATTGTGGTCCGTAGCCAAAAATCATTTAGAGAAGATCTGAAATGGACACCCATTTAAATGTACCAAATCATACATTTATTCTATTTGAACGCTTGATACCGATAATTTTGTCTTTTTGGTAACAAGAGAAACTTACTTTGAAAGTGCAAAAAAACTACAACCTTGTCAACCATGATAAGAAAAAAATATTAAAAGTGCATGGCATTGTGTGGCATTGTTTTGTTTTGTCTTGATCAATGTGCAACGGTTGTTGCCTTAATAAATGGTATTTTATTTGATTTGATTTGGATGTGATTGGAAGGTCTGAGTATGTGATGCCAAGGCTGACAGGTTGGTTGGTGGGTGGGTTGGCTGGTGGGTGGGTGAACGGACGGACGGACGGATGGACGGAAAACGGACAGAATGCTTGACCGGTCTGTTGATATGGGGCGCGGTGGTATAGTGGTGGCGTCGTTGCCTTGGAGCCGGAAGGTTCGAGTTTCGAATCCACCTCGACGCGTAAGGACCTTGGGCAAGTTCTTCACTCACAATTGCTCAGCGCTTCGGCGTGAAACTCCAATGCAGTGTCCGCTGTGCATTCGGGAGCATTCGGGAGCGCCTCTGAGTAGTGAGAGCTTGAAGAGGCGCAATAACAAGTGCACATAAAAACAGATATATTTATGGCGATGTGTTGATTCAGATTCAAGGGGTGGATAGATAGATGGATAATAGGCAGAAAGACAGATAGACAGATAAATAGACACACAGACACACACACAGACACACAGACACACAGACAGACAGACAGACAAACAAACAAACAGACAACAGCCATAGGCCTACACCGAGAAAGGACAAGTCGTGGCTGCATGCACGATAAACGAACGATTTGACAAAGATGGCGCTGTATGGGGTTTGAACACGTTGGCTACATTCATCAAAAACAAGCAGATAACGATGGAGGAGTAGAGTGACCAACTTATGAGTTGCGAACTCCCGCGTTTTGCTACAACACGTGCGAGAATGATAAAAATTCTTCTCTTGTTGACTTGTTTGTCAGAGAAGGCGACGACCCGTCTCGCTCTCCTTACGCATAGCAACTTATTATCCTGTTGTGCGACTTGACTCATAGGCATACGTCCCTATAGCCTGTTCTCACTGAGGGTCCACAAGTCGCTTCAAGGTTTCTACTCAGAGGCGCTACCGATAGGGCTGCCAACTTTTGATTTTGCTATTCCGGGACGGCTAGGCCTTTTTCTCCTTTAGTTCTCTGCCGTCAGGCAGGTTCATATGTCCAATGACGCCACGCATGTCTGTTCAGTGCATCCATCTTTATAGTAGAAGAATTTTAGCTGAAAAATCATCAATCGACTCAACAAATTATCACTACGTAGAGACTTGGCAGAGTTGTTAAGTACACCCCAGTGATGAAAATACCAAAAGTCCCCATAAATCCGAGCTGTGCTCGAGCCGCCATCTTGGAAAATGGCGGCCTAAATTCGGTTTTGTGGCAATAACTCCAGACCCGTCACAGCTACAAAGAAATATAAATAGCAAAAATGATCCTCAATAAAGGGCAAAGAAGTTTGGTATACAACATTTGTTTCTAGGATCAACAATAAAAATGTTACGGCTAGGATTAGATTGATCTTCAATCATCATTCGCAGCACACTATTTCTATATGTTCTTCCCGCCATAAAACTTTGTATGTGGCATTGATATACATAATGATGAATACTTTATCATATGTAACATTTTTATTTGTAATCCTAGAAACAAATGTGATATACCAAATTTGATTGCCTTTAAATGAGGATCATTTTTGTCATTTTATATTTCTGAGTAGCTGTGACGGTTCTTGAGGTATTACGAAAATTAGAAAATAGGCCGCCATTTTCCAAGATGGCGGCTCGAGCACAGCTCGGATTTATGGGGACTTTGGGTATTTTTGTCAGTGGGGTGTACTTAACAACTCTGCCAAGTCTCTACGTAGTGATAATTTGTTGAGTCGATTTTCCTAAAATTCTTCCACTATTAGCCCTCTGTAACCGTCCTTTGTCATCATCCAGTCCAGTAGCATTGTTCTTGGTCTTCCTCTTGTCTTTTTCCCCTCCATTCTTCCTTCGATGATATCTCATACTATGGTGTCACTCCTCATAATGTGGCCAATCCAGTTTCTCTGATGCCTCCGTATTGTCTCCAGCATTGATCTTTCCTCTCCCAACATCTTCCTTCGAATCCTTCTGGCTAGGCCTACATCATTCGATATGCCATTGCCAATTCACATATTGTCCACATAGGCGTAGCTGGATATTATTAGAAATTTTGAGTAATCGATAATTATTATATATGATCTACAATCCACTAAACAATAGCCTAGTCGTTTTAACGGTTAACAATTATTGCTGATAAACATAGGCGTAGGGGACATTTCAGCGTTGGGGGGGCAAAAATTAGACTTTTGCCCGAAAATTTTTTTCATCCGGCCGAAATTTAAAGAAAAGTTTCCGTTACGTTTGCCCGAAAATCCTGACGACCTTTTTTAGTCATCCGGCCAAAATCTTCCGAAATTTCCCGTTACTTTTTACCCGAAAGGTATGACGACCTTTTTTTGTTTTCGGGCAAGTCGGGTTTTTCGGGCAAGAAGACTCGGAAAAATGTTTAAAAGTACAATTTTTTAAAACTTTTTTATTTTTCCGGGTCTGCTTGCCCGAAAAATCAGACTTGCCCGAAATTTGGGGGGGCATTTGCCCCCCCTGGACCCCCGTCTCCTACGCCTATGCTGATAAATCATCAAAAGAAAGTAGCCCAGATTTTCTCTTGCAAAATATCTACACTAACCTCACGAAACGCGTATATTTGTATACATGTGAACGTGTGTGCTATATATATATATATATATATATATATATATATATATATATATATATATATATATATAGCCTATAGTTACCGCTCAGCTATGAAATATAAATATATCTAGGCTATTCATAGATGAGCAGTAACTATATATTATATATATATATATATTATACATATATAACACACACGTTCACACGTAAACAAATATACATATATATATATATATATATATATAAATATATATAAATTATATATAATGAATAGGTTCCTAAGTCGGTTCGTAACTTCGTAGTTCAAGTAGTGTAAACATGTACGGTCCTATCGGCGAAGTGTGTTTGTTTACATAATAGAGTAGGCGATCGCCACGGACCCATGGTTCCGCAGTTCTCATTCGTATATATTGACCACCGTGGGTAGTATCGATATCGAGCGATCTTCAATTTGTGTGGACATAATATTCAGATTAATATAAGAGTCATAATATTTCCATATTTATGCCGAGTTTCTTTCTTCTGTACCGCATGGAATAAGCTGAGTGAATGATACGTGTAGGCAATTATTATACCTGTGCTGCAGACATTAATGGATTGGCGTTGGCTGTTTAGGCTCAACAGGTGTATAAGCCGGCAAGTTGTCGGCATGCCTGACACAAGCGTGCACCCACTTGATCTCCACCTTACGTGCTTATCAATTCAACGCCTGTGAATAGGTTTGTTAAGCTCAGTAAGCTTAAACGTTGGCGCTGTATAAATTGAAAGATTACGGTTACGATTACAGCGGATATAGTATTATTTTTAAAGGTTTTCGTACGAAGCATTCACGTTGAATTTAACAAAGTTCAGTTAAAGAGTCTGACGTGAATAAACTGGTGCCCTGCGTTTGGCTTTCGAGTGGCGCTATAGAAATTTTCAGATACGATTGGATACACTAGGTGCTCTGTACTCCAGACGGAAGCAGCCATCGGGGCGATGATCCGTGGATTGGATTCGTCTGGAAAGATAGATGGAGTCGACGTCTGTCACAGTTTCGGATATCATTGAAGTCCTGAATCTACCAAGCACACGGTAAGCAATAATATAATTAATAGCATAATTCTGTTATAATTATCTGTGAATTACGTTGTATGCAGGGCTTGAAGTGTGTCAGGACGGTCATGAACGGCGTCCTGGTACTTATCTTCAAACCTCTATGCCGTCCTGGCACTTATAATTTTGGCCAGCACACCTGAAAATGTAAGGGGCGTCCTGGCACTTCTTTTGGAAAGATAAGGGGCGTCCAGGCACTTCTTGTTTTACACTTTTAGCACTGGTTGTATGATTTTTGTATGATACGTTGTGCACACACTTCTGATCTTCTTGAGATGTAATGTAAATTTGCAGGGAAGTCGAGAGGGTACAGGTGCTCGGTGACTTTATATGGACCCGGACTACATGTAGGTCAACTTAATTAGGCTATAATATAATATTATCGTCATAGGTTATGATTTACGTTTCTAAGAATATTGTATAAGGTATCTGCTCCAGATTCTAAAACGGTAGTAGAGAAGTTATCGAATTTAACAGGAAACTAAGAACGCGAGAGCTGTTCTTTTTTATTTCGACGTCTGTGTTTTACACTGATCTCTGAATAGGAGAACGAAGGAGACGTCGAATGGTCAGCTTCCGGTAGGCCTACATCAGTCATCGATCGACGCCATATTGGTCGATAAAGCGACCAATGACATCGAGGCTTTGATAAATCTTGAAGGCCTTGGAACAATTACAGGAGAAGCAGGACAAACGATTGGAAGAGAGAATTCACAGGTTGGATATATGCGACTGTCCTTGGAAATTCAGACTCTTTACATAGGTCTGTTATTTGTAATAGAGCAGTGGTTTTTAACCTTTTCAAGGGAGCCGAACCCTTAGAGAAATCCATGACCACTCACCGAACCCCTCAAGTTTGAACAAGAATTTTTTTAACTAATGAAAACAAAAGGGGAAAAAATTGTGCCAAAATGTGATACAATATTCTTACATTCAATACATGAACCACCAACAGTTAGCTAACCGTACCAACAACTACCAATTGCATCTTAGGCTAATGTGTCCTTTGTTGTTGTTGCCGTTTGGAAACAATGAAAACACTCACACTCACTGACCCTGAATATGTAAATATTTCAGAGGACCTCTGCCGAACCCATGGCACTGGCTAATCGAACCCCAGGGGTTCGGTCGAACACTGGTTAAGAAACACTGTATTAGAGTAAATAACAGCGTCGAGCCTTCTGGCTTCTTGGCCCGTCCACATGGAATGGGCTCCCGCTTTCATTGCTCTTACGACCTTATAATAATTTGCCTGCTTTCTACCAGTTGCTCAAGATCTATGGTTTAGCCGTTGCTTGGCTGGGAGCGCCTCTGATTAGAGCTCTTGAAGGGGCGCTATATAAATGTTGGAAATGAATCATTGGATGAATGAATAGATGAATGAATGAATGAATGAACGAATGAATGAATGAAAGTGTGTACCGTAATCTGAGAGCGGATGAAAAAATCGCTTTCTATAATTTACTGTGCTGCAACACAATACTATTCTCGGCAATTTATTTCATTATACCAATATGTTGCCACAATGGGGAACCACGAGTTGAACAGTCAGAGAGGAAATACGGGCGACTGACTGGTATCAATGGCTGTATGGGTGGATGGATGAATGATTTTGTTGTATGGATGAATGATTTTGTTGTATGGATGAATGATTTTGTTGTATGGATGAATGATTTTGTTGTATGAATGGGGTTTATGGGTCGACAGAGCTGTTGATTTAATGATATATTATTTATGGAGTGAATTATATGGATTGAAAGACTTGATGTACAACCGACAGACATTTTGTTTTGTGTTCGCTTAGACGTGTTTCATTACAGCTATTTATGAATTATGATCGTCCTTTTTAGCCGTGGATGGGGCGGGAGCGATTCTGAGTAGTAGCCGTGATAGAGTGCTTATACAGGGCTGTTTTAAAGGAATTTTTGGAACTGCACAACCCCTTCTTTACCTTCCTATAGGCCTATTCCATGGTAAATTACTTCCAATCGGATGCCAGTGGTGATTTTTGCTAGTTTTAACTGTACAGAAGTGCTTCTACAACTGCACAAATCCATTTAGAACTGCACATTTTGTGAACAACTGCACGTTTAAAAAGATCCTGTAGTGCTACATAAACCTTTGTATTGAGTGAAAGAATATCATGCTTGCATGAGCATAATGTTTAGTGTATTTGATGTATAATAAAGTATTAGTTATAATAACTTGCAATTAATTAAAATCTTTAACATTTTAATAATTATTTTTACTGCAGCAGCGCTTCTGCCACCGATTGTGCTACGACCAATCGAGAGCTCTGTCGAAAGAGACACCCGTTTCTTTTCTGTCGCAAAAGGTAAGATCAATCGATGAAGCTCCTATATTAGGCTTACATTAGGTTCTTGAAGCCACGTTGACGACGAGATGTTTGAAAAACACATTCAGTGGTTTCTAGTATAATAGTAACTGTTGTACCTTTAGTAATTTATTGTTTGGTACTTTGTGCTGTTCGGATCGAGGCGTTTTATGGCTAAACAGATTTGAACAAGTGTTCGTCTGAAATGGCAAGAGAGGGAAAGAAAGACAGACAGACAGACAGATACAGAGAGACAGATGGACAGACAGCGAGAGACAGAGAGGCAGAGACGGAGAGACAGAGACAGAGAGACAGAAACATATAGACAAAGACAGAAACAGAGAGATACAGAAAGACAGAGAGACAAAGACAGAAACAGAGAGACAAAGACAGAGACAGAGAGATACTGAGAGACAGAGAGACAAAGACAGAGACAGAGAAACAGAAACAGAAACAGAGACAGAGACAGAGATAGACGGAGACACAGACAGAAGAGAGCGAAAAAGAGACAGCAACAGCGACAGAGACAGAGGGAGAGAGACAGACAGACAAACAGAGACAGAGATAGACGGTGACGGAGACGGAGACCAAGACAGACAGACAGACAGAGACCGACAGACTGACGAATTTGCCATAGACAAGTGACGACCGACATGATCGTAAACTAAACACCTCTTGTCGCATCCTGAACCAATTCAAGTGCATCTTGACTACTCTTGAGTGATGTCCGCTTTGTTTAACACCGCATGACATGTAGCTTAAGAGTCAACCAGTCTCTTACACTCAAAGGACACTTTAACAACTTTACCGACGTTTTAACGACTTGAACCTCCTCTAACGTGTGCTTTCGAAAGTCTGTTCATTAGGATACTAGTTTCAGAGTGGATGCGACGGAAAGATTTGGCACTTGAAGCAATGCAAAGAAAATAATTACGGTGTGTAACAATTATTATTATTAGCGGGAGCAGCTTCCAACTAGACGGCCGAAAATTTCAAAGTGTCACGTCGAAGACATTTTAAACTGTTTTAAAACTTCTATTTTGTTACGTAATGGTAATTTTAAAACATCTAAAGCGCCACACGAAAGCCAAGTGCATGGCACAAGCTTATTCATTAGCGTAATGGTTATGTGTGTGACTTTGCGTAATGTGTCGTGATTGGTATGTGCAGCAAACGTAATGTCGTGTATTGTACTGTGTGTCGGCGTTCATATAATACAATATAGCACAATCGAATAGAACACTAAAGAGTTTAAAACTATACAATACAATACGATGTAATAGAACACCATGCCATTGTAGAGATTCAATGTAGCTGCTCTTGAACGGTCCGTGACGCTTGACGACTTCGGGAGGCGACGGTCGAGTGACTTCGAGGGTGAATCTCTGGAGAAGGAGAAGAGAAGATGGAGAATTCCTCTCGACGGCGAATGGCATATCCCGTCGGATGATTCCTTCCATGAGTTGTCATCATTATCACCTGCTCTCGTCAGCGACCATTCCTTCCACTCTGATCCCAGTCCAGTATTCACGAGGTTTGTTCTTTCAAGGGTTCGTCGGACCAGTAATTCAATTACTTTGATCACGATGAACGAGTAATGCGACGGTAATGTTGAGTAATGTGACGGTAATGTTGAGTAATGTGACGGTAATGTTGAGTAATGCGACGATAATGTTGAGTAATGTGACGGTAATGTTGCGTAATTTACTACAGTGTTTACTTCATAGGCGTTGCTACGTAGAGGCAAGAAGAGGCAGTCGCATATTCTTGTTTTTTTATATATGCAATGACCAATGACACTGCAGGATTCTAAGATTTTTTCAATGATCTGTCACTCTTGGGTAATGAATATCTACAGGAGTGGTCTCCTCTTTAATTGAAGTCTGGATAGGTTATGTCTTTGCGTATAAGGTAATGTTGTTTATTTTAATTATTTTGTTTTGTATTGTACTGTTTCATTGCATTTGATGTCTTAAAAAAAGAGCTACATGTACATGCAAACTTTTTTGTCTTTGTGTAGGCTACTGTTGTGTATTTTAATTATTTTGTTTTGTATTGTAACTACTGTTTCATTTATTTAATGTCTTCAAAGAAAAGCTACATACAATACAATCATGTAAACTTCATAAACAGGTGGAAATCATTTCTCAACGACATGGGAACTCTAGCATCCACTCAAGGCGGATATCCATCTCACGATTGGGACTTGAATGGGAAAACGAGCCCAGAAGACCTGGACGACTCTCCGGATTGGCTGCGTCGTCCACCAATCAGAAATCGCTTCGACACCGGAAGTCGTCGCAAAACGACGACGGAAGATGGCGACACTGGAGCGAGAAATGGCAACAACGGAGTTCCTTCCGCGAACAGGAAACCTGGAAAGTACTTTCTTAGGGATCAGGAGGTGGAGGACGTGGATTTACCGAGGAGGCAACGTATCAACTTCAGACTTCTTGCCGCACAGTTGTTCCGTCCGAAACGCTCGACGGTATCCGCAGCCCCCAAAGTGGTGTACGATCCAAACGTCTATGCCTTCCCAAGCCCCCTGTCCGATGAGCTCGCCTGCCTTGACCTGGACGCCTTGTCGAGGGAGAGACGGGACTGGCGGATGGTGACAGACTCCCGACCGAAAGACCCGACAGAGGAAAAGATCTTCGACCGCCTGATCCACATCAAACGGCTCGAGGACGAGACCGTCGAAGCGGAGAACGCCGAGAAGGCAGCGCGTGGAAGCCAGTGCCGAACCTATGAACATCTACCTCCTCGTCAGGCGAAATCGTCGTTTTTGTCGTCGGCGGGGTTCCCTGGCGGTGGGGGCAAGGACCGTTTCAAACTCCGTGGCCTGCATGAGACGCAGATTCATCGTCCGCCATCCATGGAAAGGTCAAACGGCGGCCTGGAAAGGTCAACCAGGTTACGAAGGACCGAGTTGAAGGATGACTCGAATGGGACACGACCTCAGAAGCGATCGACGTCGAAGAAACCTCAGCTGGACCGACCAGGAATCTCCGACCAATCAGAATCACGCGCGGTCTTAGCGACGATGCAACCGGACTGCGAGGAACTAGTTAAAGTAAAGGGTCACCTGTTAACCTCTGATCTGAAGGTCAAGGGTCACCAGTTGACCTCTGACCCCTTCCCAGAGGACAAGATGGACCAGAGGGAGGTGTCATCTGGTCCTAACTTAAAATCAGGACATCGTAAACCAGATACTTTACTATCTACCGTGGCAGCCTCGTGTAGCACACACCCGTCTCTACGATCTGTAACATTCGCCGACCCACCTAAGCTACCTCGATCAAGTAAGCTGAAATCCTCATCATCAACATCAGCAGCAACAACAACAACAACAAAACCACAATCGTCAAAGAAAAGACGCCATTCTCCTAAGAAGCGGCCGAGAACTGCAGTCTAGTTCACAGACAAAATGGTTGGTTGATTGAAGCAAAGTCAGCTCAGACAATAGTTATGTGCTCGCTATCACGTGATCTCTGTAGTATCAACGTATCTGGGCGGAAGAGGATATCAGGATATAATGAATAGTTATCGATTGAAAGAATGAATCTGAATCGATCTCTGCAGCTTTAATTATCTTGCGACAGGCAATTTAAACCAACAACAACAACAACAACAACAACAACAACAACAACAACAACAACAGCAACAGCAACAACAACAACATAAACTACTCAACGCTATAGCTTCCTTCAAAATATCTTTATAGGTAGGCATATACGTTTCTTACCCTTTTGGACACATTTTTGACACGGTCACAAATGTAACATAATCATAGCATTAGACAACTTTCTAGACGCGACATGAGCTCCTCCTGAATATGAAATATAAAGTCAAGTTTCCTACCTTTGACTCAGCTTCATAATCGTCATAAAGTATATATAATAATTATATTTATATTCATGTATTTATATATATAATCGTCCTAAAGTATACACGAGACAGAGCAAAATCATAAGGAGATTCTACGCGCAATATTGCAACAATAGGACTATAAAAATTCATATCTAAAATAGCAGACAGCATGCTTTGACAGTGCAGTTCTTTTCTACTTTTCCTATTCTTTGCAGCGTTCCATACTTGATATCTTGGCGTCAACGAAATATATCTTTTCGTTCTGTCATCTTTGATAAAGCACGAGAATTTACATAATAAGAGTCTATTTTCTAAAGTTAGAGCCTGAGCGACTTCATGCATGGTACACGTCATGCCTCATAGGCGTACGGGAGATTTCAGCAGTGAGGGGTCAAAGATTTTATTTCTGCCCGAAAAATAAATCTCGTGGTGGGAAA
The DNA here is from genome assembly GCA_945859605.1 of Lumbricus rubellus. NCBI lineage: Eukaryota > Metazoa > Annelida > Clitellata > Crassiclitellata > Lumbricidae > Lumbricus > Lumbricus rubellus. Next base: position 19,857,460 of record OX243827.1, on the reverse strand, counting down.
TACTATTTTTCCCAAACAAAAAAGTTGAAATATATCGTGAAAAATACAATTTTTTCGTATCTTCCCGGGTCTGCTTGTCCGAAAAAAACAGACTTGCCCGAAATTTGGGGGGCATTTGCCCCCTCTGGACCCCGCCTCGTAGGCTACGCCTATGTCATGCCTGCACGGACGACTGTAAGCTTATACTACTAATAGTAACGCAATCGTCAGTGCAACGTTGATTTTTCTTTCTACAGCACAGAATACAATTTCAAGATTACGAAAAATAGCAAAGCGCCTCGCAATAGGTGCGCTGTAATTAATTGGCCTGGTCGGACTACTCTCAACTCCTAAGAGCTTTGGCTAATCAAGTTGCATAGAGTTTCGAAGTTTATTCGTTGCTGCACATGCAGCGACATGTGGGGGCATGCTAAATTTTTGCATGGTGGCGGTGGTCTTGATCACCACCACCACCACAATTTTTTAACCCTGTGCTGAAATATATTTTGCGACTTGAATGCGTTATTTCAGTACGAAGAAAGTTCAAGCGGCAGTGCATTCTTGCGTAATAACTCTCGCATTAGCGATAGCAGTCGTCAGGCTGGCTTACTTGATAATTGTTTTAAGACCTTCCACAAATTGGTGATGCCGAATAAATTACTGCAGTGGGTTTCTCAATCATGCCTTGGATTGGTCACAAGTCACAACCCCGTTTTATGGTTCAAAGTTACTCCCTTGATACACTGTAGCAACGTTTGTCAGGACACCTTCTTGAAGCATTGGTGAAACATGCGTCGTGGAAGAATCGGTGAATTGACGAATTTTCCCATTCATTGCACGTTCAATGTTTTGAAGATTTTTGCGATGCGTCAAGGAACTTTGAACTCGTGTGTTGTTCTGAGTTTGAAAAGCATTCTGTCGGTGTATCGTTCTCGGTCATTTCTCTTCTAATTCAGTGTTCTTCTGTAAGTAAGAAACAGAGTTACCGTCAAAACAATTTTCTGAATATATTTTTTCAGTTAATTTAGAGCATTCATATAGCGCTTGCATAGGACAACCATCCAAGTGATTCCGAGTCCAACCTACAGGTGGGGAATGAACAGTTTCCAACTGTTCTTAGAAAGTGTAGGCTATGCATAATTCCTATAGCTAAGACAGCGCGCCTTATCGAAATTCAGATTGGTGTATTTTAAGAAATTCAAGTAAATTACTGCATTATTTCTATGGAAGTAGAATCTCAGATCTCCATTAGAGAAATTATGGATTAAATTCTCTTTGGCTTTTTGTCAAGGTTTTACAGTACGTGCTTAATATAGAAATTATTTATGTTTGTTTATTATACCATGTTTGTACGCCAAAATGCGGATAGCAATTGGTATATTAAAGAATATTCTTATCTTATCTTAATGGTTCAAGAATAGAATAGATACATTTTGAGCTATGAAATACTAACTGCTAAGGCAGTTGGCAAGCTGTTCATCTGTATGGTCTGGACAGTTCAGTATTGCATCGCACGTGTTCGTCATTTCCACACAGATTCCCATTGGACAACGAAAGTCTGTTGTCTTGCAAGCTAAACAACAGACAACACAAAAGGCGCTATACTATACAATGCAATGCAACATACAACGAGAATTCGTATATAGCACATACGGACAAGGTTTTATTATTTTGGGGCAAGAATCTGCAATGTACTCGAATGTAATCTAGATGTAGGCTCAATCTATCATTATTCTAATGTAATGCAATCTTATAACTTATCATAATATTCCCTAATCTAATTTACATTGTGTATGGTCGTTTCGAATAAAAATATCGGGGTCGAGAATCGCAACACTTCTCCTCCTCTTCCTCCTTTAGAATGAGGAGGAGGAGTCCTTCCCCTCTGTCTGTATGTCTGTCTGTCTGTCTGTCTGTCTGTCTGTCTGTCTGTCTGTCTGTCTGTCTGTCTGTCTGTCTGTCTGTCTGTCTGTCTGGCTGTCTGCCTGTCTGTCTGTCTGTCTCCTTCTCCTCTTTTCTTCTTCTTCTTTTTTTCTATTCTTTTAATTTTCTGCAATTTTACAACTATTAAAAATAAATCGGCTAATCATACAGCATAGAATGATTCATTTGATAAATGAAAGACTGAAAAATAAAGGATGAATCAGAACGGTTACTAACGGCAGTTGATTTCATCCGTCCAATCTTCGCAGTCGTTCATCAGATCGCAGACCCTCGCTCGGTCGATGCACAACGAGTTGCCACAGGAGAACTGGTTCGGAGGACATGCTGCAGGACAACAGAGGATAACAGAAGACAATAGAGGACAATTGAGGACAACTGAGGAAAATTGAGGACAATAGAGGACAATTGAGGACAACAAGGAACATGAAAGTAGATGGCTCATAGCCACCAGAGCACCCAAAAATACTAATTGCTACTGGAGCACTCATAAAAAACCCATTGCAGGTAGAGCACCCAAGTTTGGGTGTTCCGGCGGTTACGGGTAATTTAGGCAATGACATCATTGGCCATTCTTTAGCCATTTATTCAGCCTTCAGTCATTTAGTCATTAATTGAGCCAATCTTTAGCCACTTATTCAGCCTTCACTGCCCTTTAGTCATTTAGACATATAATGAGCCACTTCAGACACTTATTTAAACCAGTTGGCCTTCAGTCGTTTAGTCATTTATTCAGTCATTTTTGGTCACTCATTTAGCAAGTCAACCTTCAGTGAGTCGCATTGAGTTGGTTTATTCAGTGACTCAGTTATACGATGAATTTATATAGCGCCTACCGCGGGAGCAGTTAATTGGTTCATCGCTGTTGTCCGGACAGTCGCTCACTCCGTTGCACCAGGATCCGGTGGAAACACAGATCTCCGGACTTCGACAACGGAAGCCGTAATCCGGAGGACAACCTGCAACAATGGCAACAACCATCACTCACCGGAGTGCTATTCCAGAACAGAAGAAATAATTGGGATCTCACTCATAATTATGTTTATGACACATCTTTCAGTTACTTGTAACTCGTCTTTAAAGAGGACATCTTTAATTTGAAGACCTACTCTCCCTGTCGTGTCTCGTTGCCTTATTGTGTCGCATCCGCAGTTCGGAATTTGCAGGCCTGTTTTGTTTAAGGAACATTTTCTAAAAGCAATCTAAATCGTGAACTCTAAGCTTATACTTCTAAAGCTCTGTGCGGTGAATGAATGACTGGATGCAGGGCATTTTTAACGTGCAGTTGTACACAAAATGTGCAGTTCTAAATGGAATTGTGCAGTTGCAGAAGCACTTCTGTACAGTTAAAACTAGCAAAAATGGTCATTGTCCTCCGATTGGAAGTAATTTTACAATGGAGGATAGGAAAGGAAAAAAGGAGTTGTGCAATTCTAAAAATTCCTTAAAAACAGCTCTGACTGGATGGATTGAAAAACAGATAGTTGGATGGACGAATGAAAAACTGTATGGGCCAAACTAAACCTGCATATTTTTTTTGAATTAACTTGGGAGACTGGACGGCATAGATCTACTCACTGCAGTTGACCTCGTCGCTTTTGTCCGGACAATCGAAAAGTTTATTGCATGTGTAGGCCGACGGTAGACATTGACCGATGGCACCACAACGTCTCGATCCTTTCGGACAATGGACTGAAAGACAATGGATCAGAACAAAGCAATACAGCCGACAAATTAAAACAATACAAAAACACGTCCATAATTATATGAACCTGTCGTAGAATACACCTTTTTAAATATAGGCTTACAACGAAAGCAAGAGAAACAAATAAGGCGATGTATGCATCACAGGAACGGAAGATTAACCCTTTACCGTAGTGGGAGCGCTCCTGAGCAATGAGCCATTAAGGGGCGCAATATCGAATTGTTGTAATAAATAAATAAGATAAATATTGTCATGGCAATTATTGATAAAGCTATAAAGAACCTATCTAGCTCTGCATCGTCATAGATTTAATAATCTGCAAATTATAAGCTACCACGGTACAAGGTTTAGTAAGAGGCAAAATAATTATATTTAACGAAAGTTGAGAGGCGTACCAAGGGAGCAGTTATTTTCATCGGATGCGTCGCTACAGTCTGCTATCCCATCGCACCATCGTCGAACGTTGATGCAACGGGGTCCACCGCCGCCTACCACACCACCAACGCCACCACATCTCACCTGAGTCTCTTCTTCATCACAGTCTACAAGGACAGAAGACAGAGGGCACTTCTTAGTGATATTTATCTGTCGCTGTCTCTGTTACTCTGTCTCTCTGTCTATCTCTGTCTAGAAAGACAAACAGATAGACTAAGAGACAGAAAGGTGAACAGGCAGACAGACAAAAAGAGACAGACATGCAAAGAGACAGAGATGTCGACAGATAGATAGAAAGACAGACAGAGAGGAAGATGGACACGAACGACCAAAGACACGTACAAACATACATGCAATGCATGCAGACACACAGATAGTCATCTAGGTTCAGAATGACACATTTAAAGAGTAGTAAGAAGACTGCATATACGAGGACAAGTTGCCACACAGTCAGTCTCCTTGCTACTGTCGAGCCTTTACCAACCAATGTGACGGGCGAACAGAGTGTGTTTGTTTGTGTGTGTGTTCGTGTGTGTGTCTGTGTGTGTGTGTGTGTGTGTGTGTGTGTGTGTGAGAGAGAGAGAGAGAGAGAGAGAGAGAGAGAGAGAGAGACAAAGACAGAGACAGAGAGATAAAGAGAGACACAGACACAGACAGGGACACAGACACAGACAGAGAGACAGACAGAGACACATACACAGACACAGACACAGACAGAGAAATAGAGACAGAAAGACAGAGACAGAAAGACAGAGAGAGACACAGGCACAGACAGAGACAGAGACAGAGACAGACAGAGACAAAGATAGAGACAGACAGCCGTACTACTCACAGCATCCAATCTCATCGCTTCCGTCTGTACAGTCAACGATTCCATTGCAGTAAACGGCTTCACTGATGCAATCTCCGTTTGCGCACGTGAATCGCTTTTCGGGAACAACCGAAGCACATCCTACAGACATAAATATTTACAACATATGCCTAATTATTGCACATTGTATTGGATTGTAGTGTTACTAAAGCACCTCTAGTAATCGTAATAGTGATAATGAATTTATATAGCGCCACTTCAAGACAGACACATCACATCAGAGGCGCTCACTTCAGAAGATCTGCCCAGTTTGCAAAGGCCCTTTGAGAATAAGCAGCTTTCCAGACGAGAGAGGGAAGTAAAGAGGGAGACTGACAAAAGCATTGTAGAGCGAACATATTAAGGTGAAATGAGTTGGCAGATTACTAACAATCATACTAATTATTCTACAGCATTTTTGCATGCAAGAAGTTGAATTATTTAATCAATAATAAGGGACCTATAATTGGACAAGTTCGAAATACGAAAAGTGTGCGTTTACCTGTACGACTTTTCAACTACATGTAGCCTATTACTGAGCCAACAACGATAGCGTTAGATGCAAGGTTAAAGTTGCAGTGGGGGTTAAGAAGTTCAACCGCTATTCTTTCTTATGACCCTATTGTACGTACATGTAATAGTAAATCTTTGTTGCACACCCTCCAGCTCCTTATACAATCATGTATATCAATGTCTAATCTCCCCAACGGCTATTTCCAAACATTTCATGCTCATGGCGTTAAGCAAGACAGTGTAGGTGAAGGACTTTCGTTGTAAGGACGATTATATACAAATATATAAATCTATAGATATATATAATTTTAAATATATATATATATTATATATAATTATATATATACCTTTGCAGTTTGATTCATCCGATGTATCTCCGCAGTCGTCGTCTCCATCACAGATCCATCGACTTGGAACACAACGACCATTTCGACAACGAAAACTCGTCGATGTACAATCTGAGATACACATGAGCAACAACACATGAGTAGTAGTGAGAGTGCCAGTTATAGCACAATCTAGGTCATTCTGAGATACACATGCGTAAATACATACGAGTAGTAGAGGGTGTTCGGGTTCTAGCGCAATCTAGGACATTCAACGTGAATCATAGGTAATCACACGCAAATATACAAGAGTAGTAGTGAGAGTGCCGGTTATAGCACAATCTAGGTCATTGTGACATATACATGCGCAAATACACACGAGTAGTAGGGTTGTACGGGTTCAAGCATTCTAGAACGATATGAGATACATACATGAAAATGTACACATACACATTTAAGGCTGTACGCAACGGGGCTACAGAGAGTATATCCGTATTTCACTGCGTGGCCTAAAATAAATCCTACAGCAATTCACTCGTTTACATCGACACAACAATTTACAGTTGTAGTGTCAGTTAGGCTATACACTTTCAGCAGGTTGCGTCAGGGTCATGAGAGTTACTCAACGGGTCGAAGAAATTAAATATAAAAAAAGATATTAAAAATTTCCAAAAATTGTCAAGTCATAGGTCAGGTGAAAAGTAAATTAGCCATAGGCAATTGACCTCAACTGACTCACTGATTGGATTTGCTTTTCCTTGATTCACCCAGTTCCAGAATTGCGGCGGAACCCAGACTGGAACAAAAACAGAGAGCATTATGGGTACGTCGTAAAGACAACGGAAACACTATGTTCTGTTTCTGTACAACCAACATTAAGCTGAGCTATAGGGTGGGCCCTTCCCAGCGGGGCTAGTGCCCCTTCTGGGTCTTCCCTTTCCTGGTTGATACAATGAGATGTGCTTCTGATAATTTTCCTTTCAAATGTGTTACATTAATATGTTTGTCAGACAGTATGAACACGTTGTCTAGTTAAGTTGCACTATGTTCAGGTTGTGTTTGATATGCTCCAAGGAATAAATAAATATTTGATTTGATTTGATTTGATTTGATTTTTGATTTGATTTGAACACACGATCCAGCTTCTAATTATACAATGCAGATCTTAATCATCGCTTTGAAGAATTAAAAATGATTCTTATCGACGCAGAAATGTTCTGCGATATTTCATCAGCCAATAATTTCTATGGTTCGTTGAGAAAGTAGGTTGAGAGCCCAACTTGTAACACGAGAAGAACGGGTTCGAATTTTCTCCCCTTAGATAGTTACTGTGTAGAGACCTTGATCAAGTCCTTCACCTACACCTGCCTAGCGCCATCGATTGACTCTTGGTCATATGATTGTGGCGATTAATTTTTAGGTGTGTATTGACAATCATTAGTGAAGAAGAGCTAATTTAATATGAATTTAAATTATTTAAATTAAGAATGAACAAGAAAGGACAGTGTAAGACAAGGCTTTGCAATTAGGGCCTATACTGGAGTTGGTTTGGAGAGAGGCTGAACTGGAGTTGAGGTGGAATTACGTGTAAGCGGACGACATAAGAAATATGCGGACTGCGGAGTGAATTGGATTGCTTTGCAGAATAGTTGATTAGAGTTAATTGGGAGGATGTGGATCGGATCCCATTGCATTGTTCAAATGTGGAGCTGAAGTAGAGTTGAATGGAGTGAAAGTTATAATGGAGTTAAGTGCATGGATTGAATTGTAGTAGGCTGTAGCCTATAAGAGTATGTGGAGTGGAGTGAAAATAGATTTTAGGGTGTAGAGAAGTGTGTGGAGTGAGGTGAAAATGGATTGTAGTGGACTGGGGTACAGTGGAGTATGTGGAGTGGGATGAAAATGGATTGTAGTGCAGTGTGATTTGAAGAAGTATGTTGAGTAGGGGGTGAAAATTGATTTGATTGTATTATAGTGGAATGGGATGGTTGGAGTAGAATGGGCAAAATACGAACCGGAAGTGCAGTTGACTTCATCTCTGTTGTCCAGGCAGTCGTCGATTTGATTACAGACATGCCAAGGCATAATACAGTGACCATTCGCACATCGGAACTGACCCACCGGACATACTGTACGAAAGAATAACAATTCATCATCCTATTAATCAATACTTTATGAAACCATTTAATTATATGCCAATGCATGGAAGATGACACGCGAGACTGAATGAACCAATTAATCTAAGAATGCACTAATTAATATTAGACTTAATTAAGTTATCAATGGTTCAGTAAACTATAATTGTCTTAGAGGATATTGTCTTTGATTACCATATATTACGAGAAAAACTCAAATTTGATTTCGATTCCGGTTCCAATGCAAAATTTATCAGTCTGCTGTTGTACGACATGTTTACCAATTATAATTCGTTCTAAAAAATCGAATTTTCGTCGACTTCTTTTATAAATAGCTACAGCGGCTATAAATGATTATTTTTTAACAAACACAAACAGGTTAAGTATTTGAGACTCAAGTAGACTAAATGTAAACCAATTTGTTGTTAGGTAAATGAAAGCAAAAGCGATAGTATGATCATTTCTAACATGCAGGTTAACTATTTTGCACCTGAGAGTAGGCTATGTATAAATTATTGTCCTTGTGAATTAAAACAAATAGAGATTTAAAATCTGAATGTTTGTTATCCGAGTACCTTTTGGGGGACAATTTGGTAGCGATTCGTCGCTTCCATCTCGACAGTCGTTCACCCCATCACAAGTCCACCCAGATGGAATGCACTGGCTCCCACTCAGGCATCGATATTCCGTAGCGCGGCACGTCCCTTCACAACAAAAAGAGGGCAACCATGCTGTTAGTCTGCCATCGTATTTAAATTAAAATCAAATTATCGTTGCTTTAAAAATTATAATAGCATAATTTTGCTATCTTCTGGCTTCTCCTACGATTTTTTAATTACGATTTGACTCGATTCATCGACTGATATTTTGGTCAATGAAAAAAGTCAGAAATTTAATTGACTTAGATTATCTATTACGGAAAGATATTAGGCCTACTCTAAGACAAACTACATGATCATAACAACTGTTAATTTTTATTTCTCTGATACGGAATTGGAAATTGCTCTTGAATATGTTACGTTTACGCCACTAAAAAAGTCATAAAAGTCATATGAATTAGCATAACATTTACAGTACATCTCACATTGGTTGCACCCGAAGAAGCTGGCGCTTTTTCGGTATAGAAATTCGAATATTTTAACTCCGATTTTGAGTACAAGAATAGACAGCAACGTCATTCTAGAAGCATCTGTTGGTATGTTTTTATATGGGTCTCTAAGGAGAGTCTGGATATCTTACTCACTCGGTGAAGGTTCGGTGGTTGTGAGACCCGGTTGAGGTGTCGTCTTCGCTGGTGAAAATATATCAAAAACAAAACGTCAACATTATTTTCTCAAATATTACAGAAGTTAATAATTAAAACTATTAACAGTGACTGATCCGAATAGCAACTATCCCAGCCAAGAGGAACTAATTCGAAGTCTTGCACTAGCTTTGTATAACCTTGTGTGTTTAGATTTTTTCACTAAAAATATTAAAACAGCACTGTCACCAGTGATTGTTCAGTGACAGGAACGACCCAATTAATTATTGGCACGAGGCTCAATTTGAAGTCGTGCACTGGCTTCCTATCACTTCTATTTTCCTTTTGATAATATCATTTTCGTTTAACCAGTTGGCGCGGGGTCGCATTGAATGACATCATTCTTCTAACGCTGTCTTACGCTACATTGCCACGCATCACATCACACAATGATTACATTACGTCGATATTATGATTACATACTCCGACAAGCGCTGGACAACACCTTTGACATGACGCAGCGATCGCTAATAAGCTGATGCCCAACGCACAGAGAATAGAACAGCGCTTTAGAAATTGGCAGTCCACGATAGCAATAACATGAAAATAATATTACATGTACACGTCACTGCACCGAATTACATTACTTCGAATTACACTACATCGTACTACAGCGTTGTCCTAGATTGTTGCAAACAGTTCTATCAAGACCTGGTGTTGATGTATAGCAATTGTTTTCGTCGCTGTAGTCACCGCAGTCGTCATCACGATCACAGACGAAACTGCTTTGGATGCAACGTCCGTTGGTGCATTCAAACTCATCCGACGGACAAGCTGGAACAGAGGGAGAGACAACAAGGTCCAGTAATTAGCCTAATATTATAGTCAGTCTTTATTATTAGAATTAGATTAGTATAGACACATTAGACAGTGCTTACAGCTAAGAGAACAAACTGATGGTAGAGTTTTTAAGTGGTGATCTTTCCGCGTAGAAATCTCCAATTGGCACTATGACAAGTGCTCATATATACATACAAGCATACATACATACATACACACATACATAGGCTATCATCTATTTTTCAATGTATGGCTTCTTCTGTTTGAAATACCTTGGCAAATACTCTTTTAATGACCCGGAGGATCATGTCAGCTGCTTATTGGATGACCTGGCATGACATCTTTGGTCACGCTTCATTGGAATTATCTCCTATCCTATGCGCACTAAATAATTTCCCAGGACCGATTCCAATATCTGCACACTGCATAAAGACTTCCTTCATTTTCTCCGGGTTCCCAACCCGAAAGTGTCTCTATAGCATCGAGTACAGTAGGGAAACAGCCTGCAAGCTATACAAAAACTAGGGCGCCAGTATGCGGCAAGCCACGCCTACTCGTAGTATTATACTTCCGCTTTGTTTCTGTACTAGACTCACTACTGTCTGTTAACATCTTACAATGTATGGGTACTTTATCGATTTAAAAAAAAAATGCAATGTCTTAAAATTTGTTGTGTTATTGACCTTGGCAATTCCTTTCGTCGCTATTGTCTCCACAGTCATCGACTCCGTCGCAGACAAAACCTGCTGGAATACAGACGAGGTTCAGGCACTGCACGTGGACAGCATTCGACGGACAAACTACAAAAGGATCAACAAAGAGCAGATTGAGTTAACTGTCTCAAATAGCAAATTGGACAACAATAATAATTATATGCCCTTTTGTTCATTCTAAATATGTCATTGTCTTGTATGGCGTCCTTGGCTCCTAACAGGAATAAATAAATTCCTGCGGATTTATTCATTTATTTATTTCTCCCATTGTCTTTAGCGGTTAATGTCTAAAAGGGCCAATGCAGAGCGAATACCTGGTAAGGCGAAAGTGGTAGTGCTGGATTGAGGAGGGTCCGTAATCGTTGACCTGGAGTCTGAAGCGGGTGTTAGTCTTCTGGTGGTCGATACATACACCGTCGGTGTTCCTCGTGGCTTATCTGTGCTGCCTGTAACTGTCTTAGCTGTTGTTGTTGTTATTGGACGAGGTGTGTATTTTGGAGTTCGCCTCGGTGACGAACTTGGCATCGTCAAAGCTGATGAAGTTGTTGCACTGGTTGTTGCTGTTGTTATTGTTGGTAGTGTTGGCATTGTTGCACTGGACGTTGTTCTTGTTGGAGTTGTCGTGGTTGATGTTGTTGCAGATGTTGGTGTTGTTGTGACCGTTGACGTGACGCTGGTTGACGTGAGTATACTTGATGACGTACTTTTTGACGTACTTGATGACGTACTTGTTGAAGTACTTGTTGAAGTACTTGCAGATGAAGCTGGAGCATCTGCAATCGTATCTGAAGTCGTTAATTTTTAGATATATTTTTTCATGTTGTGGATATTTTATCTTTTAGTAGCAATTTCTATTAATTTTAATTTTCGCTGGTTCTATAGAATTGGCATTGTATTGTATCTAGGCCTAAAAATTTATAAAGCGCCTCTCGCAGTGCACACCAATCAGAGGCGCCCCCAGTACGTTAGACCAAAAAAGAAAAAAATAGTCTTGAGACACCGAAAAGAGGTAATTGGCCCACCAGTTAATATGGTGGAGCGTGTTGAAGGAGGAATATAATTATAGGACATGGGTGTATACCATACAAGTTTGGTGTAGCACATTCATTGCTTCACAGTACGCCATTGATATCCCTCATCTGCGGATCTACATGTAGCTCATTATTTTTTAATGTTTTAGCCTATAGACCTACTGAGGCGCGACCTTGTGAGGCTCTTAGACGTTACTTTACAAAGAACATCGATAGTCACTGATTATTGAATCGATCCTTTTCTGTGGTTGGTCCGGTGGTCTGGAATGGCCTTCCTTTTGAGCTACGCCTACACCCTGGGACTCTACCACGATCATTCCTTACTAAACTTTAAACTGTTCTTTTTGGGCGCGTTAGAGTCGAAAGCGCCTCTGAGTAGTTTCTTTTACTTGAAGGAGCGCTGTATAAACGTCCGAATGAATGAATGAATGAATGAACGAATGAATGATTGAATGAATGAATGAATGAATGAATGAATGAATGAATGAATTGATAGGCTACACTGCCACAGCATAACATTGTCTTTTTGCATGACTTATTCAGAGAACAACAAAGTTCACGTTATGACTGACCGTTGCACGCTATCTCATCGCTGTTGTCCGAACAATCCCTCAGACCATCACAGACCCACGTTATGTGTATACACTGGCCTCCATCCAAACACTGGAACTGATCGCTTCGACATGCTACAACAACAACACAGACACCCCAACCTTATTATCATCATCGTCATCACTTTTAGTGCATCAATTCGATGACGACTTATTATAGTAGTAACGACGACGACGACTACGACGAATATCAATGATGATGATGATGATGATGATGATGATGGTGATGATGATGATGATGATGATGATGATGATGATGATGATGATGATGATGATGATGATGATGATGATGATGATGATGACGATGACGATGACGATGACGATGACGATGACGATGACGATGACGATGACGATGACGATGACGATGACGATGACGATGACGATGACGATGACGATGATGATGATGACGATGACGACACAAATAAATATGGTGGTGGCAGCGACGGAGAGAGAAATAGGGAAAGACAGCAAGAGATGTGGACACAGAGAGAAAGACAGATAGACAGACAGACAGACGAAGAGAAAGACAGAGAGACACAGAGACAGAGAGACAGAGAGAGCGAGCGAGAGCGAGAGACTGGGCGAGACATAGAGACAGGCAGAGACAGAGACAGACAGACAGAGACAGACAGATCAACAGAGAGAGAGAGAGACAGATGGAAACAGCGAGAATTATAGACAAACAGAGACAGACGTATGGAGATAGAGATAGATAGAGAGAGAAAGAGAGACAGACAGATACATAGACAGAGACAGAGACAGAGAGATAGATAGAATGGCCAAGAGACAAATACGAAGACGAATACGCAAGCAATGACATTTCTATACGCCACTGACTTCTTTCTATCTTCTACCTACGCCTCAAAGCACCGACTGACTGACTGGTTGACATTAATTTTGGTCAAAGAAAACGAAGAGTTTACTTGTACTTACATCCCTTTGTGCTACTGCTTGGGTCCTGACTAGACATGTTGACAGCTGCTACAAAAGCAACGACCAGACAATAATTACACGCCGTCATTTGGCCACGAAATTAAAACGGGGACAACGTCTTATACCATCAACACATGTATCAGGTACGCCAGCTAAATGGCATAAAAACATTGCAGATTTATACGTTTGTTAAACTTTCGTATAATATTATATGTTGCACTCAAAAAGGGCCAGATACATATGTACCTCTCAGTGACTTTTCACCTCTCTTTGGCTTGTTTACAATTAAAATGACTCCCCCAGTGGCCCCCACAAAATTCAATGTGTCTCCACAAAGCGTCTCCTCAAAATTAATGTCCATGCATGTGCGTGCATGTGCGGTGTATATGCTAGCGTGCGACTATGATTGAGTGTGCTTGTTTATCTGTGTGCCTGCGCTTCTATCTTCGTACAATGTGAGCTTCGTGATTTTGCGGTCTAAAGATGGTCCACGAATGACAATAAGACTGTTGGTGGTCTGATCAACGATAACATAGAGGAGGTGTGACATGAGGTATCGTGAGTTTCACCCAAGTCGTCACGATCAGTAAATAAGAGCGATAAAAAAAACACTACGCTTAGTCATGACATCGTAGGATGAACTTTCGATATAGATGTAGCAGGGTGATGTAACTCTTTTGGAAAAATTGTATTGGATAGTTGATTAGTTGTTGCGTGCATAGGTGTAGGTGTGGGCACAAAAATTGTCACGCGTGTAACTATGGAGATGCAAGGCGACGGACAGACAGACAGACCCACAGGCAGGCAGACAGGCATACAGATAGACAGACAGGCAGACATACCGGTAGACAGACAGACAAACACGTAGGCAGACAGTGATAATAATAATAGTATTAATAAAAATACTAATAATACTACTAATAAGCTTAATAAAGAACGATGGTCACACATTTAAAAAAAGTTTTAAAATAAATAAATATAAAAATAACATTAAAAAAAAAATAATAATAATAATAATAACAATAGCAATAACAACAACAACAATGGCAATTATAGAACAATGACCTGGTGTCGGCAGCCTGAGGGGTTGGTCTGGAACGGTTCTTGAAACAAATGGCGTTGTCGTCGTAACATCTAGACATCAAGAAGAAACACAAAGATGCGGTCAGTTGCATCAGCTTTAGCAGCAGATGATATATGATGAGAGAGACTAAGACTTTTGGTTTTATCACGATGCTACAATGAGATGTAGATGAGGAGCTTATTCGTGAAAATGATGATGGCGATGATGATAACGGCGTGATCGTAATCGTAGTTGTTGTTCTTGCAGCTGTTGCTGTTCGTTATCATTGCTGTTTTTGTTATTGTTGTTCCTGCAGTTTTATCTTGAAGGGGAGTTACATAAGTCCATTGAAGGATGTTATATAATTTTATTATTGATGCTGTTGTTGTTGTTCTTGCAGTTGTTGTTGTTGCTGCTGCTACTGTTGATGCTGTTGTCGTTGTTCCTATGTTTCTTATTGTTGTTATTATTGTTGTCTTACTGCAGTTCCTTTCGTCGCTGTGATCGTAGCAGTCAGGCAATCCATCGCAGACCCAGATCCTCGAAATGCAACCAAAACCGTCGCTGCACAACCATTGACCCGGTTGACATGCTAAAATATAATAATAGTCTATGCATGTATATTGTACAATGTACAGTTTATACACGTTCTACACACTATAGCCACCGCATATGAATGGCCACGAGCTTCCCTGCCAACCACTGCACTTTTGGATGGGCGCCGAATCATCCCTTTGATTGATTGATTGAATGAATGAATGAATGAACGAACAAACGAGTGAATGAATGGAATGAATGATTGATTTGAATGAACAATTGATTGAATGAATGAATGAACGAACGAACGAATGAATGAATGAATTGATGAACGAATGAATGAATGAATGAATGAATGAATGAATTGATGAACGAATGAATGAATGAATGAACAATTGATTGAATGAATGAATGAACGAACGAACGAACGAATGAATGAATGAATTGATGAACGAATGAATGAATGAATGAATGAATGAATTGATGAACGAATGAATGAATGAATGAACAATTGATTGAATGAATGAATGAACGAACGAACGAACGAATGAATGAATGAATGAATTGATGAACAAATGAATGAATGAATGAATGAATGAACGAATGAAAGAAAGAATGAATGAATGGACGAATGAATGAACGAATGAAAGAAAGAATGAATGAATGGACGAATGAATGAATGAAAGAAAGAAAGAATGAATGAATGAACGAACGAACGCATGAATGAATGAATGAATGAATGAATGAACGAATGAATGAATGAATGAATGAACGAATGAATGAATGAACGAACGAATGAACGAACGAATGAACGAACGAACGAACGAACGAACGAATGAACGCATGACTGAATGAACGAGTGAATGAACGAGTGAATGAACGAATGAATGAATGATCGAATGAATGAATGAACGAACGAACGAATGAAAGAAAGAATGAATGAATGGACGAATGAATGAATGAAAGAAAGAAAGAATGAATGAATGAACGAACGAACGCATGAATGAATGAATGAATGAACGAATGAACGAATGAACGAACGAATGAATGAATAATTGAATGAATGATTGAATTAACGATTCAATCAATCAATCAGTGAGTACTTACTGCTCATCACATCACCGAATGAAGGACGAATGAATATCTGGACAATGATTACGAGCAAACAGCTGACTCCTCGTTCAGTTGTCGGCCACCAGATTCTCCCGCCAATCGTCGTCATAGCGACCTTTGACACCAGAACCGGAAACGCTGACCCAGGACTGACTGGAGACAATAGACTTCTTCAAATCAATCTACAAAATAGAAATCCATTGTACTCAGAAACGTTGGCGACAAATCAAACAGTTATGATGATGATGATGATGACAACGATGACAACGATGGCAACAACAACGACAACCAGGTGATGATACTGTTGTTGATAATAATAATCTTCATCTAATTTCACCTGCACATATTTTATATATATACATGTATATTTGATTGTTGAATTCGTACAGGTGATTGGATAGACTATTCTGCGACGACCTTCCACTCTTGAAGGTCATGCCAAGCAGCGACATTGGTCGCTGGATCCATCGCTGCTCAAGGATCCAAAACAAAAACAACTGACCACATTAAATTTTGTAGGCACTTCGACAACACGAGCAAGAAGACTTTTCGGTAGTAGCACTATCTGCAATTCATACTAATTATGCCCTCATCTGGATCTACATTTCTATGTTTATAGCTTCTGTGGTCACAGCAAATATTACGGTCAGCGTCACCCTCCTCTTCAATCGAGGCTTGGGACTGGCACCACTAGAAGAACGAGAGGTTCTAGGTACTCCCTTGTCTAATGTCCTTGTGGGGCGCGGTGGTGTAGTGGTGGCGTCGGTGCTTTAGAGTCGGAGGGTTTTGGGTTAGAATCCACCTCAAACCGCCACGTAGGGACCTTGAGCAAGCCCTTCACTCGCAAGCGCTCGGGCGCTTCGGCGTGAAACTCCGATGCAGTGTCCGCGCTCTAGTCTGGAGCGCCCCTGAATAGTGAGCTTGAAGAGGCGCTGTGCAAATAATAAATAAATAACTGGCGAGTGACTTATACGCCAGCTGTTCTCAGTGGCCGAGGATAGGGCTTAGTTCCGCTCCTCTGAGTAGATATCTTGAAGATCGCTACCGTATATAAAATGTTCTGAATGACTGAACGAAGGAGGTCTGACCTGCCCACCGGCACTGAAAGAGGTCAATGTATTCTTTATGGCTCAGTTTAATGGATGGTGCAGACATTTCTGCCCTGATGTGAACTCCCAACTATGATTGACAGTTCACGATGCAAACAACAACAACAACAATACTATCGAGAACCCATGCACATTAAAGACGTTTAAAGTTGTTCAGAACACGAGCAATAAGATACATGTATATCCAGTGCAAATTTAACCTGAAATGCCTAATAGGTCACCCATCAAAGTCTCCGCATAAAACTGTGATGCTGTCCACTGAGACAGTTTACCACATGTAGCCTATAATACAGTATGATGCATTATCACATTACGCGTTCCACAAGCTCACAATTATTCTTGCGCCGAGGTTTCGATTTGCGTTGTTACCTGCGATCTCAAAACGAGAAAAGCTTGAAATTATAGGCAGGCTTCTATTCCAAGCATAAGACTACAAAAGATTAGGTAGGCCTAAGTCTGCATCGAGAGAAACACTACCTTGAACGTTAATAGGCCTGCTCAGTGCTCACCCTTACGATGAACCCAGGTCTGACACCACCAGACACGTGTAAGGGAAACTGAACGACGTTACGTTAACCTAACGTGTCGTGAGCGAGGTCACCGATGATAGTTAGGCCCATGTCTGACCGCTAAGTCGCTATAGTATGTATACACCATTCACTACTGCTTACAGCTAACATCAAAGGGGGACACGCTTCAACGTTTTCTCTGATCTACCCACCCACCCGCCACCCACTGACGCACAGGACAATCTGGTTCCTCTGTAAACCACAAATCCGGAATGTCAGGAATTCAAAACAAGTAGCTTATTTCGCCCCAGGCACAAAACAGGGCTATAATAGAGAAGTAGGGGCCTACCTTTGAGCGTGCCCTGCGAGCAGGAGCGCCGCGGGGTGCTTTGCTCCGAGACGTCACCGCATATCGTAGCACTAAACTCGGGACGTAGAGCTTAATAATTAACAGGAAATCAAGTTGTCTGCGGGTTGCAATATACACCGTAAATCACTCATCAGGTTCTTTCTACCAAAAGTCAACAATGAATGGGGCTCAACGGGTGGGGCACAGTACACGCAACCCTCAAGTCTCATGCGTGGGCCGAATCCATGTGTTATGTCATTGCCCGAGTTGCAAACCGTTTCCAATGTTTAACTTGTGGCTCAGAAGTTGCCGCTTCATTGAACCGTGACGGCGTGACCCCAGCGGGTCGCAGCAGCTGACTATTTTGTAAGCATTGAACTGGGTTTTAATTAGGAAGAAAGCAGATGAGGTGTAGGCACTAGACAACCATGGCGGAACCCTCAAAGGTCGATATACTCTAAGCCATTTGATTTTTGTTAAAGGGATGTTGACTTGCCGAACGATAATAATATCTGTCTTGACGTCGTCGTCGTCATCATCATCATCATCGTCGTCGTCGTCATCATCATCATCATCATCGTCATCGTCATCATCATCATCACCATCATCATCATCATCATCATCATCGTCATCATCGTCATCGTCTTCGTCGTTGGTTGTGGCGTTTGGCTATATGAGCCTGTCTTTCGCTGTTCGTTCCTTGACAGTGCCAGTCCCAAGTCTGGATGAATGGGGAGGGTGAGAGACACTGCAGCAGAATGGTCTTCGGTTGTGCCAAGAAAGAGTTCTCCACGAAACACATAATTTATTATGAATCTTTGATGTCACATCCTTTTTGTACAGTGTCGTTAAACAACTACATGATATGCTAATCATGTCTGTCTGTCTGTCTGTCTGTCTGCCTTTCTGTCTGTCTGTCTGCCTGCCTGCCTGTCTGCCTGTCTGTCTTATATGTAGGCCTATATAATATATATTACATAATTATATATTATATATTTTCTAGTCTTTGTCTGCATTTTTATATAGGTGACATTTGTTTATGTGGCTGAGGAGGATTCTGCACGTATAACATAATCATAAGAGAGAAGACGGGACAAGAATACATGGAGACTTGAGAGACGAATAATTAATTAATTAATTAATTAATTAATTAATTAATACTATTAATTAATTAATAATAATTATTATTAAATCATAGTCTGGTGCTTTCGCTATGACGAAGCAACTTCTTATATTATTATAAATTAATTAATTAATTAATTTGTCTTGTTTTAAAAACGTATCATTTATGACAGCTGCTTCCATCTTGCGAGTAACTAGTCAAACCGATTGAAGTTATTCACCACAATCATGGCAGCACATTAGAAAACACACTGGCATGGAAAACGAGTGTACAGAGATTGCACCCCGTATGGCGGACATGCTTTGTAGGCATTCGTTGTTACGAGGCCTTGTTGAAATGTTAGGACGCCACAGAGGACGCCGTGCAGCATTCCCAAAGAGGACTACGGTTCAGGGAAACTCGCACCGTACCGAGAACCTGTAGACATCTCTATTCAGACCAAATCGGGAAAACTGAAGCCGTGACGTTGACGCCGTAGCCCCCGTTAGCCGTCCGCCCGTGACGTGTGTTAATCGTAGGGGTCTCATGCACCGGTCATAGTCTGGTGCTTTCGCTATGACGAAGCAACTTCTTATATTATTATTAGACTCGTCGTGCCTTATACTTAGGTGTATCTAGGGCTTGTGCAAACGTACATATTCATGCATGCATATAGGTCTACTACACGTAAGCCTATTATTTGTATATATTCACAGGAATGAATGTATATCCACATGTATATTAGTATATGCATATTCGGATTGTTTTCTTATTACGAAGTATAAACATGCAGTTATAGAGATTTTCCGTTTTTGTTTGGGGGAGGGGGCTGAGCCGTATTTAGGGACTTAGCCCTCTAACCTCCTGACACCGCCACTGCATGTGTGCACGTCAGAGGCGTAGCGACCGACCTCCGTACCCTCCGACCGAAGGGGGTCCCCACTCCCCGGCAGGGAAGGGGTCCCTAAAAGTGCAAAAAAAGAATGAAATTGAAATGACTAAAAATACATTTTAAAAAAGGTCATCAACTTTTTCAGATGGCGAATATAAAATTTTCCCGAGATTTTGGTCAAAAAAGTCATCAACTGTTTCGGACGGCGAATTGATGAAATTTTCCCGACATTTTGGCCGGATGACTAAAAAATAGGTCGTCAGAAATTTCGGACATTACGTTCGGAGGGGGCCACGTTCGTTGTTGCTACGGCCCTGGTGCACGTACTCATGTAGACCTTAACAAGTATATACATGTAGGCCCACGTTTGTTTGCATGAATACATGTTTGTATTTTTGCATTTCTTTATGTGTATACGTGCATCAATGTGTGAACATATGCTTGTTAAATATACTTGTTAAATGACACAACGGGCATAATAATAATTATAGTTGGTAACATGAATAAATTTGGATCAATTCCAATCTATAGAGTCTTTGTGTTGTGCAGAGACATAAGGCATAGTGTATAATATTCATGTACTCACCTTGCTTAAAGATGCAGTCTTTAGATGTGAAATGTTCTTTCTCTTTTCGTTCTAGCCGACATTTGCCGAGTATTTCTTGAACTGTATCCTTTTCAGTTTAAATCCGTCGACAGTTACACCGACAGTAACTGTTAGAAAGTCCGCTAGAGAATCCTATGCTGTGTTATTATGAAAATATTAGACATTGGCGTCACAACATGGTAGGCTGTCGTTGGTCTGTTAGGTCGATTTCAACCGCAGGTGTTATAATTATTATTGCTCTTATACTAGGTAAGGTCTTCTCTTACTAGGTAGGGTCTTCTCTAGGTTAAAAGATGGCGCTACTTCTGTTCTCATTCAAGCATGCAGTTGTAACAAATACTACGAGCAATAAATCAAGGAATCTCTTTCACCCCACCCAACCCCTCTGTCTCTGTCTGTCACTCTCTGACTGTCTCTGTCTGTCCGTCTCTGTGTCTCTGTCTGTCTGCTTGCCTGTCTGTCTGTCTGTCTCTCTGTCTGCCTGTCCACCTGTCTGTATGTCAGTCTGTCTCTCTGCCTGTCTGTCTATATGTCTGTCTGTTTGCGTGTCCGTATGTGTGTCTGTCTGTCTGTCTATCTATGTCTCTGTCCCAGTCTTTCTGTCTCTTTCTCTCTCTGTGTCTCTCTGTCTTTCTGTGTCTGTCTGTCTCTCTCCATCCACTCTCTCTCCATTCACTCTTTCTCTCCACCCCCCTCAACTTCCTTCTCTCTGATTGGATCATTTTTATATAAAGAGACGAAATGGCAGATTTTATGCCTACGAAGATCGAGCACTATAATACATGCAGTAACACATTATACGAAGAGTTTTTTCATATATCTTTTGCTGTTTACACAACTTGAGTGTCTACAGAGTTTTGAGCAAGTGTTTGAACATAAAACCGAAGCCATAACTCATATGACTCTTTCATGTTAATGCCGCCGATCCTGTATGTATGCACTGACTCACTCATGACTTTCGATTATGCTGCGACCACATGCAGTGGCTTTTTAAAGAGACGTCAGACAGACAGACAGACAGACAGACAGACAGACAGACAGACAGACAGACAGACAGACAGACAGACAGACAGACAGACAGACAGACAGACAGACAGACAGACAGACAGACAGACAGGCAGACAGACAGACAGACAGCGACAACTAGGCAGACGCAGACTGGGAAAGACAGATGGCGACAGAGGCAAACATTTGAAAAGGTCTTATTGTCGCATTCAACTTGATATCCATGACACTTCAAACCGAATTGATTAATCATATAAATTATGTAGGTTTCAGTCACGGCATGCATTCTATTCAATGCGAAGTACCACAATCTACATTGAAAGTTCATATTTAACATATAGGCATAAGGCGTATATAATATTAAATTGTATGTGCACTTGTTATAGCACCCCTTCAAGCTCTCGCTACTCAGATGTGCCCCCGACTGCACCGCGGACACTGCATCGTAGTTTCACGCCAAAGCGCTGAGCAATTGCGAGTGAAGGCCTTGCCCAAGGTCCCTGCGCGGCGAGGTGGATTCGAACCTCGATCCTTCCAGCTCCAAGGCAACGACGCCACCACTACACCACCGCGCCCCACAAATATTATTGTCATTGTATTGTAAAAGCATGTGAAAGCTTACGTTGAATTGTCTAGTTCCAACCTTAATTGGACGCTAGTTTGTTTGTATGTGCACTTGTCATAGCGCCCCTTCAAGCTCCCTACTCAGTGGTGCTCCCGACTGCAGCGCCGACACTGCATCGGAGTTTCACGCCGAAACGCTGAGCAATTGCGAGTGAAGGACTTGTCTAAGGTCCCTGCGCGGCCACTTGAGGTGGATATGACATATGAACCTGCAACAAACTTATCCACTACACTACAGCGCCCCACTAGTGTTTAGGCCTATAACCGGCTTCGCTCGAGCTGTTGCTAGGAAATTTTCCGAGCGTTATTTTGCTGCATCCGGGTCTTTGCCCTGGCACTCGTGTCAATAAAATTCATGGGACCCATATCTTATATATATATGATTTATTGTGTGTGTACCGTTATGTGTGTGTGTAACAAGTAATCAAAGTTATTCGCTGCTTTTAAGTGCACCGCAAATGCCTTTAGAATAATTCGCATCACTTTCGGAAACGAAATGTTTCACCCTGATCGCCGCCTAGCGACTGACGCTGGAATTACTTCCGCCTCATTGGTAGTAATAATATTCTCATTGATCCTGCAATATTATTCATGGCATTTCCGTTCGCTAGAGTGCGCTGTTCGTTCTGCATCAGTTGTTTTATGATTGCACTAGTGAGAGATCTGTGGCATTGAAAGTAAGGACAACGTAGAGTGGATGTTCCATTTAGTTAGCGATTAATAAAATTGATAATACTCTAGACGAGAGTCAAAACAAATTGGCCTCGGTTAAATCAGTAACTAAAGACTCTACTGTGAAATCGATATTATACTGTATGTCTACTAACTCTACTTGAATTGGTCGGTAATATTTCAGGTAGACCTAGTAGAATTAGTCTAAATCGTATGGCGTCAAGCAAGTATGTAAGTAACAGTGGCGTAGCCAAGAGTGGGGCACCGTGGGGGTTGGGAGATAAACCCCACATTGGCTTAGGGAAAAACGTTTTTTAAAGGTTAGAATTTATTTGTCCAATTAATTATAAAAGAAAAAAACAAGCATCCGGCCAAAATTCCTGGCTACGCCATTGGTAAGTAAGCAAGTAAGTAAGTAAGTATGTAGGTAACTAAGTAGGTAAGTAAGTAAGCAGGTAAGTAAGCAAGTAAGTAATTTTTGCAGGTTAGTAATCGCACGTCGGTGTACAGGCATCGAGTACAGACAGATTTGAACAGTATGAAATATACTTACACGCTTCTCAGTTACATGTAGATTTCTGTGTCTTTTTTCTATTTGATTTTTTCCTTTAAAGACATTACAGGCCTAATATTGATTGATTGGTGCAAGATTGTAACGTGAAAAGGCATTTAATTTTACACACCTTCTTATTGTGATAATTTTACGCTATATATACGTGCATCAAACTTTTACGTTAAATGAATGCTGTATTCACGCTTCTACACAACGCGTAACGAAAGATCGACAAAGTTTCTCGCTGTCCGTAATGGTCTCTGATGTCACAACGATGTCAATAGACTCTCTGCATCTATCCAGATAATCTTTAGCTCTGTTAGTCATCAATTTAATACGGCAGAACCCAGTTTTTTAAACCTTGTATACAGTTTGCATGTAGTTGTAGGCCTACACAAAATGTGCAGCTCTAAACGGATTTGCACAGTTGCGGAAGCACTTCTGTGCAGTGAAAACTAGTTTTAAAAGGTCGTTGTCCTCCGATTGGGAGTAATTTATCATGGGGAATAAGAAGAGAAAGAAGTGATTAAGAAGTTCTATTTTTTAAATCCCTACTAGAGAAGGAAGCGCCTCGTACTGAACTTGAAGTAGGGCGAGTCGGGTCGACCCTAATCATAATATTAGTTGTGACACAGTATTATAGCCAAGCATCAACAACTAACCAAATATTCTTGCGTAATATGTTCAAGCATTCATTATTTGGGCTTAAATAGCGTCCCTTCAAAAAAACCTACTCAGGAGCTCTCCCAGTTCAGCCACGACTAAAGAAAAAAAGACGAGTGATTTATGAAACAAATTTTGATTGGTCAGAGTTAGGCTAATGATGGAAGCCTCAAAGGAAGGCCATGTATTACTTACCCGGAAGGCTAACGGTGAAAGTAAGATAACAACTAATCAGGCTTTAATAAAATGAAAATGACGAACAGAGAGAGAGAGAGAGAGATACAGACGGGAAAATTACAAAAAGCAAACGCTTCAATAGACATCAAGGCCCCTGCATGCAGCCATATAATGCCGTTAAACTCTAAAGAAGAATTACGATCACCCGATAGGCTGCTTAAAAGAAGGTAGGCCTAAGCTTATGTCTGCGAAGTCAACATGAACGGCTCTGATAGGCTCTTGTCGTTAGACGTCCCTGGATAATGATCCCCATAGTTATAATGACGCAAAGAAGGATTTCATTTGCACACCTTTTTTACGTCTACATACTGCAGTACACATGGCCGTGATTGTGACCTTAACGTGCTAAATGGTTTAAGGGTCCGAATAATTAGCATGAGCATTGAGAAGTACTAACAATTCTGTCAAAATAATTTCTTACGACGTTAACGGTCTCTGTTGTCATATTAAGCCGCCGTTAAACTATATGTATCCATCCATCCATCCATCTATTTGCGCTTCTGAGTAGATTTCTTGAAGAGGCGCTATGTAAATTCTTGAAATGAATGAATGAATGAATCAATCCATTCATCCATTCATCCATCCATCCTTCCATCGGTCCGTTCATTCATCCATCCGTCCATTCATCCATCCATCCATTCATCCATCCATCCGTCCATCCGTCCGTCCGTCCATCTATCCATCCATCCAGTCGCGAGGTGGAATCTATAAGAAGAAAGATAATATTAATATAAAATGAGAAGATAAAGTAGCTAACAAATTTTCAAATAACAAAAAATGATAATAAATAAAAATAATAATTATTATGGGAATAAATAGCTGCATTAAGCCAAGAGTAATTGCACTGCAGTGAGATGTCGCTAGTGTCTGAATCAGCAGCAACAGCTCACCATCTCATTAACGGTGTGTGTGTGTGTGTGCGTGTGTGTGTGTGTGCGTGTTTGTGTGTGCGCGCGCGTGTGTGTGTGTGTGTGTGTGCGTGTTTGTGTGTGCGCGCGCGTGTGTGTGTGTGTGTGTGTGCGTGTGTGTGTGTGTGCGTGTGTGCGCGTGTGTGTGTGTGTGTGTGCGTGTGTGTGTGTGTGTGTGTGCGTGTGTGCGTGTGTGTGTGTGTGTGTGTGCGTGTGTGTGTGTGTGTGTGTGGTGTGTGTGGGTGTGTGTGCGTGTGTGTGTGTGTGTGCGTGTGTGTGTGTGTGTGTGGTGTGTGTGGGTGTGTGTGCGTGTGTGGGTGTGTGTGTGTGTGTGCGTGTGTGTGTGTGTGGTGTGGGTGTGTGTGTAGGTGTGTGTGTGTGTGTGTGTGCGTATGTGTGTGCGTGTGTGTGTGTGCGTGTATGTGTGTGCGTGTATGTGTGTGCGTGTGTGCGTGTGTGTGTGTGCGCGTGTGTGTGCGTGTGTATGTGCGTGTGTGTATGCGCGCGCGCGCGTGTGTGTGTGTTGTGTGTGTGTTGTGTGTGGGGGGGAGGGGAGTGAGTGCATGGGTGATTATAAGCCTATAACAGCACTTACATCCGGAAGGATCAAGGAAAAACTCGCACACATTGCAGCCTTAAGCTAACGCACCCAATTGCGTCGTGCAAATTGTTGTTATTGTTATTGTTGTTGCTGCTGCTGCTGCTGTTGGTGCTGTAGTTGTTTGGTGTGTCTCTTCCGCTTATAAAGACCGCTTTTTGCAACAATTAACACATAGGCCTAGTGCATGCAGACTACTGTTCGTGTGTATTGTGAATCTGGGAAAGTGCGAAATCGGCGATGCATCGCATCTCACTGCTGCTGCTGCTGCTGCTGATGGATACGGATGGTTCAACTGATGGATAGAATGATTTCATCGGTTGGTTGCTGCAACAGGCTGCAGAGGATGATGCATATGTTTTCCATCAATCCACAATGATCAGTCGTGGTCGCACCGTTTAAATCTCCGAACTTCCAAAGGCGTCGACCTTTAACCCCGATCACGTGCATCGAAAAACAAACAGTTGTTTGTTTGTATGTGCACTTGTTTGTATGTGCACTTGTTTGTATGTGCACTTGTTTGTATGTGCACTTGTTTGTATGTGCACTTGCTTGTATGTGCACTTGTTTGTATGTGCACTTGTTTGCATGTGCACTTGTTTGTATGTGCACTTGTTTGTATGTGCACTTGTTTGTATGTGCACTTTTTTGTATGTGCACTTGTTTGTATGTGCACTTGTGAGTATGTGCACTTGTTTGCATGTGCACTTGTTATAGCGCCCCTTCAAACTCACTTTCCTACTCAGAGGCGCTCCCGAATGCAGAGCGGACACTGCATCGGAGCTTCACCCCGAAGCGCGGAGCAATTGCGAGTGAAGGACTTGCCCAAGTTCCTTACATAGTGGCATGAGAGTGGATTCGAACCTCGAACCTTCCGGCACCAAGGCAACGACGCCACCACTATGGTACACCAACGCGCTCCACGTTATAGGTAATGTAACTCAATTAAAAGTGAGCAGGATAGAAACCAATCGCGCGCTATATAAGAATTTAGGAATTCAGATAAACGCCGCCAATGCTCGTGTTTTCACGGTGCCAGTCCCAAGCCTGGAAAAAGGAGGCGGGCGGCACTATACTAAACACTGCAGTTTCGTTAAATGGCAACATGACATTGTAGCTTTTTGTGGGCAAGTCGTGAGTACTACCTCTAAAAATTAGACGATCTAATCGTTCGTTTAGAAAACGCTTCAAACTCAAATTGAATTGCATTTATTTAATTTAAACAGATATAATTTTATTTGTCTTCTCTGTAATGTGCATGAATGTCATAGGAATTTTTACGTTGCGAAATGTCACAAACGAGAGAGAGAGAAAGAGAGAGAGAGAGAAAGAGAGAGAGAGAGAGAGAGAGAGAGAGAGAGAGAGAGAGAGAGAGAGAGAGAGAGAGAGAGAGAGAGAGGGGGGGGGAGAGAGACTGACAGACAGACACATATCCGGATTAAAGACACTCAGCAAGAAAGAGAGAAAGACAGTCGGACATACAAACATACTCAAGGGCACACAATCAGATAGACAGATAGACACAATACACATACATGCATGCAGGTATACAGCCAAACAGACGCGCAAGCAGGAAGACATACATACAGAGAGACAGAAAGAGACAACCAGGCATAAAGAGAAACAGGCAGGCAAGCAGCAAATAGCCGACTATACACTGAAAAAGGGGAGAGCTCTAAAGTCAAAGATTGGAAGGGAGACAGAGAAAAGCAGATACATAGAAGTATCCATAAATAGATACACAGGCGACCTACAGAAATCTACACAATGGAAGCTCAGGACTTTTAACTAGTTGTCAAGTTATTTACAAGTTGGTTCGTTGTCGTGTTGTCAAGTTGCCTACAAGTAGACCGTTGACTGGTTGTCAAGTTGTCTGAAATTTGAGTTGTTATGTTGTCCAAAAATCGTCTAGTTAGTAGTTGTCTTGTTCTCGACAGTTGTGGAATTCTCAAATTGTCTACGAATTGTCGTTTTGTTTACCAACCCAGTATAATCATATTTCCGCCAACGAAAACATTCCCTAACTTAACACTCTAAACCCGTAAAGTCGCCTAAAACCAGTCAAGTGAACCTGCTGAGGAACACCAGACAATTTCAGCCAGTCAACGTTAAAAAATTTCCCTAAACAGTTAATGACCAGCCGTCGATTTCAACCAGTCAGAAATAACCAACAGTGAATAGCCAAATAAGGATATCTGACTGACCATTCATAGCTAGCAAACCTTAACCGACAGCGAATTTGAAGCAAAATAATATACAACAGTTGATAACCAGCAAAGGATATCCGATCGAGTAAAACCAGCCAATGTAAAAACTGTGGATAACCAAGCCAAAGATATCCGACAGTTAATAACCAGAATAGGATGATCGACCGCTGCAGAAAACCAACTGAGAATATCCGACAACGAATAACCGACTTTGGATAACCAAGCGAGGCTATTCCATCTTAGATAACCAGCCAAAGCTATCAGCTGATAATGCCCAGCTAAGAAAAACCGACGATGACTCAGGTTATCCAACGAGAGAAATCGTGGATGACAAAACAAAATTAATGATTGTGTCATAACAGTGCACTGATACACTGTACAGTGTGTACACAGTCGTGTCCCTGACATTATTTCATTCAGGAATTTACACAACGCTCCTTCAGTGAAACTACTCATAGACTCTCCACGGGTCACGAACTCGTCAACTAGAAGCCGCGCATGCGCAGACGAGGACTTCCGGCGTCGATAATCATCACGTCTCCGTTTGACCTCTACCGGATAAAGCAGACGACACTCTGACGTCCCGTGAAGACTGAAGAAGAAGACTACCTCGGATAAAAATGTAGCAATAATTACGGGTCTGCGGGTGACGACGGCGACGGCAGCGCCGAACATGAAAGATCTTCCGGTGTAATTCAAGTGATGTTGAGATGTATTATCATCGTTGGAACCCGTCAATCTCAGTGTCTCACGACCACCACCACCACCACCACCACCACAACACTACCGTTGCAGCAGTAGCAGCAGTAGGAGAAGGAGGCTTCTACGAGAGACGGGCGATGGTAGTACATATAACGTCCAGCTATGTGGACTGGACGATGAGGAGGAGGATGATGAGGATGAGGAAGTAAACATGGACCCGACTGAAGCAGAGGACCAGGAGAGGGGCGGTTGTGCGTGTGTTGACGCAGCTGAATTGAAGGGGACTCTGCCATACTCCTCTGCCGCTCCTGGTCGTTCAGAGCCTTGCACGTTGTAATTAAACATCTGAGGAGAGGTTGGGATGGATGGATGGATGGATGGAAGGATGGATGGGTTTGTGGATGGATGGAGGGAAAGAGGGAAGGAGGGAGAGAGGGAGGGATGGAATAAGGGATGAATGGATGGAGGGATGGAAGAAGGGATGGATGGATGGATGGATGGATGGATGGATGGATGGATGGATGGATGGATTGAGTGGGGGAGGTTGGGATGGATAGATGGATGGATGTATGGATGGATGGAAGGATGGATGGGTTTGCGGATGAATGGATGGAGGGATGGAAGAAGGGATGTATGGATGGATGGCTGGATGGATGGGTGGCTAAATGGATGGATGGATGGGATAGGATTTTTGGATGGATGAATGGATGGATGGATGGATGGATGGATGGATGGATGGGTGGATGGATGGATGGATGGATGGATGGGGAAATGGATGAATGGATGGAGTGGGGGTGGGGAAGTTACGTTGTTGACGGTAGGATGGGTCGGTACCGGTTGAACTGAAGCTCTGGTAGATCCTGATGGAACGAAGCGGAAGTCGAACTCGTCTAAACACAGACAACACAGACAGACGATCCATAAAACAGACAGACAGACAGGCAGGAAGACAGACAGAGACAGACGGACAGACAGGCAGGAAGACAGACAGAGAGAAACAGACAGAGACGGAAAAGCCAGACAGAAACAGACGGAGACAGACAGAGACAGACAGACAGGCAAGTAGACAGACATACAGAGAGACAGACAGACAGAGACAGACGGAGATAGACACAGAGAGAAACAGGCAGAGACAGAGAGAGATAGACAGACAGAGAGAGAGAGCTAGACAGACAGACAGACAGACAGACAGACAGACAGAGCACCTATTTTATCATGTATCAGTTATGTTGCACTGTTTTATGTCATGTATCATATCAATCATAATTACACAATAACCTAATAAATATCACCATAACTTCATTTCGCGAATTCCTTGTACGCACATCTGCTCGAAAAAATGTTATCTCTTCACTCTATCGATCTCCATAATCATTATGCCTTCAGTCAATGCCTTGAGCAATGCAGCTGTCTTTAACACGTTCACCGCCCAGTACGAGTTAACTCGTACTGAATTCAGTCATTTAACATGGCGTGTAGGCGGTGAACGTGTTAAGCTGCGTTTGTGCCAACTTAATTGTTTAAAATAACCGAATTGGTTGAGTGTGCGAATGGATGATTGATTGAATAAGTGATTGATTGACTTATTGGATAGTTTATTGGTTGATTGATTGATTGATTGATTGATTGATTGGTTGATTGATTGATTCCCCCCCCCCCCCCACTACACCACTGGTTTCTGCATAAACAAATGGATTTAACCAAAGCCGTAGCTAGGGGCGTTATGGGTGTTTGAATCCCCCCCCCCCAACGAAGTAATGCTACCATGAAATAATGCATTTACTAACGCAATCAATCATGATGTAAAGGCTAAGGGGCTTTCATTTTAAAACTTTTATTCTTACATGTATGTTACATTTCACAATAGATTACCCGCCATCCTCCAAACCCCTTAGAGTCTTAGACCATTGTTGGGGCCTGTTGTTCAACTTACTGAAGGTCGAGTAAACACCCCGGAAATAAAATCCCGGCCACGGCCTTGGATTTAACAGAAATACACAAAAGAAAACCAGACCGGAAACTCATGGCTGGCGTAAACAGACCGGATGCGGCGTAAGAATAATTGGCGATAAAAATTAATAAGTAGACCTAGACTCCGTACAACAATTTCGGTAAATTGTTTGGAAAATGCGACTATCAATAGAATAATCGGGATAAAACGACACTGCCAAATTTGGCGATGGAATTGGTTACAGGATACAGCAAAAGGCACAGCCTGTTGATTTCGCTGAAAATAATATTTGGGAACAAAACTTTGCTACCAGGCGATGCGGAGCTTTCTCGGTTGCATTGCCGTCCATCTGCAATGACCTCCTTTTGAAGCTACATTTATTACATCTGACTTTGTTTTATAAATTATCTCTCCAAGTCGCTTTCTTTTGTCGTGGCTGGGAGCGCCCTTGAGTAAATTTTTTTAATGGGCGCTATATAAGTCCATTGATTTTTAAAAAAATTAATAAATGAAGAATGAATGAGTGATTGAATGAATGAATGAGTGAGTGAGTGAGTGCGCGAAAGAACGAACGAACGAACGGCCGAATGAATGAATGAATGAATGAACGAACGAATGAATGAATGAACGAATGAATGAATGAATTAAAACTGGCATAGTTCTAACAAAAAATAGTTGTTGCTCATATTAGCTAGTTGTCTCAGCCAGCTCCAAACAAAATCCAGTAAGCTACTACTACATAACTGGTATTCGACTAACGTGCAATTGCCTCTGTCGGTTGATGCCTGCTACAAGCTCATTCTCTCTATATACACAGGCTCAAAGTTAACTGTTACTTAAAATGTCGTGAGACAAATATATCTATCCTACTTACTTGCTTTTCTAGACAATTGATGTTGCGCATTTTTGTAGCTAACAAAGAGCGCTGCCTAGCTATAATAGTCAAAAACCTTATCGTTCGATCAATGAAAAAGAAGCAAGAAAATAGAAGGAAAATCTGAAAAGATTGCATCTAAGTTTTGACGGATATATTTTAAAAGAAACTTCTTCTTTATAAAAGTGGTGTTCAATACAGGCTCTCGAATCGATCATTCATTCAGTCAGACAGCCAAATGAATCAGCCAGCCATCCAGTCAATCAACCAATCAGTCAATCAACCAATCAGTCAATCAACCAATCAGTCAATCAATCAGTCAGTCAATCAATCATTCGATCAGTCAGTAAATCAATCAACCAAGCCAATTAATCCGTCAGTCAGTCTGTAAATCAAACAGAAAATCATCAATCATCTAGTCAATCAGTCAGTCACTACGTTCGTCAGTAAATCAATTAAATAGTCATCTGGTCAATCAATCAGTCAATCAGTCAGCTGGTCAATAAATCAGTCAATCAGTCAGCTGCTCAACAAATCAGTCAATCAATCAGCTGATCAATCAATCAATCAGTCAATCAGTCAATAAATAAGTCAATCAATCAATCAGTCAATCAGTCAATAAATAAGTCAATCAATCAGTCAATCAGTCAATCAGTCAATCAGTCAGTCAATCAATCAGTCGGTCAATCAGTCAGCTGGTCAATCAATCAGCAAATCAATCAGTCAATCAATCAGTCAATAAATCAGTCGATCAATCAATCAATCAGTCAGCTGGTCAATCAATCAACCAGTCAATCAATCAATCAGTTTGTCAATCAGTTAATCAGAGACACTCAAAATGAGATAACTTAGCTTATCCTCTGGCAACCGGACTCGGACCTTCATGCGATTACTCTTACGAACAACCCTTCTGACTCAATGCACAGCGCTCGTGAATAAACTGCTGCCCCACATGTCCATCGCATTCGAGAGGTACTTTAGATGTTTGGAGATCACTTTGACCATGAACTTAGGTACTATCCACCAACGCTCTTGAATAAGCTGGTGCCCTGCGCATGGCTTTCAAGTGGCGCTTTAGAAGTTTGGAGATTAAGCTAACGATGAACTTGGGCACTATCCACGAACGCTCGTGAATAAATTGGTGCCCTGCGCATTGGTTTCCACTGAAACCTTAGACGCTTAGAGATCACAAAAACGATCTCTAGACTTCTAAAACGACACTCGAAACCCATTGGCAGGGCGCCAGTTTATCCACGAGGGGGACTTCTATAATAGGCGTATACCTGTTTGCGGCGACTAGTCCTGACAGCGACAGCGGTGGTGGACCTGGTGCCTCCTCTCCCGGCTGACACCAGGTGGAAGCTGCTTCCGTTAGAGCTGCTGGCGGAGACGGGCGACGTCCTCCCACTACAGCAACCCCTTCTCGTTCCTCCACAGCCGAGGCAGCGGAAGAGGCGTCGGAAAGCGTCTCGAAAGTCCCTATTGAAGAAGGGATAGATAACAGGGTTGAGCGCCGAGTTGAGGTATCCGATCCAGAATAGAAGAAAGATGACAATGGGTGGCGTGTGGCACAGTTCGCCACACATCGTCTCCGTAAGATACCAGGTGAAGAAGGGCAACCAGCAGGACAGAAATGCGCCCATGATGATGCCCAGCGTCCGGGCGGCCTTATGGTCGCGCTGGATCTTCTTGTGGTGTCGATTCAACCGACGGCTGACAGAGTACGTACCGTTGGTAACAGCGTCCTGCCCTACTCCTCCAACGAGCAGGACACTGCCCCGTCCCCCTACTGCGCCTTCTCCTCCAAGGGACGCGGCCCCTACGGACGATGACTCCCCGGGTGTCGCCGTGCCCGCCTGGGGTTGGAGGCTCGCCTGGGGCGGCGTTGGTGACCCTGCCCCGATCAGTCGTATGCTCCTCTCCTGTCGACTCGCCTCTCTGAATATCTTCCTGTACGCAAAGACCATGACGACAGCCGGCGTCCAGAACGACACGATCGACGACACGAGACCGTAGACACGGTTGACTACGAATGCGCACTCAACCGGCGCCGGGAACGACTGCATTCGCTCCATGTGTTCAGTCGTCGTGTACCAACCCATGTGGATCGGGACATGGGAGAGCAGGGCCGACGCCAGCCAGATCCCCACGAGCATAACAGCCGCCCTACGTCTGGTCATCTTAGATCCGTAGCGGAATGGGTCTGTCACGGCCACGTATCGATCGACGCTGATACAGCAGAGATGGAGGAGGGATGCGGTACTGAAAAGAACATCGTTAGCGTTGAATAGATTGCAGGTGACGCTGCCGAATACCCAGCGACCGTACACCTCCTGGATGGCACTGAACGGCATAACAAGTATAGCGACGAGTAGATCGGCGAAAGCCATGGAAACTATGAACGAGTTGGCTCGGTTGCGCAGGCGACGGTCGTGAAGGACGCTCGCGATGACGAGCAGGTTGCCAAGGACGGCAGTAACCATGACGACGCCCATCGCCGTTGCCTTGACTACGATAACTGCCGTCGGTTGAGCCTCTGTTTCGGTGACGTCACAATCGATGCTGACGTTTATGGGGGATCCGGGGGAGCCGAGGTGGTGGATGCATCCGTCACGGTCCACCGCGGTTGTTGCTGCCTCGTCCAGGTAGTCATGCGTGGACTCAGTAAGCCGTGTCCACTGCTCGTTCAGGGTAGAATTCCTCACCGGTCGGATGCTTTCTTTTGCTGATGCCATCAGTGACTCGTTTGTTCCAGGAACGGAGGAATGACCTTGAAAAGTCTGAGACGACTTTTCAACTTATGACGAGTTGATGTTGTTGCTTCGTGACTTGATTCAGTGACCTCATCGCCAATAATTATTGGATTCCGTGCAGCCATGACTCTGAGAAAGGCGCTACTGCAAGAGCGCCCTTTTGTCTACAATACGGTACCAGACACACGATGATAGATTTGTGTCTGTGTGTGCGTGTGTGTGTGTGTGTGTGTGTGTGTGTGTGTGTGTTTGTGTCTGTGTGTATCTGTGTGTGCCTGTGTCTCCGTGTATCTGTGTGTATGACATGTATGTGTGTGTCTCTGTGTGTCTCTGTGTGTCTCTGTGTGTCTCTGTGTGTGTCTGTGTGTCTCTGTGTGTTTCTGTGTGTTTCTGTGTGTGTCTGTGTGTTTGCGTATGTGTCTGTGTGTGTATAGATATGACAAATGCCCGATACACCAACCTTTCTCCTAGAGGCCACCTCCCCTATAATAACAACATAAGCCCTGAGTCTGTGAGGACGAAAATAAGTACACACATCACTCTTGAAGAAGAAGTAGTTCTTTCCCTCCCAAGGAGAAATTATTCCTAATAGAAAAGCACTCCACTGCAGCAGCATATAGCCCGCGTAATATTACATAACGTGATATTTATAGTGCGCCAAGTGGAATCCGCTTAAGGCCAGGTATATCCCGAAGTCTCACTCGGAACAATCGCTCTGCTCAGAGGTCGCTCTCGCTTGTCCCGCCTCCTAATGATCGACTGGCGGCCGGGAGGAGGAGTTGCCCCGGGAGCATCCGGCGCTCGGAAGGTGGGAGCGGCAGAGGTGGAGAAAGCGAAACCCGATAATCGCTTCGTTGTCCGCTGAAGTGCCCTCTGACGACGGAAATCCTGACAGCTTCCTAAGGACGAGACGATGCTCGACAATTCGCTCACTCTCTCGTCAACTCTTGAGACTTCTATGGCGCCACTCATTGTATAATACTCCGCAAGATATCATATAGTAGGCTAAGAGTTGAAATCGCTCGGAAGCAACAGTAGAA
The DNA here is from genome assembly GCA_945859605.1 of Lumbricus rubellus. NCBI lineage: Eukaryota > Metazoa > Annelida > Clitellata > Crassiclitellata > Lumbricidae > Lumbricus > Lumbricus rubellus. The sequence continues at coordinate 19,822,137 of OX243827.1, read as the reverse complement.
GATGTATTATAGTGTAGATACATGACGGCGCTACAGGATTATATATATCTGCGCTCGTGAATAAGCTGGTGCCCCGCGCTTGACTTTCGAGTGGCGCACTGGCGCTATATAAATTTGGAGATTGTCATTATGGTTACCTTTACTGGTGATTAATTCGACAAGCGATATCCATGATTGACTCGTGCGTCATTCGAGATGTGCGAGTTTTCTGACATGTGTCAACAAAGATTCTCCCATATAACCATTAATTTTACTGACCAAAGTGTAGTAAATGGTATGGAAATCCTATAGGCTATCCTCGGTTGGTAAAGAGTTAATATAAGGGCCGACTATTTCATTATGAAGTCCAGTGATCCCGTTCTAGGGTCGCTGAAAGTAAAGTCGCAATGAAGATTCGAGTATACGATACGACGCAAAGAGTGTGCAATCCTTAGCCTACACGTCACGCTCTCACTCTAACGTTTTTCAACCACATCGTCGCTGGTAGCCTACTTCCGAAGTCAGTCACGATCAGAGCTGTTGCGGAAACTGTCACAACGCAAGAATACAATAAGTAGGCTACAGTAACAACTGTTGCTGCTGTTGAAGATTTTGATTATTCCGCATAGAATCGGTAACACAGGTCATAAATAATCCAAGAAGCGTCGTACGAGATTTTCCATGGAAAGAATAAAGCACATTAAGTAAATTACTCGTCCGAACAATCTAGATGTAGATACACGTGAGATTAGACGATTTGACTTTTAAACGTGACCCTGAATTCGATTCCGACACGACCTAAATCTGAGCCATAATGCAACGTAATCCCAACTGACCCGACCTAATTAAAGGACACAGCACTGTAATACTACCTCAAGACGTGTTTTCATAGCGAACTAATTCTTCTTCTTCTCTCTCTTCTCTCTCTCCCTTCCTGTCGAGTTATCGCACTCGTCAATAAAGGATTGGTTGCTTCTGAAGCAAGTTGAGGTTGCACCAACCGTTGCTGTTGTTACACTGTTGTTGTCTTAGCCTGACAACGCATGTTGGTTGCGTCGCTTACGCTGGTTCCATTGCACAATGGAAACTAGGGATGCATGCAGCGCGGCTGGCTAGACGCGCGCTTTGCAACGTTCCTATATTCCCGGCTTTGCAGACGATTGAATGAATGAATGCGGGAATTGCATGCCTAGGGTTCTCTGTCTTCCACTGTTCCGCCTCTTCCTCCACTCCTCCTTCCCAACTCTCCTCTTCCTTCTCTTTCCGATTGTACTTCCCGTACCTACCCTCTACAGTCTACATGTATGTCGTTCTTTCCCTGTCTGTCTGTCTGTATGTCTGTATGTCTGTCTATCTGTATGTCTGTCTGTCTGTTTGTATGTCCTTTCGTCTGTTTGTCTGTCTCTGTCTGTCTGTCTGTCTGTCTGTCTATCTATCTATCTGTCTGTCTGTCTGTCTGTCTTTCTGTCTGTGCCTGTCTATCTGTCTGTCTGTCTGTATGTATGTCTGTCTGTCTATCTATCTATCTATCTGTCTGTCTGTCTGTCTACCTGTCTGTATGTCTGTCTGTCCGTCTCTCTCTCGCTCTCTTCTCGTTGTCCTTGGTACCTCTCCTATTTCTGTATATACCTCTTACGTCTATAAACTCAACTCTGTACCACTTCTTCTCCACTTATCATTCTACCGCAACCATCTTCCATCTCTCTTCCGCAAAATCATTCTCACCACAATCCTTCTCCAGTTTCTCCACACACGCATTCTCCATCTCTCTTGTTCTCATCCTCACAATCCATCCTCCTCCCATCCTCCACCTACCCTTACCCACTCCCATGCCCAAGGCCGTAGCTAAGGGGTGTTTTGGGTGTTTGAACACTCCCCCCATCCCCCAAATGGAAAATGTAAAAAATAATATAACGCATTTACTAGCACATGATGTAAAACCATGAAATAAAACCATGAAAACACCCACGAATTGAAAAATGTAAAAAATAATATAACGCATTTACTAGCACATGATGTAAAACCATGAAATAAAACCATGAAAACACCCCCGAAATGAAAAATGTAAAAAATAATATAACGCATTTACTAGCACATGATGTAAAACCATGAAATAAAACCATGAAAACACCCCCGAATTGAAAAATGTAAAAAATAATATAACGCATTTACTAGCACATGATGTAAAACCATGAAATAAAACCATGAAAACACCCCCGAAATAAAAAATGTAAAAACAATAATAGAATGAATTCATCACTAGCACGGCTTGAAATCTTTTAAAAGGTCATCAACGTTTTGATAGGGAAAATGGTATGTTTTTCTGGAAATTTGGACATATGACTAATAAAAAGTCATCAACTTGTTTGACAGAAAAAATGGTATGTTTTCCTGGAAACACCAGTATGAGAATTGTGGAAAAATAACTGGGGGGTTGGCCTATGATAAACTTGAAATTGGGGTATGAAAAACATACTTTAACATGGGGCTCTAAGAAAGACTGGGGGGTTGAAACCCCCCAACCCTCCCGGCAATTCTCACCCTGCCCCCCCCCCTCCAATCAAATCCTGGCTACGGCCTTGCCCACTCCAACCTCATCCTCTTCTGCTTTAACCACGTCTTTCGAACCCTACACTTCCTCTGCTCCTCCATTGTTCTCAGCATCATGTTTCACGTCGTTGCATCTCATCAAACACCCCACTCCCCCTCTCCTCGATCCTCAACATCCTCTCTTTTTTATCTCCGTACATCCTCAGTTTCCCCAATTCCTCTCATCTTCAATCCACTTTTCTCCCATCGACGATGGACCATCGTGGACGATGTGGAGAAGTAGGTGCTCTACAGTTTCAGTCTCAGATGCCACGAGTCACCGCCGCATCACCAGCAGCATCACCAGCTGCAGCAGCAGCAGAGGCATCAGCAGCGGTTGCAGCAACAGGAGAGTAACTTCACTCGACATAGTACGAGGTGATGGAGAGTCTCATTGTATAAACTCACTTCAGACTCTCGTGCTGAATGCATACGCAGTCTGCGTCCTCTCCAACTATATATATATATATATATATATATATATATATATATATATATATATATATATATATAAATGAAACTTTCCAATAGTTAGTAATTCAATCACGCCCAAAGTTACGTACCGATTGTTGTGAAAATTTACCAAAACCTTCCATTCCAATAGCACCGTGTCTTAAGATTTTTTTCCCCCGAAAAAACCCAATATTTTCCACAAAAAGGGAACTTTGTAATACGTTCGACCGCCATTTGCAAATTCAACAAAACTGTCAGATTTCAGAAAGTCCCCAAACACAGCAGACGAAATATCAATGAGGTCGCGTGGTGTGACGTCATAAGCGAGTCGCAAAAAAGGCCTTTCATCATTATTGGGCTCTATCATTGGGAGGGAGAGGGAAGGTCTTTTATGCCGCAGCAAAGCGTGGCTGGGTACAGCTAGTATATATATATATCACTCTCTCTCTCTCACTCTGTCTCTCTCTCTGTCTCTGTCTCTTTCCTTCTCTGTGTCTCTGTCTGTTTTTGTTTCTATCTCTGTCTGTCTCTCTGTCTGTTTCTGTCTCTGTCTTTGTCTCTGTCTCTGTCTGTCTTTCTCTCCCAGTCTCTGTCACTCTCTTTTTCAGACTCTCACCTCTCTTCTCTCCTTTTTTCTTCTCTCTTTTCCTCTCGCTGTATACAGTGTACACACCATATCTGTCTCCTTCACTTCTGTCCCTCTCATTTGTCTATCTTGATCACTGCTTCCCTCTCTCTCTCTGTCTCTGTATCTCTGTCTGTCTGCGTGTCTGTCTGTGGCTATTTCTGTCCCTCTGACTCTCTCTTTCTTAGTTTCTTTCTTACCCCATCTCTTGCATGCCCATTCTCAGTGTCTGAAGTCCCCCTTTTCTGACTCTTTCATTATCTTTGTATTAGACGCTGCCTCTCTCTGTAGCTCTGTACGTCTCTGTGCATTTCTTCTGTCTATATCTCTCTGTGTCTCTCTGTGTGCCTCTTTGCTCTGTCTCTAACTCCCTCTCTGTCCATGGCGCATCTGGTCTTTCCGTATCTGTTGCATCCTATTCAACCCAGTCTTTACCCCTCCTTCCTCCTCCCCCATTTCCTTTCTTTCTTCGACCTTGCCTTTCGTTCTTTCTTCCTCTCTTCCTTCCTTCATCGCTGCTTCTTCTTTCATCGTCAATTTGCCTCCCCCAACCACACACACACACACACCCAAACACACACACCCAAACACCCACCCAAACACACACACAAACACACACACAAACACACACACACAAACACACACAAACACACACACACCCAAACACCCACCCAAACACACACACAAACACACACACACAAACACACACACACACACACAAACACACACAACCACACAGACACACAAACACCCACCCACACGCACGCACACACACCCAAACACACACACCCAAACACACACACACCCAAGCACACACATACTCAAACACACACACACACACACAAACACACATACATAAACACACACTCTCCCTGTTACTGTTCCTAGCAGCGGCGCCGAAGTAGAGGAATTAATCAATCCAGAGTCCGTATCAATGCCCCGACACGCATCCAAGCAAACACGGTTCCGCCAACCGCAGACCAAAGAGAAAAGAGAGTTCATATTATCAAGACTATTTTTATTACACAAACACCACCAGATTCATCATCATCATCATCACCTTGGTCGTCGTCATCATCACTATCATGACCACTGCAATCACCGTCGTTGTCGTCGTTATCATTGTAGCTGGCATCTTTATCACAATTGGCTTCTATATGAGTAACTGTTTTTCCCAAATCCTAAAGTGATAAATAGGTCTTATATATCCTACAAGGCGAGACTTTTGCTCTTCGCCGCAGATAAAAGAAGCCATTGCGAAAACATTTGCTTTTGAATCTCGTTAGATGTGAAGAATTTGTTTATCTTTCGGATTCGATAAGTCAATCAAGAATTCCTTTATCAACAGGTTGTACCGGTTAAAACCAGTCCATCACTCAGCCGATCTACATTAAGCTTTCGTTTGTACTCTAATTCTTCACCCAAGGTTAAATTTTACTTTGATATATTGCTCTGGGTAAGCGTGTATAGCTCCTCTGGAATCACATGAAGATTTAACTGTGCCTTGATACCGAAGAGATGCAGGTTCGAATCCCTATACCTCAAGCCACTGCGTTGCGACGTTAGACGTGCTGCTCGCCCATACGCAATAAATAATTGTCTGTGAGGAAGACAACGGGAAACAACCGCGCTCCTATCATTCCCAGATGGCATCAAAGACAATAGATTTGCTTTCAGATAGAGCAATGATATTATGCTCTTTAAAAAATAGGGAAACAGTAAGACTTAATTTTCGTATAGTTGACTCACGGCAAAGTGTAGCGACAAACAATAGTAAAGTATGCGCACACATTGAAGCTAGATTGAAGGGCTTTTTAACGTGCAGTATTACACAAAATGTGCAGTTCTAGATGGATTTGTGCAGTTGTAGAAGAACTTCTGTACACTGTACAGTTAAAATTGGCAAAAAGGTCATTGTCCTCCGATTGGAAGTAATTTACTATAGAGTATGGGGAAGAAAAGAAAGGGTTGTGCAGTTCTCAAAATGTTTTTAAAAACAGGCCTGCTAAATTGCCAATAAATGCACGAATCCAGACACGAAAAGACATGGAAATAATTGGCATGCACTTTGTTTATTTAGTGCAGTGAATGCATCAATCAATCAACCAATCAATCAATCAACCAATCAATCAATCAACCAATCAATCAACCAATCAATCAATCAATCATTCATTCATTCAATCAGCCAATCAATCATCCTGTCAATCAGCCAATAAATCAACCAATCAATCAACCAATCGATCGCTCAATCAATCAACCAATCAATCAACCAACCAATCATTTAATCAGCCAATCAATCAATCTGTCAATCAGCCAGTCAATCTTCTCCTTTATTGGTCCAACGGTCCAGTATTAATGCATGGGCGATGGCACAAAAGTATAGTCAGATGTTTTCGAAGATTATTGCGTTCGTTTGGGTATGCTTTGGAATAAACACAAATCACAAAAATAATAGTATTAATTTAGTAGTCGTTAATTTCAAATGCTTCAGTGATCAAAAATTAATTTAGTAGTCGTTAATTTCAAATGCTTCAGTGATCAAAAATTAGTATCAATAGTGCTATACAGAGAGACGAAATTTGCTTAAAGCGAAAAATTGGTAGTTAGAAAATAGGTATCAAATTTCCAGGAATAGAACAAGTGCCCCCCCCCCCTCATGCCCTTATTTCTGGACGTGCCGTAATAGGCAGGAGTATTATAGCAAACCGTCTAATTACTCTACATGTATATATAGTAGGAGACCATTTTCCTCACACATAGATCTAAATCTTACCTCGTTTACGAAAGGTTCGTGAGTCGTGACTCATTAGACGCGCTGAAGCCTTGAAAGTCCGCGTTGATTGGCTGATACATAATTACATATTCATTACGTATAAGTGTTTCCAAAAATAGAAAGACAGATTCCCTTGATCTATATAAATAGCCTAATAGTGATGGGGCTTCTTTACGGTCGAAAGAAAGGTGTTTATCTCGCACCAGCTGCAGCAGCATATACAATCGACAGAAGATGAACTGATGCGCATGTAGATGCTGCCATGCATTACGAACGAAGAACAGGTAAAAACTATACCCGAGGAAGAGGCCATGAGAATCACTCAGACATCAGGTGCTTCCAGCATGCATTGCATATATATATATACTTTTATGTATAATTGTATAGGCTCTCTAAATATAAATATACACACAAATATGCTTCAATGTATATATATTTTATATTTATAAATATAGAAATATAATTTTAATGTACATATAATTTATATATTTATATATATTTATGTGCCTGAGTGCATTTATATATATATTATGCTTATCTATTATACACTGGAGCCTCCTATCACGTCCTTAGGCGTTATAAAGCGAGAACCGATATTGGGATATGGTTTTAATCAGCTTTAGAAGTTGTCTTCATAAACTAATCCAGCTGCCAATATGCATGCATACATACATACATGCATACATACATACATACATACATACATACATACATACATGCATACATACATACATACATACATACATACATACATACATACATACATACATACATGCATACATACATACATACATATATATATACATACATACATACATACATACATACATACATACATACATACATACATACATACATACATACATACATACATACATACATACATACATACATACATACATACATACATACATACATACATACATACATACATACATACATACATACATACATACATACAACATACATACATACACACACACATCGATAATTATTAGTTCTGTTGCCATTCCTATTTATTTAGCGCCAAAAAATGACCAAAATGACCACTAACCATCAGGCGATGGCGCTGACACTAATTCTCCCTGTACGACTTTTCCAAGCCCCCTCCCCCATCTCCACCCTTTTCACGATCAGCCACCGACCCTGCAGGGAAAACTCCAATCCTTATACCCGTCAGCGTTTTTATCAAGGCGGGCGTTTAACACTGAGGAGTCGGCCTACCATATAGAATCTTTGGAGTTTGTCCTGATCTACCAGACACTCCATATCCGAGACAGGCAAAAATGTCTGCTTTCATTCGGGCTTCGTTTTAAGAACGTTGACCCCTCGTGTGGGATTCCTACGTTGTCGTGGCAACACGCAAAGAAACAGAACCCGTATGCATATGTGCACGTACTTAGTTCTCCCGCTCATCCCAGATGGCGCCCCTCTCTAATCGCAGAGGCACTTTGAAGGCACGAAGGAAGAAAGGAACGAATAAACAAAGACGTACATGATAAACGCATCGAATGACCCCCCCAACCCCTCCTGACCCCTCCCCTTTCGACCCCCCCCCCTCCCCAACCTCCATCATACCAGACGCAGCACATTAAATGATTCGTGGAAAGTGAATGAAAATCTCCCTCATGTACCGTATGAACGTGTCAGAGGATGGGGGGATATCTCCTCCGCAGCTCGTATACGCTGGGGCTGCCAGTCCAAAACCTTGGCAAAAAGGGGAGGCGACGTCAAAGGTCCTGCGAGCCATAAGATTATGTGGGCAGACACCAGGAACTTTTCGCCTGGATGGAAGTTCAGGTTCGCTTTATATAGCGCTGTAGTTATTTTTTGTGACTCGTAAAAGGACAGTTATTTCAAGGATTGTTTCGTGTTTGCGTGTGTACACCGGCGAAAGACAGTCTCGTCCTTGCGAGAAGGTCAAGGCCTCGGGCAAGGACCTAAATGCAGCAAGTTGTTTATTTTCTGTCTTTTAAAAGTCATGTTGATGATTAATTTATTTTTTAAACAATGATGCGGAACCACCGTGCTGAGCGCCTCTGAGTATAGGGTTCATGAGTGTGCGCTATTTAAATTATAGTTGATTGATTGATTGCTCTGGTCGATTGATTTGGTTGGTTGATTGATTGATTGATCGATTGATTGATTGATTGATTGATTGTCTGGTTGATTGATTGCCTGTTTGATTGATTGATTGATTGATTGATTGATTGGTTGGTTGGTTGGTTGATTTATTGATTGATTGATTGATTGATTGAATCGATAAGCGAATCCTCAATCGACATCGATGGCGACTTCAATTTCTCGGCCTTGATCTTCGTCCGGTTCAGTAGCATGCAAAATAAATGTTGTAGATCATAATTCGAGTTTACCAGAGTGACTGCAAAAGTAAAACACATTGCAAAAGCTTTGAAATATCAGACCTGTAACTGTAACAAACACAGCATATAATTATTATGATGCAGGAACCCTAAATGTTATTATGCATATTTGAGATTTTGAGGCATTTATCATGGTGTAATAATATATGTGTAAATATTTGTTATATGTAGCCTACATTAGATAAATAGGTAGGCCTATGTCATATATAAATTATAATGTTCACAACTTCACTTATTTAACATAATTAGTGCAGTGCGAAAATGATATCAATATTTGGATTGCGTTGTCACAAATTAAAACACATTGCAAAAGCTTTGAAATGTGTTTTTTTTAAACACACCAGAAACATCATACAGCAAATAATGGAAAGGAAGCTTAATTTCTTCGGACATGTATGCAGGATGAACAACAACCGACTAGTAAAGCAGACCATATTTGGAATGATCGACGGTACGGGAATCAGAGGAAGACCAAGTAGGTTAGAAAATGGTTGGACGATGTCCGAGATTGGTGTGGTATGGACATACAGTACACGGACTCAGCCTTATAGCACAGGAAAAGAGTAAATGGAGAAAAACAGTGAAACTTGCGATTGACACCAACGGGTGTTGAACCCACGGACGATGATGATGATGATGATGATGATGATGTCACAAATTATGTTTTTGCCACAGGTGGTCCGTTAACGTAAAATACAATAGGTGTCTCTTATTGTCGTAACTATATACTCCTACTGTTCCACTTGGCGTTCGCCTATTTTCTCTATTGTAGCCTACTTGTTTTCGCTGCCCATACTGTTACTTGAGCTCAATGAAATTTATGTCTATGGTTATGTATAATTGTATATCTATGAACGTTTATGCATGTGGCTTATAAGAACAGCAGCTGAAACATTTTTAGAACGTGCAAGGTGCTTCATTGGAACGCGTAACAAACTAACAGCATCACATTCTTTTCAGCTGCGATAACGATTGTTTTGAAACACAAGCTGTATCTTCAGAAAGGTACATAAATTCTCTCTGTGTCTATACAAAGATTATGAGTGCAATTTATATTTTCGAATCCGTGTGCGTCAGAAGGCACAGCAATGCAAATATAAAGCTGGGCGAGGAGAAGAGGATATAAAAATTATATATATAGGCCTACATACATTTGCATGTAGCCTATATATTTTATAACACTACGGAAATTCCTACACAATTAACAACGGTAATTCGCAAACAATGTATGCGAAAGAAAATACCGAAAATAAGCTTATCGGATATACGTTGCACAATTCTACATGGATGCGAAAAAACATGTAGTTCCCAGTGATTTCTAATAATGTGCGTGATTTCCATGTGACCTTGGATCTGCCGTTGACCTTCTCAGAGCATGTGGGAGGAATATTATGATGTCGATAAGTGTTTTATCGCCAGTGCCAGATTCTCACAATACACCGTTCGCTACATCTGAAGACGATAGGTTAGAGGGAATAGAGACTGCAGGGAGAGTCACACCATCGCATGCATGGGAGCCCGGAGATATTTTGCAGTACGAGCGAAACACAACGGTTGTGATTGAATATTAATTTTTGACAATGGTTTGAAGAATGCAAAGCATGAAATTAGACAGATAGGTAATTTTTGAAGGTTTGTAAATGAAAAATTCTCTGTTTCACATTTGTGTGTCATTATAGTATCATTTTTATTTAGTGTTTAGTGCAAAGAAATTGGTTAAAAAGCAATGTGCAGTAAAGTTTAAAAATAGGTGTAAATTTTCCAGGGGGTTAATGTCCCCCCTCTTGTCTCTGTATGCAGACGCCCATGCACCCTTATCCTCTTCCTTCACCTATTCTTCTTTTTCTTCTTCGTCCTCATCTTCATCCTCCTCCTCTTCTTCATCTTCTTCCTCCTCATCCTCTTCTTCTTCTTCTTCTTTATCTTCAGTTCGTGTACATCATCATCATCGTCGTCGTCATCATCATCGTCGTCGTCATCATCATCATCATCTGCTGGTGCTGCTTCTTCTTCTTCTTCGTCGTCGTCGTCGTCGTCGTCTTGGTATGGGAATCGGCCCATCCTCTATTTGAAGGAAGGAATTGCACAAGACGCCGATTTGCAAACTCATTGCATACAAATGCATCGATGTTTATCTTGTACGGTTTTCAAATCAAATACCGAACTGTACATCGATGATAATTATGTCTTGCAAGTGCAAAGTTATAAAATACTGCATCAGAGAAGATCGGTGTTATAGCGCCTGCATATATCGTGTAAATACTGCCACCTGTATAATGTATATGCAATATTACAGCATTGCTTCCATCTTGCATGTTTCTAAAGTCTATTCTATATTGTTGTGTTATAATTTTTATTCATGGGCGGAGTTTGTCCGGGGCTAGAGGGAGCTAAGCCCCTCCAAGAAGGCCCAGATTCAACTTTTTTTACCATGAAAATGGTATCCTTTTTCGGGGTTAGCCCCCCCCCCTAATAAGAACCATACTCGGGGTTAGCCCCTCCAAGAACGGAAACCAAACTCCGCCCATGATTTTATTAGGTTAATTTGTTCTTTTCTGCACCATCGTAATTTTGCTCGTTCTTTGTTCCGAATCATGCTTTAATGGTCAATGTCATTGTGTACATTTAAATGAACAATTAAGGGGCGATCTTGTCAGCGGAACGATATTGTTTCGTTTGTGTTTACCATTTGACACCCATGAACTGTTACATGAACATGTACTCATATATTAATTTTGTGATCAATAAAGCTTATGAATTGAAATAATTTTCTTCTGTTCATAATTATGTGAGTTAAGAATTTATCTTCTAGTTTTCACATAACATATCCTATAGTTGACCGTGACGCATTTTTCTCAGCTAAATTGTTTCAGGTGGCTCTGGTTGGTGATGAGATCACTCTGTCCCATCTCGGGTCTCCATGGCAGTGTTTACTGTAGCAACATTTTATGTGATACTATACCTGCATATTGTGCTGGTTAATTATCAGTGCTTAAATCGTAAAAAAAAGTACATTGACACACCAGTACACACCATTTCAGGTGTGCTAGCCAAATAAGTGGCAGGACGGCATAGAGAGTTAGTTGAAAGTAAGTGCCTGGACGCCGTCCTGCCACACTTTAAACCCTGCTGTTTACCGTATAAAACATTTATGTCAGTCCTTTGGGCTTATGTTGGGCTTTGTGGTGGTCTGCGTGCTATTTCTGTAAGACAACAACGACCTGTCTGTCTAAACCCAGGCATTTTTTGGCAACCACCGGCACATCTTCCTGGCGCCACCACCACAGAACCTGTTTCAGTGGTGTTTACAAAACAGATAGCGTTGCTCGCACGCGCATCGGAGCACGCCCCGCGAGAGACATAGAGCGCACCCAGCGAACGAGGACTGTTTACAGCTTCCGGTCTATGGAGTATTATTACGCCACGCTTATGAGAACGATCAAACAAACAGTCCCCCGTCCACCCTGGAAAGAAACTCGACCGAACTACTTCGCCGCCCCGCGCAGTAATTGATTTAACTTCTCGACAGCAGCAGCAGCAGGAACTGTAATCCGGCACTTGAGATGAGGCTTTCATCTTGGTCTCCGAAGACGTAAAAAACGTCTGGAGTGGCCTCCGATGGGGCAGGGAGGGGAGGGGAGGGGTAAGACCTCCCTCGCTGGCAACTCTCAGAAGCGTGGCCTGCGAACGACGTGACCAGTCGGAGGGAAGAGAGGTCTAACATGAAACTGGAAGCGCGCTGACGACTTTTGGCGGGAATTTACGACGACGCGCGCGCGTGTACATGCGATGATCGTCTGCCGCGCTAGAGATCGGGATAAGTGGCGCGAAGAAAGCGGAGGAACGCGGCAAGAGTTAACAGCAACTCGGGCCATCGAAGTGATAACGCAAGCGAGAAAATTTATGGCCGAGCGAGTATAAGCGAGCCAGAGCTGATGTATGTTGTGTAATCGGAATGCTTGATAATTCCGCTTTTAACTGCTACCGCCTCCTCCTCGTGGGTTCTATTATAGGTTACTTGGAAGTTATCCCGTTTCCGCGTCTTTGAATTTACCGTTTTTCCAGTGCTGGTCGTGGTGACCCCGTGACCTTGACCCTGTCCATTGCCAATGAATTTATCTGGTGAGGGGTTCCATCTCCCACCACCGCTGCTCTCCGTTTGAACTGATGAGACCCAAGTCACCCAACAACCGAAGACGAATCTTAGCAGCTGCTTTATCTCTTCTGTCTGCTTCTGTGTATGTGTCTCCCCATTCCTCTCTCGCTCTGTCTCTCTGTGTCTCTCTGTGTATCTCTATCTGTCTGTATGTCTGTCTGTCTGTCTGTCTGTCTGTCTGTCTGTCTGTCTGTCTGTCTGTCTGTCTGTCTGTCTCCACACACACACACACACACACACACACACACACACACACAGACACACACGCACACACATGTACACACACGCCCTAACAACCGCATATACATGTGTGTGTGTATATATATATATCGATATGTATTGTAAGTAATATATACATGTATTGTTGCACGCGAAGCTACCAACGCCATCACCGAACTGAGTCACCATAACGTATAATCGTATATGCTATCCCAGCCACGCCGCCCTACAATATAACCACCGAAGCTAACCAGACCAGAGGTACAGATCGTACAAAATGCGCAATATAAAACTGAGCATTAGAGTTCACGTCCTGGTGCGATTGTCCACTTTCTGCATGACGGAAGTTGGTTGTCAGTTGGTGACCAGGCAGCAGCAATTAAAACAACCGTCGCCATCCGGTGCAATAATGACAGGTGCATAGCAACAACGTCTGACTGAGTTTCCGTGCATGGACTTCCGCACTCGACGGACCGACAGTTTTGTATTAGCGGTTTAACCTATGAAGATCTATATTGAAACGGAAATGTCATTGGAACGGAAACATCAGATTCGCTCTAGCTGTCTTCAGCGCAGATATATTTTTTATGCGTCTCTGCATACAAGGATACATGTTTACTCATAACTGTAATTATAATTATGTATGTATGTATGTATGTATGTATGTATGTATGTATGTATGTATGTATGTATGTATGTATGTATGTATGTATGTATGTATGTATGTATGTATGTATGTATGTATGTATGTATGTATGTATGTATGTATGTATGTATGTATGTATGTATGTATGTATGTTTGTTTGTATGTGTGTATGTGTGTATGTATGTATGTATGTATGTATGTATGTATGTATGTATGTATGTATGTATGTATGTATGCATGCATGTATGTATGTATGTATGTATGTATGTATGTATGTATGTATGTATGTATGTATGTATGTATGTATGTATGTATGTATGTATGTATGTATGTATGTATGTATGTATGTATGTATGTATGTATGTATGAAATTAGGCTATATGTATGTATGTTTAGACTGCGTCGGCTTATGTGTATAATGTATATGAATGTTTGTGTGTGTGTGTATGTATGTTTGTTCGCATGCATGCATCATGCACTTATTTTTATGTACGTGCGAAAGATTGCACTTGTGTAACTTTATGTACAATCGCATTATGGCTAGAGATGATTCAATACATTGCAATGCAATCAGACAGCAATAGAAAGCAATGTAGAAACCACAAGCACTCTGCAACCTTAACCAATCTAGAAACGTCTTCCTTTGCGGAATTGAATCGTTCGGTTATGCGAACTTTCCTCCCTCCATCCCCCATCCCAGTCTACCAATAAATCTGCCCATAGAGTGTGCCAATAGTTCCCGCTTCACTGCCTGGTCGTTCCGCTTGTTCTGAGTCAACGTGCACTGCAATTGGAGTGCAAACGAACCGTCAACGAGTGCACGCACACGTTGAACTTGTTGTGGGGGAAGTTTGTAGCGAAGGCCATGCGGTGCTGCATCCGTGTATCGATCAAGGATGCCGTAGGATGTGCAAGATTGCACAACAGCAGCAACATCAGCCAAAGGAAATAACTTTATTGCGATCGTCGTCGTTCAAGAGTCCAGATTTATTCGATGTGTGGAGGTTGAGACGGTGGCGGCTTGTATTATAGGAAGACGTCGAGATTGAGGTCGTTGATAACCGCTTGACACGCAACCATCGATCGGATGTTAACAATATTTGCACGATTCTGTGTAAACAGGTCTGAGATATGGCGGAATACGTGGCGACCTCTGCGCGCCGAGTTTAAGGCTTTCTGATTACTGCAGGCATCCGCGGAATTCTTAGAAGCAACCGTTTTTTCGCCGCCGTTGGCCATCAGTTATGCTTCGGAGTCCGAGATATTATGACCCACGCTCGTATATAACACGCATATTTTTCTTGTATAAGACGCACGTTTGTATAACACGCATTTTTATATGAGACATACTTTTATGTACGTCGCACTTTTGTATAAAATGCAGTTTTATGTAAGTCGCACTTTTGTATGAGACACACTTTTGTATAAGGCGCACTTTTATACAGGACGCACTTTTGTATAAGGCGGACTTTTATATAACACGCACCTTTGTATAACACGCATTTTTATATAAGTCGCATTTTGGATAAAATACACTTTTATATAAATCGCGAAAGTCCAATGAGAAATCGAGCAAATCTGACCGACTGTTTGCGTGAGCCAAGCGTGTTTATGAACCATAAATCCGGTATTGCTTATGTATGAAAGGACAAATCGAAAGGGATTGAATTGTCAGATGGTTCGTGTGGGTTCAACCTTCCCAATTCATTTTCACCCTTCCTATTAACTCAATTCTGAACAATTGCCTTGGCAGTTGTTATTTCCAGTGGCGGCGCCAGCTATACAATTTTAGTAGGTCCCATCAGGGTCATGAGAGTTATTCAGCCGGCGGAATAAATTAAACGTATAGAAGACATTAACAAATCCAAAGAATTTTTGGGCAGATCATAAGGCAGGTCCACAGTCAAATGTGGCGCCGCAGACCGAAATGAGCAATAAGTCGGAGATTACACATCAGAGATATTATGGAAATACATGTAGTATGTTTGTGATTTTTAAATTTTTCTTTAAATTTTGACTAACAAAATTTTTTCTTCAAACTGTTTTTCACTTTTTTTAAAAGACAAGTTACTAAGCTATTTTAATGCTCTTTATATGCATATTTAAAAAATTAATTAAATTAATTAAATTAATTAATTTAATTTAATCACTTATTTCCTTAAATCTTCGGTTAGAATTAAGCTAGAGCAATACTTTTTGTGTCATTTTGATGCTTGAGACAAGGCATTTGAACTTATGTATCAAACTCAATATCTTGGAAATCACCTTAATGCTCATTTCGGTGTGCGGCGCCACAAATAGGCAATGCGTCAAATGACCGGCTGCGACCTATCATGGTTGTTTACTTGTTTTTTCTTAGAGTTCATTCATGTCACGTCAGTGATCGTTAAGTCATATTTTTCCCATAGCTATAAATCTTCTGAAAAAAGACTCAACAGTTTTCAGTAGGTAGTAGGGGAATTATGATGAACTAAGCCTCAGTCACGTGACCAGTGACGTCATAGGCTATTGTTCCAACTCCGGGGCCTCTATTGTTCCAACTCCGGAAACAAAGGAGCTGTTCCAACTCCGGAAACAAAGGAGCTGTTCCAGGTCCGGAAACAAAGGAGCTGTTCCAGGTCCGGAGAGGCCCGCCCCGCCCCTCCCCGCCCCGGGAACGCGTCATCGATATTGCATCATCAGGAATGTGTCATCGGTAGCGGCGCTGTGAATGCTGATGCCTAATCAGCGAGCGAGAATTTTGTTAGCCCAGAAAGTGACGACCAACCAGCGAGCGAGAATCTTACTAAGCCAGGACCCTGCGGCCAATCAGCAAGCGAGAACTTTGCAAGCCCAGGTATATGCGGCCAATCAGCGTGCGAGAATTTTAATATGAGAATTTCTAAGTACGAAAGAACAAACACAATAGTTTTTCTTCCAACGCAAACACTTCTTTATTCAAAGAACACACAATATCTTTATGCAATAATAATGTTCAACGAATGTTCAAATATTTACAACAAATAGTGTCCATTTTGCTCAAATATGCGATTGAGCAATAGCGTTATGCAATATCTTAACATATCTACAGAGTCCAAATGTACAGAGTTCAACGAATTATACGAGAGAGGCAATTTTTATGTGTCCATAGGCCAACGACTCCGACGAATTGAGTAGGTAACGCTTATCATCATACGGAGAAAGCGCAGCTTTTCGAACTTCAACCGTGTGAAGCTCGTGTTTCTTGCTTTGAATAACGCAAAATTTCGATGATGTTGGCTTCTCCTCCAGTATACAGGCCCTATAGTCTGCGTGGCGAATACTATTTTTCACAAACGCCTTCTTTATGCCCTTTGCCGTCTTCTTCTCTTTTTCGTTAGGAAGCAGCAAACTATACATTTTCGATCTCAAGCCGCAGAATTCCAAAACAGCGGCCCCATTGCACTCATCCTTAAACTTCCCAATTACCTTAGCGTTGGAGCGGCTGTGAAGGAAGTGCCCACAGGGGTAGTCTGAGGTGTCATATTCGTCTAAATGCTGCAGCATGTCTTTGTACACATCGGGGGTTTGTATGTGATAGCAAAGGCTATCTGTGTCTGTGAAAAGGAGTTTGCAAGCGGAATTGTAAAGAGGAATGATATGTTGGTAATGGAATTCGTACATTTTTAATTTTGAAATATCCAAAATGCACATGCCTGCATAGAGCGGCTTGTTCAAAAAGACGTTTGAATTTGTTAATTTTATGACTGTCAAATCTTCATTTATTATAGTGTACGATTCGAAATTTGGTCTGGCAACAAATTTTTTCGCGCGCTTTCCACTCATGACTAATTTGACTTGGAGATGCTTCCTGTTATTTTGCATGGTTTTACCATAAATTGAGTTGTTCATTAACTTGTAAAAGTCTTTTTCGAAGGAAGATTTGGCCACCTGCCGTTTGGACGTGTTGAAGTCGATATAGTTTTTCAACCATCGACTTTGGCGAAACTCGAGTATTTTGTGAATTTTGGTCAATTTCATCCCCATTTTCAGGTAGAATTGTAAATTTCGGTAGTGAACGACGTACCGAGTCTTTGACATTAGATTTGGAGTCAACTTTTCGACCCCCACCCCAATTTTAGCCGAAATTTTCTGCGAAACGGACTTTGCGTAAGGAGATATCATGTCCGGCCGTATATGCAAACTCTCTGGAGCAAGGGGATAGTCGTTGTGTGCGTCGTGGAGATGTGAAGGGTATTCCAAGTCCACGTCCAACAAATAACCCAAGTCGTCGTCAGTCTGTTTAGTACTCAAGTCGAAATTTTCAATTTCGTCCGTCTCTAAGAATCTAAATTTGCCGGTTGGGAGCGGTTCGGACATGGCGTAACCATACAGATTATTGCAATCCAAGTACATTATGTAGCTGATGGGGTCATTTGGATCGTATCCTTGGGCAAGATACGGATTGTTGGCCTTTGCATAACGATTGGATATCATGGAGACACCACCTCTCATCCCCCGCTCCACAAAAAGGTATATGTCTGGGTCTGTGATAAGATCCAACTCCACTTTCGTCATGCGTAAACACGCATCAAAACTAAGGCCGGGGCTGCTGTAGTAGTGAAGCGCGTCAAGTCCGTAAAATTCCATAGACATTTTTCGAAAAGATTCGAACACGTCAGCTAGTAGAATAACGTCAGTCTGCAAGTATAGGTCATGGTAGTCTTGGAGAGTTTGCATGTCAAAGATCTGCCAAACCTGTTGGGCATAGTCATAGTCAGTCTGTGAAATGTCTTCTTCAGACAGTTTGCTATAGAAGCAGCCTTTGGGAGGCAGAGTCCTTTCGGTCATTCTGCAGGCCGAAGTCATGTATTCGTAGGGAAATACCCCCTTACGCAAAAGCAATTTGTAATGATCTGGAAAAAGCCGGCGCAAATGGTTGAATTTGGAATCTCCCTCTTTCGCCAAATTCTTCACCAACACGTCCAAACCACAGGTTAGAAATTGCAAAGAATCTAAAAATCTGATATTGTTCACTTCGAACGAAAGATATTTTTCCATATTAGTGGCTATTACTTTAATTTCTTCGCTTGCAAATTCCTTTGTCATGTGTTTCAAGATGAGATGGGAGTCGTAACCCTTAAGATTGTGGAACACGACAGGAAGAAAATAGTTGGATGTTTTCTGCTTCTTAGCCTTTGTCGGTTTTCGGAATTTCATTTTGAGATTGCAGGGTGAGCAAAGAGCAGAAACAAAGTTACCAGTCATGTGACAGTGGTGTCGAACTTTGTTTTGAGATGTCAAAGGTGTGGTGCAAGAAGGACAAGCAGGGCAAGAATCAAATTCCATTTTCTGCAGAGGTGTCAGTGGTTTCATAGGCATGTTGGTAGAAAGAATTTTATTTATTCGGTTCTGCTCAGATTTCACATGAGAAAAGAAATGATCCATGACGTCAGGCCCCGAATAGACGTGAGGTTTGGCGTCGTTTAGGTGTGCAAAAGAAGAAACAGTAAGACAGCAGAACCCGCTGGGAGTATGAGTGTCAAGTATTTTGGTTGCACCGGTGTTGGAGACAGAGTCGTTTGGCGCCAAGTAGCTCTCGAAATCGGCGTACAGGACGTAAGGTACAGGCATCTCATGCTGAGT
The DNA here is from genome assembly GCA_945859605.1 of Lumbricus rubellus. NCBI lineage: Eukaryota > Metazoa > Annelida > Clitellata > Crassiclitellata > Lumbricidae > Lumbricus > Lumbricus rubellus. Next base: position 19,802,712 of record OX243827.1, on the reverse strand, counting down.
ATTTGTGAATTTCAGTGTGGAATTTTCAGGTGTGGGGTAACGCACCGACTGAAGACCATGCTTGCCGCATTCTTCCATGTGCCTGTTTTTGACTGCGGCGGTGGTAAAGCAGCATAAGCAGTACGGACATGGGAAAGTTCTGTTTCCGTGATAGTTTCTTCCCTTCAGAAGAGCAGAAAGGCTGCGTATTGTGATATAATGGCGCTTATCACCCTCATCGAGCAACAAAAGATTGGCAATGTGTTTTCTACCCCTGTCAGCACTGGCGTAGAGAGGGGTAAAGGTCTTATCGTCCGGATTGAAATACATTACATTGACCGAATAGTTAGTATTCAAAGCTTCAAACAGTGGAATCTGTTCAATTTTCATTGGAAAATTTAGACCATCAGTTTCAAGCTCTCCCATATAGCGCTTGTAGATGCTAATTCGCTCGGAATTTTTGGCTTGGAAATGAGAAACTGCTAGCACGCTATACAGAAAGCAGAATTCATCGTCGTTGCGCAAATTCAGCGTGGCATGCTTGTTGGCAATGTGTTGCGGTGTGGGGAGGTAGCTGGAGGCCCCTATGGGATCGAAGACGGCATTGCAAATTTTAAAATCGACCACCCCATTTACCGTCCAGCCGGAACTTTGACTCGTAAACGCGTCCACCAGTTCGTCGATTCTTTGCACAGCTTCTTGTAGCTGGTCGGATATTTGAGATGGATGCGTGAGTGTTGCCGGCACGGACTTGAAATATCCGACCGTCTGCGCTTCCCCGTCTGGTGTGGTGCGCTTGAAGTCCACGTCGACCGCCACGTACCATTTCACCGGTCTAAAGAAAAATAGTTATGAAAATATTCAAGTATAGCACGCATATACCACGCACTTTACAAGGCCAAACCCAGAATTTGTTCAATCAATGCATCATAACTTATTCAAGTTCAAACACACTGCAGAAATGTTCTAATTCCACACCGTAAGAGCAGAAATTTTCTAAGTCCAATCGCCGTACACATACAAGTTTTACCCAAGTCCAGAGATTTTATGGTAAAATTTTCTAAGTTCACCAATATTTTAGGATAAAATGATGTGTTTAATGCAAAGTGTGTATACACGCTTACCCTTCGTCTCTGAACGTGTCCTCGAGGGTGTTCGTCATGCGCGACGATTCCGTCAGCAGCATGTTATGGACGTCGGTTGTCTGCGGCGCTGGAAACGAGACGTCTATGAATGTATTTTGAGCTGAACTTCGGACGGTCGGGTTGGTTTGCTTCTTGAAGCACGTGACACAGAGGTCTTGTCCGGACCTGAAGAAGCGCGAAGGCCGCCGGTTCTTGCATTGAGGACACTCTCGTCTCAGGAAGCAGACTTCACACAACCCGTTCGTCAAGTTGGTTGCTTTGTACGATCGACAGGAGTCACATCGGCCTATAGTACATCAATAAATTACAAAGGGCATTAAAGTATGTTGTATATTCTCAATAATAAAGTCAAAGACTATTAAAGTTCGCCTACAATATACAGAAAACGTAGAGTTGAAAGTTGGTAGAATGCATATGAGCGCATCTGCTGTATGCAAAAGTTTGCAAAAGTACCAAGTTTGTAGGAGCTTACTTGATGGGCCGGGCTCTGCCGAGGTCTCGCCGGCTCCGCTGGAGCCGGCCGCCGCCGCCGGGCCAGGGCCCGAGTCGTCAGCTTCCACGTTGTTGCGCTTTGCTGCACGATCGGCGTCTGCCTCTGCCTTTCGCTTCAGACCTACAACATACAGTGTTTGATATGAATAAAATACTCCAAAATATTTTAAAATAATGCAAGTATTTTAACCACATATTAAATTATTTTGATCAATGTACATTTTTATGAAAGTCTGCAATTGAAATACGTCGAAGTAGAAACTTACCGAGATCTTGAATTCTCGCCTTCAGTTGAATATCTTCCTTCAGCAATTGATCGAGATCTGCATCGAGCGTGTTCGCTAGAAACAGAAATACGTGGGGTTTGAGAGTTAGGAAAATATATGATACCTAATACAGAAGACAAAGAATAAGAACTTTATTTACCCATTTTGCTGTATTCGAGTTGCAAAGACCGCTTTAGGCCGTTCAATAGGAAAGAATTTTATCATATGGCTTTCTATATCTACTTATTTTTCACAGAGATGCACTACTTTTACAAAAGGTGCTAAATTTCAAATGCTCTGTTGCGCTTCAAACATTCAACACATCACGTAATTATAGCCCTGGAACTACTTTTCACAAATTCATACGCGAAAGTGGTTCTACATAGGCCTACTTGTGTGTATGACCGCGGAAGGATGTTTTATGGGTGTGATGCGGTTCATGCAATGCAGAGCAAGTGTGTGCGCGCATGGAAAAAGAAGGCAAAATGTCCGACAATATTTCAGGCAAAACAATGCAAAACAATCACAAACACTTGTTTATAGGGCTGTAACACGCCTTTCTACCCTACTTATGAAAGACATTGAAAATTTTCGAACTCAACTTACTTGATGACCCAGACGACTCTCTTGCAGTGTTGGAAGACGATGGTTCGGCACGTGCTTCTGCCGGTGTGGAAGGCGGAACTGTCATCGTCGAAGACGTAGTCGCAGCACCACTGTTCTGACCGAATTCTATAAATGAATAAAATTATGTGTTGTATAAAATATTTCTTGTGTGGAGAATTAAATTTGTTCCTCCAAAGCAACGATGTCATAGCAAGGTATGCACAACATTAAAATGTCGTCGCACGACACAGCGCGAAAGCTGGGCTCTTTTTACCTGTAGAAGTCAAAATATGCTATAATGCCCGAAAAAGAGTGTACTATAATAATATGTGGTTTCGATTATTATTGTGAGGACCTTCACACTATATAATGTTAATAATAATAATAATAATAATAATAATAATAATAATAATAATAATAATAATAATAATAATAATAATAATTTCTATAGAAGATATAACACAATGAATTTTATAAGACGTCAAACGTTAGCTTCTTCCAATGCTGTCAGAGAACAGCAATAAGAGCGAAAATTTGCCAGAGAATAAAGAAAGAGTTCCTACTTGAATGTTTGCCGGTGTTCATTTCATCAACTTTTCTTTTTCGTTCTGAAATAAATGCGATTGTCATAAGGTCTTTGACTGAAAATTTAAAATAATGTATTTCTAACTAGTAAAATGTTCGAATTCATTACAATTATTTATAACAAAATATATTTTGAGTAAAATATTTCACACATAAAATATAATTTCGTATGCAGACTACAAACCCATTTCAAGCAGTCTGTTACGAACACGTTCTTGCATTTTCGATTCTTCGTCCCTTATAATGGCATCTATCATCTTGGATTCTAGAAAAGAAATAAAAGTCGTGTTTAAGACAGAGCCTATGAATTTATTTTAAGTTGGCGAAAGAAACAATAAACGGGTGTTTAAGACAGAATCTACGAAATTATTTTAAGCTGGTGAAAGAAACAATAAACGGGTGTTTAAGACAGAACCTATGAATTCAAGCTGACGAAAGAATTATTATTCGGCTGTTTAAGACAGAGCCTATGAAATTAATTTAAGGTGACGAAAGAAAGAATAAACGGGTGTTTAAGACAGAACCTATGAATTCAAGCTGACGAAAGAATTATTATTCGGCTGTTTAAGACAGAGCCTATGAAATTAATTTAAGGTGACGAAAGAAAGAATAAACGGGTGTTTAAGACAGAATCTACGAAATTATTTTAAGCTGGTGAAAGAAACAATAAACGGGTGTTTAAGACAGAACCTATGAATTCAAGCTGACGAAAGAATTATTATTCGGCTGTTTAAGACAGAGCCTATGAAATTAATTTAAGGTGACGAAAGAAAGAATAAACGGGTGTTTAAGACAGAACCTATGAATTTAAGGTGGCGAAAGAATTATTATACTAATGTTTAAGACAGATTCTATGAATTTATTTTAAGTTGGTGAAAGAAATACCAGTCGTGTGTTTAAGACAGATGAAGAAATTTAAGCTCTATAGCCTTATACATTAAATAAAATTCAGAAATTATTCAAGCTGCTGCAAATAAAAATAATGCTTTACATACGTGAAGACATTCTGTTGTAAGTTGATGACTTGTTGCTATCGTCTGACACAAGGCTGTAGGTCTCAGGAACACGTTGTAGATGTCGAAGTGTCTGGCGATTTCGAAGATGCTCTGTAAAGACTGCTGACATTTGCTCCGTTTTATAGAGGCCAGATATTGGGGGAATGGCAGAGAAAAGAGTCATTTCGCAATACTTTTGTATGTCTGTACGTGTCAGATGAAAGAATCTTTAGAAGTACTGTGCTCTTTGAAGATCAAACAGAATATTTTTGATGCCTGCCTCTTTAGAAGTTCGCCGAGGTCTTTTGATGATGAAAGAGGCTTTAGAAGTCTTGAGTACAAATGTGAATATTCGTTGAGGGATAAAACTTTGAAGTGACATTTATGTGTGTGTTTCATGTTTGCGTTCAAAGACTGCCGGTTGGCTTTGTAGATGAGAGGAATAAGAAAGAGAGGGGTGAGGAGGAAGAGAGAGAGATGGGATGTGGAGGAAGAGTGGAGAATGGAGGAAGAGGAGGAATGGAGGGTAAGGAGGAAGAGGGGGTGTGAAGACGAATGGACTATACTTTGATTTTATGCGCGTCTACATAGCCTCGTGTGTTATAAATCAATACGTGTGTGATCAAAGATTGTGTGTGTACGGACGATAAAAGCAATGATTTCTTAATAATGAATAGGTGGTCTTTACAATTGCGTTATTTAACGCCCGTCCAGTTCAATAGACGATTCAACGGATCCTTCGGTGCCCGAGGCGTTATGTTTGTCGGGTGACCGTTATGACACGCTTCAGTGCACGCGATCATCGTCCATCGACCGATGCCTGGGGCGTCTTCACCGTCGTGTGATCATAATTATAGGGTTCAGTGATTGTAATAATTTATTGCGCTCTACCGGCGTGGACTATTTGGGGGCTATGGGACCCTGTGAAAGAATAAAAATTTATTTTTCAATGTTTTTGACGTACAAGTAAGTCACACAGACAGACAGACAGACAGACAGACAGACAGACAGACAGACAGACAGACAGACAGACAGACAGACAGACAGACAGACAGGCAGACAGACAGACAGGCAGACAGACAGACAGACAGACAGACAGACAGACCGACAGGAATGTGCACGCAAAGGCCTTTACATCAAAAGGACTATAATTATAGGGTAGTTCCTAAAAGGAGTACAAGAAAGAAATGATTATAGGATAGATCATAGAAGAATAAGCCGCTCCAGCTAAGTGTTCTGTCCGCCGCGGTGATTTGAAAAGCGCAGTCCTTTGTGTTCTGTCTGTAGATGACGCCATTATTCGGTGCATTACCGATGACGCGTTCCCCGGGGTGGGGAGGGACGGGGCGGGCCTCTCCGGACCTGGAACAGCTCCTTTGTTTCCGGACCTGGAACAGCTCCTTTGTTTCCGGAGTTGGAACAATAGAGGCCCCGGAGTTGGAACAATAGCCTATGACGTCACTGGTCACGTGACTGAGGCTTAGTTCATCATAATTCCCCTACTGTAGGTGTTTAGGCTACCTCTGTTTTGCAGCATTCGATTTTTGCACAGCTACGAATCGAGTATATCTACACCAACTGCAATAAGGGTAGGGTACGTAAGAAATTCTGGTCGGGTCATCTGGACATGCAAGCATTTCTCAACACCCTTCTCCAGTTCTAATCTGACAAATTAGACAACTCTCCCATGATCCTGATGCGACCTGCTGACTGGAATCGCATAGCTAAAGCCACCTCCGTAATTAAACCGTGTACAAGTCGAAAGTCAACATTGCCAATAAAGGCATCAGATGTAACTGCTATAAACGATTATCGTAGCAGGTGAATTAGTTATATGCACCACTTCATCCTGTGTAGACTGTTGACATGCTTAAGATGTTGTGCCGTTTTGCTGCTGTTATTGATGCTGTTAATCGGACTCCTCATTGGGAACAGCTGCGTCTTCTTTCATTCAGTTATATTGGAGATGAAGAACTAGAACAATGGCCTATATTGAGAACAGACATTATCGGCGATTTAAGTGAGGGGCTTAAGTCTTCAAGGCATGATTAATGGACCTACCGAGGTATTTTTTCACCCTGCCATTAATAACTTTTGATGGAATCTACCCCATCCAACCCCATCTACCCCATCTACCCCCATCCACCCCATCCACCCCATCCCGATGCTACCACAGGTCTTTCATTCACTGATACCAAAACGGCGCAATATAAGTGCCACGTTAGTTATACTAAACCTTGGCATTAGGAGGCTTGTGGAGAAATGAAGAGGCTCTGCAGCCATAAAAGAATTAATCGAAAACGTTAAAAGACGATTCTTTACGACGTCGTAAATCTTGCGGAGAGACAACAGTACTGTCTGTAGAGTGAAAATTTCCACCGGGCGGATAATTTTCAAGCCGTAAAGACAACTCAACCAATTAGTTTTACAAGCGCTACCACTCGAATCTCTTATGCAACCAAACGGCCATTGCCAGCACCAGCAGCAGCAGTAGCATCCGATTTGGCAGACAATTCTGCCTTGGTTAGCATCATGGGCGGAGTTTATCAGGGGCTAGGGGGAGCTAAGCCCCCCAAGAAGGTCCAGATTCAGCTTTTTTACCATGCAAATGATATCTTTTTCCGGGCTTAGCCCCCCTAAGAAGGCATTAGCCCCTCCAAGAATGGAAACAAAACTCCACCCATGGTTAGCATACGGTGATTTTTCTTCTTGTTCTGGATAGAACAAACGATGGCAGCAGCCATAGGCGTAGGGGACATTTCAGCAGTGGGGGGAGGTCAAAAGTTAAACTTTTGCCCGAAAAATTTGACGACCTTTTTTGTCATCCGGTCGAAATCTTCCGTAAATTTCCATTACTTTTGGCCAAAAATTCTGATGACCTTTTTTTAGTCAGCCGGGGTCGAAATGCGAAATTTTCCGAAAATTTCCGTTAATTTTTATATACTTTTTCCTGGTCTGCTTGAGGCTTGCCCAAAAACCAGACTTTCCCGAAATTTGGGGATTTGCCCCTCTGGACCTCCGTCTCTTACGCCTATGGCAGCGACGACCGAGAGATTGTTGAAACAGGTTGCTGTCAACCGCGTGGGAAGAAATTGATTTATACGACCCACTGGACGACGACCACAGCTACTGGGTCGTCGTTGAAATGGTGTCTTCTGCGCAACATTTCGCAACGAGTAGCCTATGATTTATTAAGCTTGACGATTTTTTTTTCGCAGTCGTCTGCTGGACATTTGCAAGTTTGACACGGACAGGACCTTCGAAGACGGCCGAGGTCTTCGCAAAACACTAGCATTTGACAATTATATTATCACCACCTGTCACGGCTTTGTATATGGATGTGTAGCCTACTTGCTATAGCGCCCCTTCAAGACCTCTACTCAGAAGCGCTGAGAAAATGCCAGGGAAGGACTTTCCCAAGGTCCCTATATACGCGGCGTCTTTAGGTGGATTCGAACCTGCAACCCTCCGGCTGCAAAGCAACGAACATATCCACTACACCACCGCTCTCCACAGGCGGCAAGGAAGAGAGTGTTCTTGAACGGACCACTTCTTGGATTCTGTAAAAAAAAATCCAACAGGTCTGACTTACGACGAGATCAGTAATGACCGGAGAAATTACGGGAATTAAACGCATTTCATAAATTTCCTTCATGTTGGCATTTTTTATGACGTGACGCTTTCACCAAATGCAATCGCGCACATTGGACGGCTAAATCAAACGAAAGGTGTATTATGTATGACAAAACATCCAGCATTATTATCTCCTAAAATAGCCCATCCGTTTTCAATATGGTACGATGGTCATTCGTCGCTATTGCACTTAATTAAACGAACATGATATAATGGCAAATTAATCTTATAGGCCTATACAATAAATAATCCACACATTCGGTTTTTGTGTGTGTAAGCTACACATAAAATTACAGGCCTAGTCGAAGTCTACTCCATCTAGCGTTCAATAGCCTAATGTCTGTATGATAGCCATCGTAAACTCCAGATTTCACAATTGCTCAGCAATTCCATCGATAAAATTTAATGATAGCTATCTATAGGCTATAGGAGCGCTTAAGTAGTTATTTAGCTATATAGTGCGCATTCATCAGTAATATTAATAAATTAACGGTAGGCTATAAAAACAATAGCCTAATGACAGGGTCTAGGAATTCAGTCTCTACAGAAATCGTTCTTTTGCCGTTTTCACTTCAGTTCCATTCCCAAGACGACTGCTGGATGTTGTTCATTGCCACTAAGAACCATAATATCTCATTTGAACCTTTTCTAATTATTATAATTATTGTCACTCGGCGTTTAGCCTACTCTTAAAGCGCCGCTAAAATTCATCTACCAATTTGCTTAGGCCTACTTGCAATGGCTTACAATAACTAGCATTGTATAAGCTTAGCCTATAATATTATAGCCAGGCAGGCTATCACAAATGTGTTCGCTGACAAGCGGAAATCCTCAACCGGCAAATGAAAATCCCGAAGAGACAAACGGAAGTCATGAATTGACAACCGGAAGTTGTGAAACGCCAAACGGAAGTGCAAAAGCGATAAACGGAAGTCCTTAAATGACAGATGGATGATGCCCTGAAGCGTGTCAATACAGAAACTCCAGACAACTGTTTAAAACCGCTCGCAAGAATAATTTGACTGTGTGCCACTTTTTCATCAGGCTATAATTGCACTCATTGTCCTTGTAAAGTGCCGGATATGTCTCGCCTTAATAAAGATCATACTTACTCACATACTTGCGTCAGCTTGAGGCTTCTCACTAAGACTTTAATATCGCCACCCTCAAAAGCAATCGCCTCTCGACTCACGCGACCACGTTCCAGTTATATGCGCAACCGCAAGGCAGAAAGCTACTCTCAATCTATAGAACGGCATAAGTCAAGTCTCAATCTCACTGGAGGGCTTTGCTATCGTATAATATACCATCCGAGGAACTAGGACAGTTCCAGTTTAAGCGGCAGTGCTAACGGCTTTAATGAGATGGCGATTGTCTTATCATAAGAAGTCTCGGGTCGTTGTGTCCTAATAACCGCCTTCTCTCAAACGCGGCGCCGGTCGTTCAAGCATTAAGACGAGAACAGATTTTATGAACCGCAGGAGATAAAGACGAGAAATTTATAGCCAGTTCAAGTATGCCCCTGGCAACCCTAAGACTCTAATGACGTACACGTTGATTAGCCCATTTTATATATAGATCCGTATACATTATAAGCTCATACATACATATATATATATATATATATAATGCACACACAAGTACAAGGTGGGTCAAAAATAAGTCAGTAGATTTATGCCGATATTTTGACCAAAAGTAAGAATGCTTAAATCAAGTTTTACATGCATGAGGCATAGGCGCAACCACCCTATGGGACCCACGGGACGCGTCCCCTCCAACTTTTGAGAGGTTTGGGACCATTAATGGGATGGTCCCCCCCAACTTTCGACGAGACTTGGGAGGTCCCTTCCAACTTTTGCCACTGACTGCTGCTAATAGCCGTTTGAATACAGATTGGCATATTAAAAACATAGTTTCTCGGCATTAAGGCTGAGTCAAGAACGTTTTTATCTGGCATCTTACCCCGACAGTTTCGGCGTCCCACAGATTGCACGTGATTGTGTTGCTAAGTGTGAATCACGGATACTGAATTTGGTTATAATTAAGTGACTCTTCAGTCTTGACTTTCTTTTAAAAGGCCTTTTTCGTGTCTGGTTTGAATGTTTTTGTCTTTTCAAATGCAAAATACCAGGTCTTTTGCAGTCCAATGTGCCAGAAATTATCATAATATATGCACATACATGTAGGATTAATTTTAGTTAGGTTTCTCAATTACTCATTTTATTCGTACAGTGTTTGTTTCTGTGGTAATGTATGTCTACACCGTGGGCGTAGACACAGAGGAACATCGGGGACGGTCTCCTCCAACAAGGCCGTAGTTAGGGGGTGTTTTGGGTGTTTGAACACCCCCCCCCCCCCAAATGGAAAATGTAAAAAATAATATAATGCATTTACTAGCACATGATGTAAAAACCATGAAATAAAACCCTGAAAAAACCATCCGAAATGGAAAATGTAAAAATTAGTAGAATATTATTTACTAGCACATAATGAAAAAGAATCATGAAATTAAGCGAAAGATACTAAGAAAGCAGTTTGCGATGGTCTTCTGAAATTTTGACGAATAAAAAAGGTGTCTTCAGAAATTTTGACTACTAAAAAAGGTGTCTTCAGAAATTTTGACTCCTAAAAAAAGGTGTCTTCAGAAATTTTGAGAACTAAAAAAGGTGTCTTTAGAATGTTTTACACCTACAAAGGTGTCTTCAGAAAATTTGACGACTAAAATAAAGTGTCTTCAGACATTTTGACGACTAAAAAAGGTGTTTTCAGAAATAAAGTCGTCAGAAATTCTCCGCCGAAGAAACACCCCCGAAATCAAATCCTGGCTACGGCCTTGCCCTCCAACGTTTGTGACGGGGGAAGGAGGTGCTTAAATCCATCTCCAATATTTCAGACATATTTAATAAATAGCCTATCATCGTAAACTTCTGCAGTGTTATCCATTGTTTCTACGTAATGATCAATTTAGTTAAGATGGCAGCTCAAAATGCTACCATAGGGCCTAGCAGTATAAAAATTAAAAAATTAAACAAAGGGAGGAGACATTTATTGAAGTCTTAGAATTAGATCATGCAATTTTTTCAATTAAATTATGAGAAATTATTTTGAGATGATGACTTAAGAAATCTGAAAATATTAAAACAATGTGGGGGACGCTTCTGAAGTCACAGAATCACAATCATCAACACTGAAATGATTGAGTAAAAGACAGCCTAAAATGCCATGTCATTATAGTTTTAGAATTAAATAAATTAAACAATGAGTAGGGCAAGTCTTAAAGCATGTCTTTCAGCAATGAAATTATGAGAAAAAACTTTCAGATGACAGCTTAGAAAGGTCACCAAATTTTACATCATGGAAATTTGAAAAAATTACAAGTTGAGGAGACGCTTTTTAAGTCTTCAACCCTGATGAGCAATTTCGTAAAATGACAGCCTAAAATGCTACCATTGCATTGTGAGAATTCAAAAATTTCCCTGCTCGGCGCTTCGCGCCTCGCCGATTGTCCTTCCGCCGCTCGTTCACCCCCCCCCAGTCAACACCAAGCATTCGCTTATGATTTATACAGTCAGGATATAGAAATGGACACATAATAATGTTTCAAAATCTTTAGTTCCACTCTGTGCTGATTTATATGGGCATTGTGCAATTGAATAAATGAATATTATGGATATTTGTTGTAAGACAATAAACAATTTACCATTTTACCGTTTATAGATAGGTTTCTCTAAAATAAGTTGAACTTTTGTCCCTTTTTCCGGTTAGATGGAAATGAACACTGATGATTCTCATTCTTTGGTTTCATTGTGTCTTAATTTATGTGTACATTAAAATCAAAGATCTTATAGTCTTTAGACTCTCTGTTAAAATTATTGAGTATTTGTTGCATGACTTCTGTTCATTTAGGGTTAGCTTTGCATCCACAGAAGCTGTGATTTTTTTTTGGCAAAGCAATGTCAAATTAATGTCAATTTTTATGGCTCATTAAGTGATTGATTGACTGATTTAGATTTAGACTTTCACAGATCGAGGTGGTTTAAGTACTTCTATTTCGATATCATCGTTGCAAAATTTCAGATAAACTAGAACCCAAAATGCACTCGATTTGGCATCAAATGCTCAAAATTGCGTCAGTTGCTGGGGCTCCGCCCCAGACCCCGATGGGGGAGCTTACGACGCTGCCCATACCCCCTAGTCGTTAGGGCTTCTTGCCTTCGGCAATCGCGGCTCCACGCGTTTCGCGCTTGCTATTATTACTCCTACTAAGAATTTCCATCGGTCCCGGTCCCCCCCAACTTTTGGGACATGGTTGCGCCTATGGCATGAGGCAATTCACATTTACACAAACAACCAAATTTTACCAAAACATTTCGAACAAAACAACTTTATATTACTTTTAGTGAGTCTACCCAGTTTTTGACGCTCCAAAAATATAACGCAGCAAAAAGTGACCCAAAATGAGTTTATTAAGTCGCACATCAGCTAGGCCTATTGCTAGCAAATAAACAGTTTTATTATAAACTTGATATTGCCAGACAATAATATTGTTATTATTACTAGTTAGAAAAGTAACATGTAGCCTACCAGCGTAGCTGCATGTCACTGACATCATTTAATAGGATGACTATCCGGTTGGTAATACATATAATTATATTATATATAGGGGGGCCTAATTATATATTATAGCCTATTATTGTGGGGCACGGTGGGGTAGTGGTGGCGTCGTTACCTTGGAGCCGGAATGTTCGAGGTTCGAATCCACCTCGCCGCGTAAGGACCTTGGGCAAGTTCTTCACTCAAATTGTTCAGCGCTTCGATCGGCGTGAAACTCCGATGCAGTTTCCGCTCTGCATTCGGGAGCGCCTCAGAGTATAGAGAGAGCTTGAATGGGCGCTATAACAAGCACACGTATACAAACAAATATATACCATGCAGTATGGCGACCATTCTGTGAAGGTGAAATGTCATAATATTATTATTTTCCTCTCTCATCTTTCTTCTCGAAAACAGAATTGCTAGGATTGCAACCACTGCACCTCTGATCTTTCCACTTCCACGCCCTAATATCCATATGCATTCAGTGCAATTTTTACGGCACTGTTGACACACTTTGCCACTATTCTCGTATCCCCGATTGCGCCAGTCCCAAGTTTTTATATAGGAGGAGGGCAGCGCTATTGATCTCTGTTATCGAACAGCGACATCGTTAAACCGTGAGTACTATAGGTTATAAATATGCCACTGCAGTGCTATCGTCGTAATAAAATCGTTGAGCATAATAATCGCTTAGCAATCTATAGCTTTTCTCGCACGGGTCATAATATTCAATTCAATGCATGCGTAGGCATTGATACTCTATCGGTTGACATAAGCAATCTGTTATAGTGAGGCACGGTGGCCGAATTCAGGGCCGGATTAAGAAATGTGGGGGGCCTTGTTAGGAAAAATTGGTGGGGCTCTTCGGCCGAAAAATTTGATGACCTTTTTTAGTCGCTTGGTCGAAATTTCTTTAGATACAGATTTTTTCCTGCCAAAATAGTTTGTTTAGTCGTTTGGCCAAAATTTCCTCAGAATATATCAATTTTTTCCTCGAAATTGTTTTCCCCGCATGTGTGGGGACCCCCTAAAGTGAGGGCCCCTGTTCGGCCGAACATGTTGAACATGCCTTAATCCGGCCCTGTGGCCGATTGCTCAGTGTTTAAATTAAAGTGGGTGGGGACGCATGGGAACGGCGTTCTCACTGCTTTCGAAATTCTTTGCTTGATCTGCCACTGCATGGAATCCTGGAATCACACTCGCGTTCCCATAAACTGTTCTCCAGCGTTCCCAATGCTCACCCAAACCACTTTAGGCACTAGGCCTACATGTGCAAGCCTATATACAAGCCTATAGCTTTTGAATGCGTCTCTCTCTCTCTCTCTCTGTCTGTCTGTCTGTCTGTCTGTCTGTCTGTCTGTCTGTCTGTCTGTCTGTCTCTGTCTCTCTCTCTCTCTGTCTCTGTCTCTGTCTCTGTCTCTGTCTCTGGCTCTCTCTCTCTCTCTCTCTCTCTCTCTCTCTCTCTCTCTCTCTCTCTCTCTCTCTCTCTCTCTCTCTCTCTCTCTCTCTCTCTCTCTCTCTCTCTCTCTCTCTCATCTCTCTCTCTCTCTCTCTCTCTCTCTCTCTCTCTCTCTCTCTCTCTCTCTCTCTCTCTCTCTCTCTCTGTATGCCTATGTATCTGTCGAAGTTATCCACTGACAAAATTGGATCAGCCAAATCCACTTCCACTCCTGCATTGATTAATTATTGATTATGCAATTCGACCCTCGACATGCTCCAGTGGGTATTACAACTACAATCCAGCGCCATATAAGTCATTCACTTATACTACGTTCATGATGCATGCTTACATTACCGACACTGGCCTGGGATTTTCACCCAAAAAACTGTTGATGCTTACATTACCGAAACTGATCTCGGTCTCGGATCTTCACCAAAAATTACTGCTTCAATGCACACTTGACGATGTCTGCATTCCGAAGAGTCTCTGGAAATGCGCTATAAAAATGACTAGATTTATCTAGCGCCTTCTAGCGCCTTAAAAGGTTCGAACTAATCCTCGTGTTATGTTCTTTCAAGCGTGTGTTTACACGACCGGTTTCTCATGTTTATGTAGCGCCTTTATTTAGGTGACGCTGCCAAGCACCGTTGATCTGCTATGCGTCTCCACAAATTCATCGTCCCATTGAACGATCAGAACCGTATGTATACTGCGCGTCACGAAAGAGACACAGACAGATAGACAGACAGACAGACAGACAGACAGGCAGACATACACACAATATACATGTTTACACACAGACAGACACAGGGGCGCCGTTAGGCGTACGCACGTACGCAAGTGCGTACAGCGCGGAAAGGCAAAAAAAAATTTTTTTCACAAATTGCAAATTTATTATAAGCGATGAAATTCTATTGAAATTTTATAATCTATAGAATATACTTACTTCCTTACTTACTTACACTCTAATAGAGAGCCATCTTGTTTCTTATAGCCGCCTAGGCCCTAGAGGTCTATGGATCCTGGGATTCCTGGATGTAAAACCGTTAAAACTTTTTTTTAAATTTAATTTTTGTTTGTATGTGTTTCTATGTGCACTTTTTATAGCCAGGGGCGGATCCAGGGGGGCAATCTGGCGAAGGCCCTCCATTTAAAACTGCCATGGGACGTGGCCCCTCATTTGGTATGAAATTAGCAATATGCATATGGGGGTAATGGCATATTGCCCCCCCCCCCTATTCGGAAAATGGCATGGGACGTGGCCTCCAAGTCGGTTTTCAAGTGGAGGAGTAAAATAAAAGGTCACCAACTTTTTGGCGGATGAAATGGTATGATTTTCTCCCCAAAAAATTTGGCAGATGACTAAAAAAAACCTCATCAACTTTTTTTCGCGGATGAAAAGTACTTCAGCCAAAGACTGATCCCTATTTATTTTCGACCAACAACCCAATTTCGAAATTTGTTTCACCTGTCCCATCCCAGGTTCTAAGATTTTTGCCCCCCCCCTTGGAAGAGTTCTGGATCCGCCACTGGTTATAGCGCCCCTTCAAGCTATCTACTCTGGCCGAAGCGCTGAGCAATTGTGAGTGAAGGCCTTGCCCAAGGTCCTTACGCGGCGAGGTGGATTCGAACCTGGAAAATTCCGGCTTCAAGGCGACGATAGCATAGCAATATGCCGATCTAAAGGTATCAAATTGCACCTCCTAAACATCACCCCCCCCCCCGGTAACTTGTACCGTAACCGGTTTCAGATTACCCCCGGACACTAGATTTGCATAGATTTATCCGTCATCCCACTGTGGTTTGTTATCAATATTTTACTCGGAAAAAATAATAGCCGCGAAGCCTTTTCTCCATGTAACTTCAGCGGCGATTTAGTATTTTAGTTAGGCCCTACAGATGAAAATATTTATAACAAACCAAACCACGAAGTGGGATAACGGATGAAAATCTTCAGACCAAAACAAGAAGCGGGATTATTTTTCTGATATTTTTAGTCCAATAAATGCGACGATTGATGCAAATTACAGTTTGCAGAGGGGGGGGGGGGTAATGTTTAGGAGGGGGTAATAATTTGAAGCCTTTAGCATGGGCGTCCGCAGGAATTTTTCTAGGGGCGCAAACTTTTATATAATTGTCACATGGTCTAAATTTATTGGGTGACAGTTTGAATTTCCATATTACCACGAGAGAATCCTATAGATCCTATCCTACCTATACGTTATGTGCCCAAAGAATAGGTTCAACATGACTGCCTAAAAATGGCTCCATTTGAGGTCGACACAGCCAAAAATGCGCTGGTCGCTGGGTCTCCGCCCCCAGACCCCGCTGGGGGAGCTTACTGTAAAGACAAAACCTTTCTCTTTTACAATAACATTTTGATTTTTATTGTTATCCTGGTAGCTTGCGACACTGAAAAACGACTTATTCTTAAAATTTTCGCGACTTTGTCGTTCACAAATAGCTGGCAAACAAGAGCCTAAAAATGGCTCCATTTAAGGTCGAAACAGCCAAAAATGCGCTGGTCGCTGGGGCTCCGCCCCAGACCCCGCTGGGGGAGCTTACGACGCTCCCCCAGACCCCCTAGTCGGGATGGGCTTCGCGCCTTCGGCACTCGCAACTTCCCGCCTTTGGCGCCGCCACTGACGACCAATTAGGCCTACAATACAGCGTCCTGACACTTTTTTTACACTTTAAGCACTGTATATGTGTGGATATATATATATGAGATTGGATTGGTAGTATTTACGCCCCCCTAACCAGAAATCCTGGATCCGCCCCTGAATATAAGCTCGTATCGATCGCTGTTCGCTTCATATTATTTTGTGCAAGTTGTGCGTACAGAAATAAAATCCTGGCGGCGCCGCTGGACAGACAGATATTCAAACGGACAGACATATAGATTTACAGACAGAAAGATAGATAGATCTATAGGCCTACAGACAGACAGATATTCAAACGGACAGACAGATAGATTTACAGACAGACAGAGAGGTATACAGACAGAGAGAGATAGACATTAGCCTATTTAGGGGGTTAGGAGTTCAACCCCTCCCGAAATTTGCAATTGTAGAATTTGTAAACGATACGGTACCACGTAGAATGAAAGAAGATGGACATGAGTTAACCTACACTTTCAGCACGATCTTGAAAAATGCAGAGCAGTAACTTTCGCATTATTTAAGTGTATGCCTAATTGCCTATTATAGGTCTACGTACGTTTCTCAGTCTAAATTTGTGCGCCAGCACTACCACTATATAATCGCCTACTGCAAAGAACTTTCTTAATCAAAAGTAGAAGTTCACTTTCTCCTCTGTCCTGTCCGTATTTAGGCCTTCATGTATGCTACGACGTTTGTACGGGCGCCCATGGCAACAGCGCAGTTGAAACTTCAAGTTTACCAGAAGTGGGGCGCACAACTTGCGGCACAAGCGACCCAACGACCACGGTATTAAAGTCTCAGTTTGGCAACCGAGAATGACGGCATGCATGATCTGTCTTCATTGAAGTTCATTCTCTGTCGTTTCAGACCTTCAGATGCAGTACTCGAGGTTACGGGAATGAGAAGCGTAGCCTACGTTACTGTCCTGTCTCGGCGTCTTCCTGGCTATCTCAGCGTCTCCGCTTACCCCCTCCCTTACCCCCCCCCCCCGCCCCAATTCCTCTTTGCTTGACCCCACAATGCACTCGGCACGTCACAGCTAACTCCGGTCAAAAATATCGGAATAATTTTCGCCTCAAGAGCGAATCAACTCAATCGGAAATTCTCATCGTCGGTTCGTCGATTCCAATTGGTGAGATGCAATGAGGCTTCTACAGCTAACTGCATTCAACTCATCAGATAACGATTAAGACAACTCGATCTCACGAAACGACGATGAAATGACGGCGGAATGACGACGAATGTAAATAAGAAATTCCGGCGGCGCAACGTTACACTCGGCCGGTTATAATGACGTAGTGGGTCTATCAGTCTTGCAGCTCATCGTCGCTTCCGTCATCAGTCCACGGCTGGCAGCGGCTCGGACGTCAGAGGCGTCTCCACTTTCGGATCGGCATAAATTGCTAGTGATGGTGTTAGCGTGTCTCGTATATATAAACCAGGGCCGGATTTAGGGTGGTGGGGGCCCATGGGCGCTCATTACGGTGGGGCCCTTTTCTGCAATAGATATTTTGCGTTTGATGCACAGTCTCTGGCAGGGACAAGCCCCCATGCGGTCATAATATGTCACAGGCAAAGGTGCTAAAAGCAATGTTTTAATTGTTGACTTATTGTTAACACAAAAAATTAAATGTACATAGGCTACATGTATCTGGAGACAAAGTGAGAAGGTCATTGTGCTGATAAATTATTATAGTGACTGCTTAGTGACTGCTATATATTATTTTTATTGCATGGTAGGCTGTTATGCCATTTCACAAACACAACGTTAAAGGATGAGCGTTAGGCTTCTTATTCTGTTTTCAATAGGCCTATAAGTCACTTGAATAATACACACATAGGCAGGGTTGAAAGTGAGCCGGGTCTGTATTTTGGGCAAATTACAAAAAAATCGTCAGAAAATTTTCGGGTCAAAGGCATCGACTCGTCCATAAAAGTCAGACCCAGCAACTTTTCCAAACCACTTTCAGCCCCGCACATAGGTCTACAAAGAAAGAAAGTGAAAATAGTGATAAGCAAGACCTCCAAAATAAAACAGATATATAGACTAAGATCAGTTCCGTAGCTTGGTTAGGCCTACTGCAGTTGGATTTAAGTTTGAGTAGCCTATGGCTTTGAGTAGCTATCTTTCTAATATCAAAGTCATCAATTAACTGATTAAAATCCATTTGGCATTGAGTATCACTCTCTAAGCTAAACACTGCAAGGTGGCTAAGTCACGTACCATGTGTTGGCGTGTAGGCCCTGTACGAAACCTGTTCTTGATAATAATTATTATCTTCATCTTGGAAAACGAGCGTTCAGCACTGCAGTTTGTGACCATGGGCACCAATTACATTCTTAGCTTAATTTCCACATTTAGAAATGAACTTTCAACATTTTTGTCAAGTATTATAGGCTTAATTGGTTTCTGAACGGCTCCTGACTTATGCCGAGGCCTGTAACGTTCTTCCTGTCAGGTCTTGAAACATTTTTACAACATAGAGAAGCTGCAAAATACCTCTTTGCCAAGGCTTTCATCGAGTCTTCACCATAATAGCCTGCCCTACTGCTACATGATTTTTTTGCAAACTTGAGAATTTTTTCATCATTAGCGGGCCTACGTACACGATTCATGCTTAGAAAGAAAATCAAACCTTGAGCAGAGCAGTTCTTTGATTCTAGTATTTTTGTCCTCCATGGTGACAGCAGATAATACTTAGAGCTGTTGCCTGAAGTAATACGAGTTGTCTTTGCAGGTAACCTACTTCTCATTTTGAGATGCTTTTTCTTTACTTAACTTGCGCTTTTGGCACGGCTCTATCCCTATTAGTGCCCTTACAGGCCTACAGATCTTCAGTTCTTCATGTCTATAATACAGGACTGCAGTCTCACCGACTCTGACAGCACAGAAATGACAGCAAACAGCTGTGCACTACCACAGATGTGACCATTTGGGTCACTCAAGGTCAAAAGCGACAGCCGAATGCTGGATTTAAGACAGAATATCCACTGTCTACACTTTACAGTAGAACCTTTCCCTCCGTAACACGATACTCGTGGTGAGGGCACTGAGGGCCATGGGGCTCTGGACGCTGATCAACGCACCAGGTCTCGATCTGTTCTGTTCATTGTTTGCTGCATGCGGACCGAGTCGAGGGAAGCACCTCTGACACCTGACATCGTATCTGCATGCCTACATGTACGTCTCAGCTTGACTTAAAAGGAAGATAATCTGTCAACAGCAGCAGCTGCTGAAGATGCCAGGCTTAAAGCAATACTGGTGAACAATATTAACGAATAAGTGGTCAAATGAAAAGCCTATACAGTACTGCTACTCACTGCTTAAGATCCAGTTAAGACTCTTATAAACCCTTCCATAATCAAAATTTCTGGGTATGCACTGAAGGAAAAAAATTAAGCTGCAACTGGTGGGGGCCCCTAAGTGGTGGGGGCCCCTGGGCTGGAGCCCGTGTAGCCCATGCCTAAATCCGGCCCTGATATAAACAGTCTGGCCACATTACGGCAGACACGAAGTGACAGGGCTTTTTAGCCTACAGTTATTTGACGAGATGTGCAGTTCTAAATGGATTTGTGCAGTTGTAGCAGTTCTGTGTCGCTAGAAAGTTTTAAAAAGGTCATTAAACTCATTATCATCAGATTGGGAGTAATTTACCATGGATGGGAATACGGCACCATAGAAATCGTCATTGTTATTATTCGTAATCTCCAGCTTTCTAGAGCGCCACTCGAAAGCCAAACGCAGGGCACCAGCTTATTCACGAACGCTCGTTATTATAACACAACCACTTTTTTCCACTTGGCCGTGGTCATGAACGCCTGAGAAGAAAGGGATGTTGAAGGGTCACTATCACAAGTCCTGATTGATTGATTGATTGACTGATTGATTGATAAACAAATGAAACTTCAAGATCTTTCAAAAAGCCCTCTGGCGATATCTCACGATCAAAATGTACCAGATACTGTAATTCACAGCAGAATGCAGCTTGAACCGCACATAAACAGACAGGAACTTAGCTTAAAAAAATCCCCACAACGTATTACGGAAACATAATCTGCCTCTTTTCTCCTATGTTCAAAGTTAAAGTTCGCATGATCGTCATGGTTACTCTAAAAATTTCTGAGCAATGTTTGCATACTTAAAATCGTTAAATTCTCAACGATATTTAACATGAATATTTAACATTATTTAGTGCAGCAAGCGAATCCAATTTACTTTGATCAATAAGCAGCAGTGGGCAGTGCAGCATAAATATTCAATCACAAGAACAGTCGTCTTTTCCCGGAACTCGGTTCTACCACAAAGCTTCAATGCCAGCAAAGTATACACATGAATCAGAACGTCGGTCGTTCACAAAAGACTTCCAGCAACAGCAAACCGGCAGGGCTTTTTTAACGCGCAGTTGTACACAAAATGTGCAGTTCTAAATGGATTTTATGCAGTTGTAGAAGCACTTCTGTACAGTTAAAACTAGCAAAAAATGGTCATTGTCCTCCGATTGTAAGTAATTTACCACGGAGGATGGGAGGAGATTTAAGAAGTTGTGCAGTTCCAAAAATTCCTTAAAAACAGCCCTGCAAACCAGACACCGTTAATCGCCTCAAACTCAACAGGTCGCTGTGTACGCAAGAAATCAAGAGTACGTGCAGAAAAGTCGTTGATCTAATTGAATAGTTAAACTACGAAGTCTTAACCGAAACGTCGGCTGAAGGTCGAAATCGGGATCGCAAACACGAATTCAATCCTTCTCGATTTCGCGCGATTTCTACGGCGAGGAACTGAATTCTTGGAACTGAAAAGATAAACGTTTTCATGAGACGGATTATCCTAAATAAGTAATTCATTCATTCATTTCAAGAATTTATATAGCGCCTCTTCAAGCAACCTACTCAGAGGCGCTCCCAGTTCAGCCACAGCTAAATAAAATAGGAGGGTCATTCCACGTCAACTCAACCAGGGGTGCCACCACACCCATTTGGATTTTTCTGAAAATTTTTGTACATAAACTACATGCAATATAAGGAATAACAGTGAAAATTTGAGCAGAATATCTCAAAATTTGACCGAGATATTAATTTTTGAAGTTAATGACCCAAAAACGTACCGCGAGAAAACCGCACGAACCACCAAGTTTGGACTGTTATATCTCGGTCAAGAAAAGAGCTAGAGGGCTGAAATATTTTTTGTGCAATCAGTTTTTTTGTGCTCTTTCCAAATATGCAAGAACCAGAATGGAGTCAGTTTTTGTTTTTAATATAAAAATTAGTAAATATAGCACAGACACCAATTCTCACCCAAGTTTTGGACATCATGTCAGCAGGTAGGAATAAGATATAATAATACTTGTACTGGTTTTATATTGAGGCACATTGGTGCTCATCAGGCATATAGTCAGTACCTGATTAGTTTCATCATTAGTGTGTTTTCCAAGGACGTTTTCCTTGTCATGATCGTGAAAATGGAGTGTAAAGATCATCAAAAAAGTGACAATGTGTATCTTTTGAAATTTATGAAAATTTGCACATATATTGTGGACATGCAGATCCTTCATTGGTGAAAAATTCAGGATGGTGTTCAGCTCCGTTTCTGGGAAATTATTTTTTGAAGTCGACCAATATTACTGTGTCGCGAGCAAATTTCATGATCCACAATGTTTGGACAGTCATATCTAGACCAGGAAATGAACCAGAGGACTGATATTGTTGTCATGTAATCACTTTCATGTGCTCTTTCCAGACATGTATGAATTTTGGTTGTATATTTTGCGATTTTTTATTTATAAATTTGTAAATATTGCACAAATGCCAATTTACATTTATTCGGACATGAAAACTGCATGATCCTCAATGTCTGGACTGCCATATCTAGGCCAGGAAATGAACCAGAGGACTGATATTGTTGTCATGGAATCACTTTCATGTGCTCTTTCCAGACATGTATGAATGTTGGTTGTATATTTTGCGATTTTTTATTTATAAATTTGTAAATATTGCACAAATGCCAATTTACATTTATTCGGACATGAAAACTGCATGATCCTCAATGTCTGGACTGCCATATCTAGGCCAGGAAATGAACCAGAGGACTGATATTGTTGTCATGGAGTCAGTTTCTTGTGCTCTTTTCAGACATGTATGAATGTTGGTTGTATTTCTTGTGATTTTTTATTTATAATTTTGTAAATATTGCACAACTGCCAATTTACATTTATTCGGATATGAAATTGGCATGATCCGCAATGTTTGGACTGCCATATCTAGGCCAGGAAATGAACCAGAGGACTGATATTGCTGTCATGTAATCAGTTTCTTGTGCTCTTTCCATTTATGTAAGAATGATGGTTGTATTTCATGTAATTTTTTATCTATAATTTTGTAGATATTGCACAAATGCATTGTGCATTTTACATTTATTCAGACAGGAAAACTGCATGATCCACAATGTTTGGACTGTTATATCTAGGCCAGGAAATGAAGTAGAGGAATGATATTGTTGTCATGTAGTCAGTTTCTTGTGCTCTTTTCATATTTGTAAGAATGTTGGCTGCATTTTTTGTGATTTTTCATTTATGTGAACTTTCGTAAATATTGCATAGCTGCAAATTTACCATATATTTATTCGGACATGCATAATTGTATATATCTCGGATATGTCCTCTTTCATATGATGATGACTCACTTAGGTAGCTAGATATCCTCCAAATAATGTTTACTTTCATCTTTTACCATAATTAACATTGTGTGAAATGGAAAATTGTGAGTAATCATATGAAAGAAGTATATAAGTGAGTATATCTAAAATATACAATTTTAGTATGTGTCCGAATAAATGTAAATTGACAGTTGTGCAATATTTACAAATTTATAGATTAAAAATCACAAGAAATACAACCAACATTCTTACAAACATGAAAAGAGCACAAGAAACTGATTACATTGCAACAATAGAAGTTCTCTACTTCAGTTCCTGGCCTAGATATGGCAGTCCAAACATTGCGGATCATGCCAATTTCATATCCGAATAAATGTAAATTGGCAGTTGTGCAATATTTACAAAATTATAAATAAAAAATCACAAGAAATACAACCATCATTCTTACATAAATGGAAAGAGCACAAGAAACTGATTACATGACAGCAATATCAGTCCTCTGGTTCATTTCCTGGCCTAGATATGGCAGTCCAAACATTGCGGATCATGCCAATTTCATATCCGAATAAATGTAAATTGGCAGTTGTGCAATATTTACAAAATTATAAATAAAAAATCACAAAAAATACAACCAACATTCTTACATACATGAAAAGAGCACAAGAAACTGACTCCATGACAACAATATCAGTCTTCTGGTTCATTTCCTGGCCTAGATATGGCAGTCCAGACATTGAGGATCATGCAGTTTTCATGTCCGAATAAATGTAAATTGGCATTTGTGCAATATTTACAAATTTATAAATAAAAAATCGCAAAATATACAACCAACATTCATACATGTCTGGAAAGAGCACATGAAAGTGATTACATGACAACAATATCAGTCCTCTGGTTCATTTCCTGGTCTAGATATGACTGTCCAAACATTGTGGATCATGAAATTTGCTCGCGACACATTAATATTGGTCGACTTCAAAAAATAATTTCCCAGAAACGGAGCTGAACACCATCCTGAATTTTTCACCAATGAAGGATCTGCATGTCCACAATATATGTGCAAATTTTCATCAATTTCAAAAGATACACATTGTCACTTTTTTGATGATCTTTACACTCCATTTTCACGATCATGACAAGGAAAACGTCCTTGGAAAACACACTAATGATGAAACTAATCAGGTACTGACTATATGCCTGATGAGCACCAATGTGCCTCAATATAAAACCAGTACAAGTATTATTATATCTTATTCCTACCTGCTGACATGATGTCCAAAACTTGAGTGAGAATTGGCGTCTGTGCTATATTTACTAATTTTTATATTAAAAACAAAAAATGGCTCCATCCTGGTTCTTGCATATTTGGAAAGAGCACAAAAAACTGATTGCACAAAAAATATTTCAGCCCTCTAGCTCTTTTCTTGACCGAGATATAACAGTCCAAACTTGGTGGTTCATGCCGTTTTCTCGCGGTACGTTTTTGGGTCATTAACTTCAAAAATTAATATCTCGGTCAAATTTTGAGATATTCTGCTCAAATTTTCACTGTTATTCCTTATATTGCATGCAGTTTATGTACAAAAATTTTCAGAAAAATCCAAAGGGGTGTGGTGGCAAATTGTCATTTTACTGGTTGAGTTGACATGGAATGACCCAGGATTTGAGCGACTTATAAAAAGCAGGTGAATTTAGCCTAGGCATAAGTCGCAAGGTTGGTGGGAGGCCATTCCAGATAGCGGGACCCACAGCAGAAAAGGCCCGTCGCTGCCTGGTAGAAGTGTGAGCGCGAGGAACCAAAAGCTCCTTAGTTGTAATGTGGTGGTGTGTGGTGGTGGTAGTGTTGGTGATACCCAGGCACGAAGAACAGTAGAATGCGGGCCCTAAACCCGCTATCCCTCATAAGGTTGAATAAAACTTCCACTCGCAATCAGGTTCTTATATTATGTATGAAAGGAGAGGAAGGAGCGGTCATCGGTTATAGGCGATTTGCATATGGTGGACACGGGGTTGGGTCTCGAAAAAATGCATGTACTCAAGATAAATTTCTAATCATACCTCAAAGCGCAACGTAGGGACCCTGAGCAAGTCCTTCACTCGCAGTTGCTCGTGCGCAACTGCGTGAAACTCCGATGCAGTGTCCACGCTGATAGTCGGAAGCGCCTCTGAGTAGAGAACTTGAAGGGGCGCTCTAGCAAATCCGAGAAATACATAAAGTATTGTGGGGAGCGGTGGTGTAGTGGTGGCGTCGTCGCCTTGAAGCCGGAAGGTTCGAAGTTGGAATCCACCTTGCAGCGTAAGGACCTTGGGCAAGTCCTTCACTCACAATTGCTCAGCGCTTCAGCATGAAACTCCGATGCAGTGTACGCTCTGCATTCGAGAGCGCCTCTGAGTAGAGAGCTTGAAGGGGCGCTATAGCAAGTGCACATACATAAAACAAAAGTAAAAGTCGAGTGTAATGAATAATCGAGTCCTTGTTTTCTACCTATCGTTGTGTTTGATTCGGAAACGTCTTGTCGACAGTCGAGTCTGAGAAGCGTCGCCATATTCCAGTCTTCGACTTTGCCTTCAAACTGATTGCAGAAGTCACGCCACTTCTAAAGAAATTCATCGAACGAACAACAGATGTTAGATGATATGATCCAGAATTCCAATATTCGGTTTCTAAATCGAATTCTAACGGATTTTATTATCCACCAACCAGTAATTAATCGAATTATTATTTTCTAACACTTTCAAAGTAAAACTTACATGAATGTCAGAAAAAAATAATTCATGCAATTTTATTTGATTAGTGTTTTATTTATGTTGTTAAATGAATATTCATACAAGATGTTATAAAAGCACACAGTATAAATAACGTTCAGCTAATTTTAAATCACTAAGTAGAAAATGAGCAACTTTGCACTGACACTGGGTTGCACGTCATACATACGTTACAGTAACTTATGGTACCTTTTCATATGGCGGGACACATATTATATTTACATAGAATTAGCCAGAAAAAACCGGTAGCTGGCTTAAAACCAGATTTCTTGAACCGATATTCGGATGAATAATAATTCAGTGAAGATGACTGTAAAGTTAAAATGTAATACAAAAGAATTTCTGCCTACATAAGTAGAGCATCTAAAAATTATCCATTCTATGAATGCATTTACCTCCTTGCTTTCTGGAGCTTTAATTTCATTTTCGTCTATGAGGTCGATGGGCGTCGCTGGAAAACATTTCCGAAAATGTTCGTAGATCTCATCGTCGATTGGAGACAGTCGCAGGTAAAGTGGATCAACGGATACCAAGATCTATTGATACAAAAACAGGATACATTAGACGAATTTATATAGCGCCTCTTCAAGGGGCTACTCAGAGGCGCTCCCAACCTCAGTGGGGCCAAATAAAACTGTCTTAAGACGAGATCTTGAGGAAAGTCTGAGAAGGATTTTTAGAAAGAGAGCGTCGTGTCAGAGGAAGACATGTTCCAGGTTGAGGGTTTAATCAACAACAACTGGTTGAATACAAAGGATTTTTAAATATACTTCATTATCTCTATATGTTATAATGCCTAAACATCACGTCTGCTCAGTTGGCTAAATTTCATATAAATTTAAATGTGTTCTAAATACCATATTTAGAGGAAAAGGTGATCCAGTTGGTACCATGTAACATAGTACAGCAGGGTAGACTAACAAGTACAAGTACCATAGTGCAGCCAGGTAGACTTCAGCATGCAGGTCATATTTGAGCGGGATTTTGACAAGTCTGGTAAACACCGCAGAAGAAGCATGGATGAACTGAAATGGTAAAAGATTAATAGATTGTTTGTTTGTATATTCACTTGTTAATAGTAATAGCAGGAAATAAATTAGTTTTGCAATTACACAAGCAGTTGGACAAAGACCAAAGAAGCCTCACGTTAAAGTAGACCTCGGCATGTTCGTAGGCTCTGACAGCCCACATCATTTCTAGCGATTGCTAAAACAAAAATAAACACACAAAAACAAAGAATGAGACTTTCCAATACTTAGCTCAGCAATGCAATGAAAAATTCATCACACCCTTTACTCATGTGAAAACTTAAGTAAGCTGTGCGACACAGCGTTCCCTGAATGAATGGTTGCCAGTTAATGAATGCATCAACAAAAAAGAATTAAAATCTATGGCATATTCAAATTCTGTTCAAAACATTTTTTTAATTACCATTTGTAGAGTTTACGTGATTTAGAGTTAGCAATATATAACACTTGTGTGATTCATTTATTCATTCATTCGCTCATTAATGCCGAGAATTTACATGGCGCCTCTTAAATAGATATATAAAATAATGAAAAATTAAATAGCGCCTCTTCAAGTAATATATATATATATAAAATAATTAACAACCTTCAAAATTTCTCATTATAGATTACTCACTTCATTCCCAAAATTGTCTGCAGGCTGCTGCAGCATCGACACCACAGACGACAACTCAGAACTATTCTAAAGAAAAAAGAAATAAATCAAATCAGTTGAAAATCTCAGATTAACACGATTTTCAAGAAAAACAGTTGATTTTTTAAAATTTGATTGTTGACTGATGGTCGTACAGCAGCTGCTGTTGGGTTGAAATAGATTTACGAATTGCGACCATATACCACGTGTCTTGAATCAGCATCAACAGTGAAATGGCTCGTGAGTGCCTGCTCATCTAACTCGTTTTAAATTCAGCGCTATTTGGCTTCATGATAGATTTCAACGGTGTCTGAATAAATAATCATACATTTAGATACACTGAAAAATATTTAAGCATTTGACCATTTTAAAGGAGCAATAATGACTAAAAATACAAACCAACGACGATAGCGACATTTTCAAAGCCCATCTATCGAAGATAATATATCGAAAGATTTAACTGAACCAAATGACGTCATTTCGGAGGTAATAAGATTTTTATAATAAAAAATACTGAGTTGCTTAGGCCTATTATTTCTGTTTATCGACACTGCCATAATTATCAACGACGATTAAAGTGTCGCCCTTCCCTTTTATCCAGACCTGAGACTGGCATTGGCAGAGTGCAACCATGCAGTGGCGGCGTTCAGTTTGCTGAGATTTACCAAATGAAAAACCACTTTCACATAAATCGTCATCGGTCTGTCAATTTGCGGCTTTGGGCCCAGGCTAAGCTTAATAAATCGTAATCGTAGGCCTAACCTAATCGTAATAGCCTAATAGGTCTATCGCAATATCGGTAAGATCATAATTAGGCCTACATCAGTTAGATCATAATAATTAGGCTTAGGCCTATATAGCTAGCTAGCTGTTTCGCCACTCTGATCCTATGGTAACACTACCCGGAGTCCCGGATCACCTCGGACTACTCTTACGGACAACCCTAGGCTTTTGACCCAACGCAGCGCTCGTGAATAAGCTAGAGCCCGGCGCTTGGCTTTCAAGTAGGCTGCCGCTTTAGAAATTTGGAGATTACGATTAAGATTAGCCTATATCGGTATAATTATATAGGCCTATTAGGCCTATAGGCCATAGGCTAATTATATCGGTAAGATTATAGCCTAGTTATAGTCTATCCATTGGATCATAATAATTAGGGCCTATCGGTTAGACCAGTGGCGTAGACTAGCCAAGAATTTATGAGGAGGGGTTGTTTTTTATGGCTTGGCCGGATGCCATTCCTGACACCAGGGGCTTCTATCCCATGTATAGGCGGGCGCAACTTGCGCCCAGTGAAAAACAGGGGGGGAACAGAAGAAAGTCAAAATTCACGTCGATAGGGGGGGAAGGCCAGCCATGGAGGCGGTGTTTAATCTAGTCATCTCTAGGAAGAAGTTTCCCCCAGAAATTACTTCCCCCCCCCCCATAAACATTTTTCAACATTGTATTAGTTATTAGTTATAGGCCTAATAGTATTACTATCAACATTATTTCATCACATGAACTGTTTTAATACGCCACGATAAAATTTACTATTACCTAATTATAATAATATTATTTATTATCTACTACTTTCATAAATGATACAACCATGCATATTATAATGATTTGATTTAATGTTAATACTTGTACAGATACTGTAGGCCTATTTGTACAACTAAATGCAAGGTTTAATCTAGACATCTCTGGGAGGGAGTTCCCCAGGAATGAAAATTTTCCAGTAAAATCGATAGGTGTTGTGAACATGTATATAGAATAATTTCCCCCCTCCATAAAAAGTATACAGGGTGCGCCAAAAAAAAGACCCCCTAGGTTTTTTGCCAATATTTTTGCCAAAAGTAAGAATGTCGAAATGAAATTTTAGAGTCTTAAAGACAATTCATATTTACACATGGTGGCCAGATTTCATCAACATATTTCAAACAGAACAAAAGTTATGCCACATTTAGATAGGCCACCCACCGTTTTTTGACGATTCAAAAACGAAACGGAAAAAAAATCGGTTTTTTGCCAATATTTTTGCCAAAAGTAGGAATATCAAAATGAAATTTTACAGGCTTAAAGACAATTCATATGCACACATGATGGCCAAATTTAATCAAAATATTTCAAATACGACACAAGTTATACCACTTTTAGTGAGACCACCCACCGTTTTTGACGAATCAAAAACGAAACGCAACAAAAAGTCAAAAAACCTGATTTTATGAAGTCTAATCTCTAATAACTGTTGTCAAATGAACTTGGTAGTGCTTCGCAACTTGTGTTCGATGTGCCCACCACCAGTGCCAACACTTCTTTTGGGTCTCTTGGCAAAGTTCTTGATGGACCTGTTGATTAATCTGACAGATTCTTTATTATTCCTTATTTGCCAATTTGATTGTCATCTTGCTAAGCGACTTCTCAGTGACGTGCAGCTACGCTGGTACCCTGTTTCTTTTTTAAATAGTAATAATAATGATCATCTGGCAATATGAAGGCTATTTGATAACAATTATTTGAGATGAGACTTAATAAAATCGTGTTTTTGCTGCGTTACGTCTTTGAATCGTAAAAAAATGGGGGGGGGGTGGCCTCACTAAAAGTGATGTAACTTTTGTTCTGTATGAAATATTTTGATGAAATCTGACAGTCATGTGCAGATATGAATTGCCTTTAAGCCTGTAAAATTTCATTTCGATATTCTTACTCTTGGCCAAGATATTGACCAGAATAATTAGATTAGAGTTTTGTTACTTTTTGTTGCGTCGGGTTTTTGAAACGTCAAAAACGGTGGGTGGCTTCACTAAAAGTGGTATAACTTTTGTTCTGCTTGAAATATTTTAATGAAATCTGGCCATCTGGTGTAAAAATGAATTGTCTTTAAGGCTGTAAAATTTCATGCCGAAATTCTTACTTTTGGTCAAGATATTGGCAAAAATCTTAGAGGGGTCTTATTTTTGGCGCACCCTGTATATGCAACATTGACCCCCCCCCCCCCCAATATAAATTTGACAGGTTTATACAAGTGTAGTTATCCCGTAAGTAGAAGAATTTGACTGCAAAGCATCGAAGTAGGCCCACTAAAAATAAGGCCATGCATCAGCATTTTTGAGAAGTAGGCCTAAAATTTGGCCCTTAATGTATGTTTCAAGGAGGAAAATTAGACGAAAGACTAAAAAATGTTGTCAGAAAATTTCTGTCTGAGCGGTTTCCGTTCGCCCAAAACAGCCATTTAGCCTACCCCTCCCCAAAACCTAAATTCCCCAAAGCAGTGTGACTAGGTAACACTGATTAAACACTGAACTAAATGGCTTATCTCCAGTGTTATCTTTCAAATTTCAGATTGTCAAATTTCAAAATATTTTGTTCCTTGAACATTTAGAAAAACAACATCATTATTATGTAGGCCCACGTTAATGTATTTAATTGTATTGCAGAATTTGCAATGCGGAAATTGCAAGAATTTTTTATGGGGGGGGGGGAGGGACGCATATCACACCCAAAACCCTTCCCCGTCTTGGCGCTACGTGTTTCGGTGATTGTCTGCTGGATGCTTGTTTGTCTCTCCCCCCAGAAACCTTCATTCACTATAGTTATGGGAGAAGATTACATATTGCCGGGAGAGTAGGTCGGCAGAATAAGGGGGGAAGAACATGTATTGCGCCCGGCTGCTTAGGGGGGATAGAAGCCCCTGCCTGACACCAACCCAACAGTAGGCTATTAATTAATTATAGTGTAGCGTTTGCGTATAACTAGACGCTACGGATTTTATTTCAGGTTGCTATATATATTTTTGGATCCCTTGGTATGTCAGTGGTTTGATAATTATATATATTTTATATCAATTTTTGAGCTGCGTTCGGTGACCTAGATAATATTGGTGACCTAGATTTTAATATTGAGATCGTGCTCGACACGCTTTTAAGGCAATGACGTAAGCGGTCGCCATAGCTACCAGATTATTGATCGCTTCTTGCATACGCTCAGCAAATGGAGGGTCGGCCGAAAAGGAGGAAGAGGAGTCGGCCGATAGGACGGACGCAGTGCCAGAGCAGTACATGTACACAGATAACCAGACGGACAGAGCAATACACGGCGGCCGTGTGTAGGCTGTGCATGCAGGACAGGCGTGTACAGTAGTCGGCCATTGCGCTGCTCGCTTGAGTCTGTGCACACTGTGCCTGCCTGATCACTAGCTCAGGCAGTGCTTTTGGCGCATGCGCAGTAGATAGCGTCCTACGTCAGTCAAGGCCATATAGAAGAAGATCGCGCAATCGAGGCAGTCGTGACCGAGTCTTCAAGGAGTAAAGACGTATTATTGGCAGGATAAATATTAAGTTTCGAACTGAGGATTTTCATTGAAGTGAAGCCAGATTTTAGTGGCGCTACATTAGTTACGGCTTAGGTGCGACTCTCGATAAAAAAAAGTGTTAGGATCGAAGCCGGATTGTATTCGAAGTACGGCCAGGATTTAGTGCCGCTGTATTATTTTCCGCATCGTCACATGGAGTGACTCATTCTGAGCGTCGAATCGTCAACGTGGTGATTGGAGCTGCGCATTTTCACGGCGGTTCATTCTTGGAGTTCTGTTTACTTGGAAATATTCACCAAGTGGTTATTTTCTGCATTTGTGGCCCAAGTGGCGTCAATTTGTTATTTTAATCGCGAAGTGGGTCACGCATTCTCGTCGCGCCATCTCGGTTCAAGCGTCAAACCTGCGTTGGTCTTCGCTGGTTTCTTCCGGGGCTTCACCGTCGACCTTCCCCAATATTCTTCGACGCTTTCCTGGATTCGTCGCAATCTTTGTCGTCACCCCTCGCACTTCGCCTGCTTAGTCCCTTGTCTTCGGATAACAGGTACAGTCTAGTTAAAAGGGTATAATGCGATGGGCGGTGTAGAAATATTGGGCGAATTGGAAATTCATTCATGCACTTGAGAGCTAAATTGGGGATAAAAGTTAGACATACTCCGATCTGGGATGTTTGCATTGACCAGTATAATTATATGTCATTGCATTGACTTGAATAATTATATTTTTGGACATTGACCTGCATAATTACATTTTCTTTCTACATTGTGCTCAATGTCTGAATTGCATTGAATAATATTAAATAATCTTTGTCTTCAAGATTGATAAGAAGTACTAATTAAATTTACCGTCTTAGTTCTTGCTAGCCCTAGGAAGTTAGATTATTGAAACTTATATAGCGCCATGGAGCAGAGCAGAACATCGACTCCCCTGCAACCTTCCCGACCACCCTCCGCCTTTGAGATGGGAATATTGCTAGAGGCAATGCAGTCAAACGCCAAGTCTATGCAGACTAATGTGCAGGCAACCATACAGAGTAATGCTAGGGAAACCCAGGAGGCTATTTCTGTGGTACAAAGCAATGTGGAAGAGGCTATTTCTGTGGTACAAAGCAATGTGGAAGAGGCGATTGCCTCGGTACAGAATAATGTCAGAGAGGAAATCTCTGCAGTACATTATAATGTAAGAGAAGCTCTGACGGAAGTCGTGGCTCGCATTGAACGGTTAGAATCGCCCATGCCAACGCAGAAATCTGTTGTGAGTTCGAACCCTGGTACCTTCACCACTGCAATTACTGTAGACGCTCCTTACCACTCGACCATCGGCCTGGAAGAGAGTTCGGGTGCTAGGCCCAAAGACTTTGCCTTACCGCCCAACCCTGGTATATTACGGAGGAGCGAGCGACTGTTGAGTAAAGCTCCGACTTCATACAAAG
This sequence comes from Lumbricus rubellus, assembly GCA_945859605.1. Taxonomy (NCBI): domain Eukaryota; kingdom Metazoa; phylum Annelida; class Clitellata; order Crassiclitellata; family Lumbricidae; genus Lumbricus; species Lumbricus rubellus. The sequence continues at coordinate 19,769,505 of OX243827.1, read as the reverse complement.
CGGTAGGAGCCCGAGGGGCTTGGCCGCCTCAGTCCGGACGGAGTTCGAACCCGGGAGCCACCGCCTCCCTTCCTCCCTCTATCTCTCTGGACTACGACTCACAACAGTACGCGGTCCCTTCGCGCGTCGGACCGGAAGTGGCGACTCCGGGAGTGTACGCGGGGGCGGGCGTTACAATTGGTCCCAGTCAGTGGGGTCGAAATAGTTCTGGAGATTTAGGTAGAGAGAGGTTAAGGCAAGAATGGAGGAGGCCAGAACAGTTGAGTGAAAGGGCCATCGCCCCTAGCGATAACTGGGGTTGGATTAGTCCTACCGATTTCTACCCAGACGGTGTAACAGTGGGAAACTGGGCGTTCGCAAAAGGAGGATGTGTTCCAGTCTCTGTAAAAAGAAGAATGGAAAGGGAAGAAAGTGAGAGGAAACTAAAAGAAAGGGAATTTTCTGATAATGTAGAGATTATGTCTGATGATGGTAGCATAGACATTGAAGTTAGCAAAATAATGGAATCTAGACCTAAAACTGTGAAAATATTTGATAAAAGAATGCAAGCAGCACAGCAATCGGAGTTTAGAAATTTTGAAATAAATAAACCGATTGATCATAAATTGCGGGAGGGGGGTGATAAGGTCAACCCAGTTCCTTTGGCCTCTTCTTCGCCCTCTCACGTGGATTATCCTCGACCTGATCCGCAATGGAGAATGCATGAATCGTTCGTGCATGCGGGTCAGCCAAGAACGGAAGTGACGTCAAATCGGGTCGACGCTTTCCAATCCACGTCGGGAATGCCGACCTATCACTCCGGGCCCAACTACGATGGGCTGGTTACTTCGACCATGGTTGGTCGAGACTACGCTCGACCCGACCTTCGACCCGATCTTCGACCTGGTCCAGTGGCAACTACAGCGGTCGACTGGATGCCACCGAGCGCACACCTTGAGCATCCATACGTGTCATGGATGGCTGCTCCGAACTACGCTCCGAACTACGCTCCGAACGCGCTCTACAACAGCAGCGACAACCGGGTTTGGCTCGACCCGCTTCGCTGTCTCAACCCGCCTCGTCCCAGCGACGTCGCCTTTCCTCGGTGGCCAACCGCCGTGGAGTCGGCGAGGATGAACTCATGCCTCGGCGCTCAGAATTTTGGATTTAGTCGTGACGTCGAGCTGCCTCGTCAAGCGCTTCTGAAACCGACGTATCTGAATAAAGGTGAAACAACCGACGACAATAAAGCGGCGATGTCGGCGGTAAATGAGACGAAGGTGCTAGCGCCTGTCAACGCTTCCGTCGGCCCCGCCAAAACAGTCCCTATGACATCAGTGGCGACACAGACAACAGGCGACTGGGAACTTCCGACGAGTAGCACTGTGGGAACGAGAAAGGAACCGGAACCAACTGCGTCAACGATCAATAAAGTGGCTGAGGTCAAATCGTCGTCGGCTTCGCCTCCTAAACCGAAGCAATGGGCGAAACTTGGATCTTACAGTGGAAGGACGGATGTGGAAGTCTTTTTGCGCAAATTCACCGTATGCGCAAAGAACAATGACTGGTCGGACGAAGAGAAATTTAATCAACTGGTCGTCTCCTTAGTCGAACCGGCGACCCATTTGCTGAGCGAGTCGAACGTGGATACTTGGACGGCTTTGGTTCGACGTCTTCGCGAACGGTACGGTACCGCTGAGCAGCAGGCCCTGTTTCAAACGCAGCTCAGCACCCGGAAGCAGAAAGCTGAGGAGGATCTGGGAGTTTTGGTTGATGATATCAGGATTCTGTCGTCGCGAGCATATCCTGGTGTGTCGACCGCCCATAGTGAAGCCATTGCTATCCGGGCATTCGTGGATGCCGTGAGCGACCGAAATCTCGCTTTGAAGCTCCGTGAGCGAGAACCGAAATCTCTCGACGAAGCGTACAAAGTGGCGATGCGGTTGGACAGCTATCAGAAAGCGGAAGTCAGTGGTCATGAACAGCACGAGCGACGACATGGACGGGTCAACGCTGTTAAAGAAAACGAGGATCCGATAGTGGTAGACCTGAAACGGCAGATGGAGAGGATGAATGGAGAAATAGAGCAATTAAAGAAAGGGCAACAATCGGGGTCAGCGCCACAATTCAGAGACTATAATAACGGTGGTTCGTGGAGAGATCAGAACGGTTCAAACGGAAATAACTGGCGGAATAACCAACGCTGTTCGATCTGTAATAGAACAGGCCATGGGAGCTCCGCCTGCTGGTACCGACAGGCGGCGGGACCGGAAGTTGGACGATCGGAGCGAAGATGTTACGAATGTAACCGAATTACAAATCATGTCGCGCGGGATTGTCCATTCCGACAACGGCAGCAGAACCCGCCTGGTGATAACCCCGGTCAAGCTGTGGGCGATAATCCCGACAATCCTAACGTTGGTCGGAATTCGCCAAGAGAGGGTCGGCGCTGTTTCTACTGCGACTCTAGCTCGCACTTGCTAAGCAGATGTCCACTTCGGCAGCAGCAACAGAATCCGCCTGACGACAATCCGGATCGACCGGTGGGCGATAATCAGGACAACCCTAGCACTGGTCGTGTGTTCGCCGCACGCGCGCCCACCCCAGATCATATCAGAGACAAGGTGGATCGGTGTGAACAGTACGCACCACTGGAGGGGCGCCGCTGGTTCACTATGAGTGACAAAGCTCCCCGGTTGAAGTCTTGCCCGCTACCAGATGGATAGAACTGAAGGTCACCTGTGTGACCTTTGCTAACGACCGTTTAATGGCGGAGATTCTGAATGCAGAAGTATCTGTAACATTTTTTTGGTTCAATTGTGATGAAAATTGATAGCAGAATATAATTTCCAGCAAACCAATCAAACAAACAAAAATGTCTAACAACATGGCGAGAGGCACGCTCAACAGAGTAGTCACGTGACCAACATAGAGGGATCGTCTGATAACTAATGGCCTACTGTCGTTTTTCTAACACCCCCACTCGACAGTACCCCCATCTAACATTAGTTTCTAGTTATCAAGGCACAAGCCAATCTTATCTCTTAAGTTACACAGCTTGTCCCTTGTTAGAGGCTTGGTCATAATGTCTGCTAGCATTAGGTCACTAGGACAGTACTCCAAGTTAATTATCCCACGAAACTGTAAGTCTCGAAGATGATGATGTCTAACATCTATGTGCTTGGTTCTTGCATTGATTTTCTCGTTGCTTGCAATCTTGATGCATCCTTGGTTGTCCTCATACAGCGTCGTTGATTCAATGCACGGTAAATGTAGATCAGATAACAACTGTCTCAACCAAACCAACTCTTGACTTGCCAAAGAAGCAGCAATATATTCAGCTTCTGTAGATGACAGAGCTACGGATATTTGCTTCTTCGATATCCATGAAATTACTCCTTCTCCGAGCTTAAACAGGTATCCACTGGTTGACTTGCGATCCGATCTGTCGCCTGCCCAATCTGCATCAACATACCCAATCAGTTTCAGATCTCCAACAGCTTCAAGCTTTAACTTCCAGTTAATTGTTTCCTTGAGATATCTGATAACTCTTTTTACTGCAGTCCAGTCACACTGACGTGGTGAATTGACTTTCCGACATAAAATAGAAACTGCGGCTGCAATATCTGGTCTTGTTGTAGTAGCTATGTACAACAATGCCCCCACTGCTTGTCGATATTGTTCATTTGAGCTGAGCAAATTTTCTTCTCCTGTTATATTTAAATAGTCCACTTGCATTGGTGTTGCACATCCATTTGCATTCGTTAAACCAAACTCAGAAATAATTTCCTGAATTTTATTGATTTCAGAAATCAAGTAATTGCCTTGTTTGTCCTTTTCAATTTGAATTCCCAGGTATAAACTGACTTCACCTAAATCCTTGATTTCAAATTGCTGACTTAACATGTTTGCTGTTTTCTTGATCATCTCTGCATTTCCACAGATCAGCAGATCATCAACATATAACAATATGTAAACAATCACATTGTTGCACTTCTTTGTATACAGACACAGATCAGCTTCACTCTGCTGGAATCCATCTGATTTCAAAATAGAGTCTATTTTCTGATTCCAACTTCTGGCTGATTGCTTAAGTCCATTTGCAAACCTTTTGCTCTTGACCAATTTCTGTAAAACCTTCTGGTTGATTCATGTAGAGTTCTTCTTTGATTTCTCCATTCAGAAAAGCTGTTTTAACATCAAAATGATTCACTTTCAAATTCTTTGATGCAGCAACTGTCAACAATGTTCTTAAAGTTGTATGTCTGGCTACTGGTGCGAACGTATCTTCATAGTCCTCACCAAATTTCTGAGAGAAACCTTTAGCTACAAGACGTGCTTTATGTCTTACATTTCCTTCGGCATCGTGTTTCAACTTAAACACCCATTTGCAGTCTATTGCCTTCTTTTCTGCTGGTAGATCACACAATATCCAAGTTTCATTCTCCTTGTGTGAATTCATCTCTTCTTCTGCTGCTCTCATCCAGTTTTTCTGTTCATTTTCTGTTAACATTTTCATCTCATTCCATGATGAAGGTTCCTTTCTGATTTCATTTTGAACCATTAATGATAGTCTTTCTGCTGGTATGCCTTTGTTACTTCTGGTAGATCTTCTGGGTTGAACAACATTTTCATCTGTTATTTCAGCGTCAGCTGTTTCATTTTTGTCATCTTCATTGACTTGATTAACATTTTCTGTAGGCATATGAGTTTTGACTTCATTTTCATTTTTAACAGGCTCTGATTTTAATTCTGTGTTCTCTGGATTTATCATTACTTCTGTAATTGTCATTCCATCTGATTCATGTTCATCAAATGTTACACTGCGACTGATTATGATTCTGTTTGAATCCTTCAACAGCAACCTGTATCCTTTTGATTGTTCACTGTATCCTACTAGGATTGCTTCGATTGCTCGATCATCGAATTTAGTTCTTTTCTCTTTTGGAATGTATGCAAATGCCTTGCATCCAAATATTCTGATATGTGAAAGATCTGGCTTTTCTCCATTCCACAATTCAAAAGGTGTTTTATCTGTTGCCTTTGTTGGCAGTCTGTTTTGCAAGTACACTGCTGTCATAACTGCTTCTCCCCAGTACTTCAGCGGTAGTGCTGCATCAAGTAGCATACATTTTGACATTTCGATTATTGATCGATTCTTTCTTTCAGCTACTCCGTTTTGAGATGGTGAGTATGGTACACTTGTCTGAAGTTGAATTCCTTCCTGCTTCAGATAGTTTCTCAGCTTATTTCCAGTGTATTCACCACCATTGTCTGATCTTAAGATTTTCGGTTTTCTTTGAAACTTGTTACTGACTTCTGCAATGAATTCTTGAAATTTCCCGAATACTTCGTCCTTCCTTTGAATAAGATAACATTTTGTATATCGTGAAAAATCATCGATAAATGTCACAAGATATTTGCTTCCTCCTGATGACATTGTTTTCATTGGACCACAAACATCACTGTGGATCAAGTCCAACGGATGTCTTGTGCGATGTGTACTGGCTTCAGGATATGGTTTCTGTGTGGCTTTTCCTTTAATGCAATGTTCACATTTCACCTTTACATTACAGTCCCTGATTTGAATTCCTGTGGCAATTCCTTGCTTGTTAATATCTTTAACAGCATTTGGATCTCTATGCCCTAAACGTCTGTGCCACACATGAATACAATTTTCATGTTTAGTTTCGAACTTGGCCATGTTTGCAACTTCAGGAATATTCTTACATGACAACTTGTATAAATTGTTTTCAGATTTCCCGACAGCCAACACCTTTCCATTGTATTTTATCAAACACTGGTAACCTGAAAATTGAATTTCCTTTCCTTTGCTTGCCAGTTGCTTTACAGATAACAAACTTCCTGTTAATCCTTGTGAATATAGAACATTTGTGACTTTAATTCTATTCACTGTGCCATTGTCTAAAATGCATTCCAGAAAACCATTTCCAATTCCATCTGCAATTAGACATGTTCCATTAGCAATGTAAATTTTGTCAGACTTTGTTTGGTCCAGTTCTGTAAAGAAATTCAGATTGTTTGTCATATGGGTTGTGGCTCCTGAGTCTATAAACCAGTCACTTGTTCTCTGACCAATGCCAATTGTAAAACTGCTATGATTAGTGTCATCGTTGCCTGGATCACTCAATCTTTCTGTTACAACATTTTTGGCTTTGTGTTTTAATTTTGGCTGTTTATTTTCTTGCTCCATTCTTGCCTTCCATACTCTACAATCCACTTTTAAATGACCTTGCTTTTTGCATATGAAACAAGTTCTTGTTTCTCTGTCTTTATGCTGTTTATCATGACGATAGTCAGTGCGATTACTGGGTCTCGTATTGCTTGAGTACATTGCTGATTCATCTTTTGCTTCTGTTGAATCATTTTCTGAATCTTTCTTGCGCTTGTATGCATCAACAAGCTTGTTTTTAACATATTCTAGAGTAAGCTCATCTTCCTCTCTGGCTTCTAAAGCTGTTATCAATGTTTCGTACTCATCTGGTAGACCACAGAGCAATAGAGTCGCCACCTGTTGATCAGTTACTTCTTCACCAACACCACGCAATTGCTCAACGAGTTGCAAAGCTGCACTTATGTATTCCTGCATGTTCTGATTATTCTGTAGCTTTATTTTATATAGCTTTTTGCGCAGATACATTTTACTGCTCAGATTAGATCTTTCATGCACCTTTTGTAACTCCCGCCACATTTCTCTTGCATTGTTACAATTGCAAATGTGTATTAACTGGTTATCTTCAACTGATAATGATATTGTGCATTGCGCCTTCTCGTTCTTTCTTTGCCAACCGTCTGGAACTGGATCAGGTGTGTCGTCATTCACAACTGTCCATAAATCGTCTTTAATTAATAACATTTTTACCTTGAATTTCCAGACTTGATAATTGCTGTTGTTTAACTTTGTTATCGAGAACTTTGTTTCGTTTGATTCCGCCATTTTGTGCTTTTTCTTGACAAGCTGACTCACGCGACTTGTTAGCGATTTTTACCAACGCTCGAACATAGGTTTACTATCGAAACGTTCCGATTTCTTTTCAACCTACAAAGTCGCAGTTCCGAGTCACTGTCTTATTTCTAAACTTTTAAGCATTACTTGGTAACTGGCCGGTAGCTGGGCCCATAACCTGATAGCAGAATATAATTTCCAGCAAACCAATCAAACAAACAAAAATGTCTAACAACATGGCGAGAGGCACGCTCAACAGAGTAGTCACGTGACCAACATAGAGGGATCGTCTGATAACTAATGGCCTACTGTCGTTTTTCTAACAAAAATGAGTTATTTTTACATGTAATGGTTTTTACATGTGTGAGTCACTATGTAAGAGCTGTAATGTTGTATTGTAGGTTGACTGAACTGTGTATTTGTACTGAATTGCATAGATTAACAATTGCATTGCATTGCATTACAACGATGGACAGTTTAATTTTGCTTCGGATGATATATATTGTGGTTTGGCGCTATATCAATTAGTTGGCGCTATATGAATGATTTTCTGACCTGAGGAGATATATATATATGTTATAATGGCTAAGGTCGCCTTGTATTCATTAAGGCGTTGGCTAGGATGATAATAATTATATGACCTTAGATGTCCTGTTTTATAATTATAATAGTAGGCTTATTTTTTGCTGCCTATATATAGCATGATTAATTAATTCATTTGTCTAAGAATAATATTAAGAGCTTCACTTAGCTAGATTTATATGCAGAAGGGAGCCTACTTGGGATTTCTTGCTCAGCTGTGGCCACAGCAGATAAATAATAATAATTGATAGCGGCATTATTGATGATTTAAATTGGCGCTATATAAAAACTCTGGAGGCCCTTAGTGTCATACTGTAGCACTAACAGCGATATAAGTATATATAGGTTGCATGAATAACACTAAGATATAGGCTATATGTTCTGCTTTGCTGAGCTATTGTAATTATATTAATGTACATATCGCAAGGCGCCATATAAATATATGTTATAGGCCTAGGGTACACGCGGTTATAATATTAAAATTGTAGGCTTATATCTCGAAGGGCGCCATATAATTAAATTATAGGCTTAAGGTAGGCCTATAAGTGATAATAATATTATACTGTTGATTAACTGCTGAGGGGCCTATATAATTTGTAGGCACAGATTTTATTAATAATACATAGCTGTCATGAATGGTATAAATGTGTATAGGCCTATATATATGTTCCTAGTTCAGAAATAATAATAGGAATTAGCATAGATAAGCTGGAATGGATAGGCTATATATAATCTTGTTTAGCTGATATATTAATATCATTATACGGATCGGCCGGAGCCCGATATAAAAATTGATTACCTCAGGTTGATTATAGATATATATTCTCTTTTTGTAGGCCTACTGGTTATAATAATCTTAAGGCATAGATGATAACAATATTTAATTTTAGGCTTGCAGGAAAAGCAAGATCGCTGCACTTTTTAAATGCTCCGCCGTGCAATGTTTATTTTGTGATCAGCCTGACGGGAGTTGAGAGCCTAATGAGATTCACGGCTTAGAATAATAATATTGACGGCTGAGTATATTCACACTGTGACATAAGCATTAGCGGAACGATTTATATTGGTTTATATGTTTTGCATTATTTCTGCCGCAGGCATTTGAACTGATTATTATTATTATTATTTTTCTTTATCCGCTGTGTAAGATTTTTTATCTGTTGTAGTGAGTGACCTAGTTTCTTATTTGTTTATTTGTGCATAATACTGCTATGTGTACGGTGACATGGACTAATCTATAGGCTCATTTAGTCGAGGTAGCTGGTCGCCTAGAATTCCCACGTTCTGCAGATGCTATTGCAGTCGGCGGGGGAGTGCGATGCGTTTAACCTGACTTCTGAGAAGCCGATAAATTTAATGATTATTTTCCCACGATAGCGACGTCGGTGGGTGGTCCTGTAGACTGTGCATTGGATTAATGATAGAGGGACTGAAGGAAAGAAGGATGACCTAGATACACTATATTCATGCTAAGTTAACACATAATATTATGATTAAAATATAGACGAAAAAAATAAGAAGACAGCAATGACTGTGAATTAATAATAATAGTATATAGATTCGTGCATAGACTGTATGCTTAATTTTAGCCTTTTAATCATGATGAGCCTCTGATAATTACAGACATAGGCCTATGATAATTAACTTTGATTACGCTATATCGTGAACGAGATTACAGTGTAACCTTGTACTTTAGTGTAAACTGAACTATATTAAGTCGACCTAATTAACCTGATGTTACTGTAAGTGTTCTGTGCATTGGCTAATGGAGCCTATTAATTAAAATTAATATCGCTGGGACATAGACATGGCACGCATAGAATATAAACTTAGGTTACAGCCTACTATATTGTGCAGGGCTGTTTGTACACATTGCTTGTAGGGCCTATAGCTCAGGCCTAATATGTCGCTTATTTTAGTCTCAGTTACTAAATAGGATTAATGAGGAATGTTATATTAATATCAGGTCTAGGCCTACTGTTAGATGGATATTATGCTGATTTCTCTATGGCAAATTTTAATAGTAATACACGGACAGGCAGTTAATCATTGGAGTTAGCTATGTGCTATTATAGGCTATGGTGTTAAAGGCCGTTATTAGAGAATAGAATTGTAATTAGGCGTTAACTGGAGGTTTTGGCGAACTGTTGGGTAAGCTTATATTCTGTAAACACAGAATTTTACCACAGGATAAGCCTAAGAAACCTCGTGTGTGTGGAAACGCCGTGATAAGCTTAAGTGATAGGCTAATTATGATGACCTCTGGGGTCAAGACTAAATTGCTGTCTGTGGAATTAGGTTGGGGTTTGCCATTGAATTTTCTGCATGGTACTGGACTGAAGTAGGCTTGTGATAAAAGTAGACCTATAAATAGACATATATAAATGTTTACATGTTTATCTAACTTGGCGCTATATAAAAACGCAGTGACTCTTATTGATATTGAAAAGACAATTTACTCTGAACTCTGTGAATTCGGTTGAAGGCTTTTCGCTTATCGCTGAACGCTGTTCGACGCTGCTGCTATAATTGTTCACTGCATATTTTTGATTTATGCAATTAATTTTGAACTTTTAATGTTAAAATCGGAGTATGACCTTACATACAATTTCAGGCTCCATTTATCCAATTAAATAGAGCCAGAAATCAGGGATGGCCGGAGAGATTGTAGCGTTTGCGTATAACTAGACGCTACGGATTTTATTTCAGGTTGCTATATATATTTTTGGATCCCTTGGTATGTCAGTGGTTTGATAATTATATATATTTTATATCAATTTTTGAGCTGCATTCGGTGACCTAGATAATATTGGTGACCTAGATTTTAATATTGAGATCGTGCTCGACACGCTTTTAAGGCAATGACGTAAGCGGTCGCCATAGCTACCAGATTATTGATCGCTTCTTGCATACGCTCAGCAAATGGAGGGTCGGCCGAAAAGGAGGAAGAGGAGTCGGCCGATAGGACGGACGCAGTGCCAGAGCAGTACATGTACACAGATAACCAGACGGACAGAGCAATACACGGCGGCCGTGTGTAGGCTGTGCATGCAGGACAGGCGTGTACAGTAGTCGGCCATTGCGCTGCTCGCTTGAGTCTGTGCACACTGTGCCTGCCTGATCACTAGCTCAGGCAGTGCTTTTGGCGCATGCGCAGTAGATAGCGTCCTACGTCAGTCAAGGCCATATAGAAGAAGATCGCGCAATCGAGGCAGTCGTGACCGAGTCTTCAAGGAGTAAAGACGTATTATTGGCAGGATAAATATTAAGTTTCGAACTGAGGATTTTCATTGAAGTGAAGCCAGATTTTAGTGGCGCTACATTAGTTACGGCTTAGGTGCGACTCTCGATAAAAAAAAGTGTTAGGATCGAAGCCGGATTGTATTCGAAGTACGGCCAGGATTTAGTGCCGCTGTATTATTTTCCGCATCGTCACATGGAGTGACTCATTCTGAGCGTCGAATCGTCAACGTGGTGATTGGAGCTGCGCATTTTCACGGCGGTTCATTCTTGGAGTTCTGTTTACTTGGAAATATTCACCAAGTGGTTATTTTCTGCATTTGTGGCCCAAGTGGCGTCAATTTGTTATTTTAATCGCGAAGTGGGTCACGCATTCTCGTCGCGCCATCTCGGTTCAAGCGTCAAACCTGCGTTGGTCTTCGCTGGTTTCTTCCGGGGCTTCACCGTCGACCTTCCCCAATATTCTTCGACGCTTTCCTGGATTCGTCGCAATCTTTGTCGTCACCCCTCGCACTTCGCCTGCTTAGTCCCTTGTCTTCGGATAACAGGTACAGTCTAGTTAAAAGGGTATAATGCGATGGGCGGTGTAGAAATATTGGGCGAATTGGAAATTCATTCATGCACTTGAGAGCTAAATTGGGGATAAAAGTTAGACATACTCCGATCTGGGATGTTTGCATTGACCAGTATAATTATATGTCATTGCATTGACTTGAATAATTATATTTTTGGACATTGACCTGCATAATTACATTTTCTTTCTACATTGTGCTCAATGTCTGAATTGCATTGAATAATATTAAATAATCTTTGTCTTCAAGATTGATAAGAAGTACTAATTAAATTTACCGTCTTAGTTCTTGCTAGCCCTAGGAAGTTAGATTATTGAAACTTATATAGCGCCATGGAGCAGAGCAGAACATCGACTCCCCTGCAACCTTCCCGACCACCCTCCGCCTTTGAGATGGGAATATTGCTAGAGGCAATGCAGTCAAACGCCAAGTCTATGCAGACTAATGTGCAGGCAACCATACAGAGTAATGCTAGGGAAACCCAGGAGGCTATTTCTGTGGTACAAAGCAATGTGGAAGAGGCTATTTCTGTGGTACAAAGCAATGTGGAAGAGGCGATTGCCTCGGTACAGAATAATGTCAGAGAGGAAATCTCTGCAGTACATTATAATGTAAGAGAAGCTCTGACGGAAGTCGTGGCTCGCATTGAACGGTTAGAATCGCCCATGCCAACGCAGAAATCTGTTGTGAGTTCGAACCCTGGTACCTTCACCACTGCAATTACTGTAGACGCTCCTTACCACTCGACCATCGGCCTGGAAGAGAGTTCGGGTGCTAGGCCCAAAGACTTTGCCTTACCGCCCAACCCTGGTATATTACGGAGGAGCGAGCGACTGTTGAGTAAAGCTCCGACTTCATACAAAGCGGTAGGAGCCCGAGGGGCTTGGCCGCCTCAGTCCGGACGGAGTTCGAACCCGGGAGCCACCGCCTCCCTTCCTCCCTCTATCTCTCTGGACTACGACTCACAACAGTACGCGGTCCCTTCGCGCGTCGGACCGGAAGTGGCGACTCCGGGAGTGTACGCGGGGGCGGGCGTTACAATAGTAAATAAATTGGGAATAAAGTAGCAAAGGGAATAGGCTAAGTAAAAAACTCACTAGGTCCTATGTCCAATTTTTGAGCATTGGACCAAGTGAGTTTTATAAATGTTTAGCCTACTCTTCAATAGGCCTATGCCCACCTCCACTCTGATAACGGGTCAGGTCGGTGCACAATTATAGGCCTACCACAATACATAATACTATATATACAGGGTGGGCCAGCATAAATGAACCAACTTTGAATGCATATAACTCCGCCAATTTTTGGAATTTATTTATACTTTATGCGTCAAATAAAAGATATTTCACTCAAATATATGCACTGAAAAAATGGGACTGGTACAGGTTTAGGTTTTAATTATATGCTCGGAAGAGCGCTAGCTACCATATTTTGTTGTTTTCTATGACGCGATCTGGCGCCGTTGACAGACGGAGATCGCGTTTTGATCTTAATTTTCCGAACTGATAAGAGATGTAATTCGGTTGAAATGATTTACAAATTTTCTAACAGTGGATGGAATAAACATTACCTTGAATTATCTGCTACTGAAAATTGATGAAAACAGGTCTTTCTAATCGTAAACCATGGGAATTACGGTGCGAATATCCGCTAACATTGCTCTTGTGTCCGAGTAAATTAATTGGCCTTCAAGACAACGACCCGGATAGGCTCTACAGGCAAATCTCCCCAGGTCAATCAGCGCGAAACAGGTAGTCCTAGAAACACCGTACAACATATTCTAAAAGATGATCTAAAGTTATTTGTCGACATGATGTCCACCACCATTCCAACAGTGACGCAAAGAAACGGCTATAGGCCTAGCGAAACAGCCGGCCTGCAGCCAGCCGTTTCTTTGCGTCTAAAGCAGCGCGCGGCTGTTGATAAAATTGAAAGAAAATGGTTTTGCGACGAGAAGATATTCATGGTAGATACTTCTAAAAACACCTAAAATTATCGTGTTTATGCACGTGTTATCGAAAAACCATTTTTGAATATCTCGGCGAAACGGCGCCTTATTACGTCACCAATGACAACAAAATATGGTAGCTAGCGCTGTTCCGAGCATATAATTAAAACCTAAACTTGTACACGTTCCATTTTTTCAGTGCATATACTTGAGTGAAATATCTTTAATTTGACGCATAAAGCATAAATAAATTACAAAAATTGGCGGAGTTAGAAGCATTCAAAGTTGGTTCATTTATGCTGGCCCACCCTGTATATATATATATATATATATATTAGGCCTAAGCTCTCAGTGGTAGGCTACAATACAACGTAAAACAATAAGCATACAATAAAAATCATTCCCGGCCATATATACGAACATAGTAGCCTATAGGCCTAGCCTACGTGCGCAAATTTGCACGCGTATAGGCCTATACAGGCAAAAGAAAGCGCTCAAAGACAACAAGAATGTCTTCTCTGATTCGTCGTGGCATTAATAATCATAACACGACTTTCTAGAAACTTTACAGCTTCTTCCGGTGCCCGACGGCAACAATCTTTGCATAAATCAGCATAAATTAGCGACGAAGTCGACAATAAAAGCTTCTACATTTGACATCTAATGTCTTTGTAGTCTTTCACACGTTCTAGAGAATCGATCTCTCAGCATCTTCTGTTGCTGCTGCTGCTGCAGCTTTAGCTAGGCCTACTACGTGCTGCGAGGAGAGCGTGGTCTTAATATTGTTCCATTTGGAAACGATTTGGCCAGCATGTTACGGATGTCTCGTGACGTCCTCGGCGTTCTGGTGGTGACGTGTGCATTGCTGATGATGACGGTCGTGACAGATCAAGACAGTGACGAATACGATTCCGATCAAAACCAACTTGAAGGATACGGTTCAGGTATGAAAACTCGTTTCTGTTACGCTTCAGGAAGTAAACTGTAAAAAGTTGTTGCTGATGGTGATGATGTCATACAGTTCTGGTTTATACACAAGGTCAAGATTATAACGAAACACTCCCTGTTGAATTAAGATAGTCTACTGGTGGCATTTTTGTGCCCCGGTCTGTGATATTCTACCTGTTGACTTTTCGGCCGACAAACTTACAATATTGCAATTACAACAATATTCGCATAAATTTACCTTCAATCTGCAGCAGGCTTTTTTACATTAGGCCTAGTTGAGAATATCTGTTAAGTACGATACATTATCCATTACGTTTAGTAGGCCCCTAGTCATTTTCCAGTGCAGAAGTCAATCTCACAACAGCATGCATGCATTGTCAATAGCCTATATATTTTTCCAATCCACGTTGCCGATGCAAACTATCAATCCACATTGCCAACCCACAGTACCAACCCACAATGCCAACCCGCTTTGCAAACCCACAGTAGGGTATACCTGATTCCCGGGTGAGTATTGCGGGGAAGTTTCGCCGCTCGCAGCCTTTCTTGGACCCCATAGTAATGCCTGTTTTTCACACCCAAAATCCCAAATTACTTGTGGATCTTAGTCCCACTGGATCATAGTCCACCCCCCTTTATTTTTTCAACAATCCTCACACTGCCTGCTCCTCATAATTATACAGTCTGCATCACTGTATAAGATGACGTTTCGATCTTTAGATGGCGGTGTGACGTACATTGGCGAAGAGGAAGGTGAGGACGACGAGGAGGAGGAAGGTTTCGACACGGCAAAGTCGATCAGTCAATATCAACAATCAAACGATGACGATCCATACGGCGAAGACAACAGCGATGGATACGAACCACAGACGTACGACACGGCGCCCTCCTACCACAGCAGACCCAAGAAACAGAAGAAGGTTTACGTTCCGATATTCGTGCCGGAAAAGGAAAAGAAGAAGAGTACGTTTCAACTATAGTGGTGGCGGTGGTGGTGATGGTGGTGGTGGTGGTGTGGTGATTGTGGTGGCGGTGTGGTGGTTGTGGTGGCAGTGTGGTGATTGTGGTGGTGTGGTGATTGTGGCGGTGGTGGTGGTGGTGGTGATTGTGGTGGTGGTGGTGGTGGTGGTGGTGGTGGTGGTGGTGGTGGTGGTGGTGATGTGGTGGTGGTGGTGATGTGGTGGTCGTGGTGGTGGTGTCGGTGGCGGAGGCGGCGGCGGTGGCGGTGGTGGTGTGGTGCTGTTGCAGATGGTGCAGATGGGGAAAGGAGGAGAAGAAGGAAGAGGAATAAAGGGGTAAAACGGATGAATAGGATCATGATGACAGTGCTGAATCTGGTGATGCTGGTGCCATTGATGATGACGACCATCCTAACAATAAATTATTGTAGCCTACACCTGCAACATTTAACTCCAAATCACATTTCAGTTTCATCCCGATTCTATTGCAGTGAAGATCATTTCCGTCGACAAAGGTTTCTACATCATGGGTGGAACAC
>OX243827.1:19658771-19748771 GCA_945859605.1 Lumbricus rubellus | reverse complement strand
GGACCCGCGGATGAAGAACCCACTGGGCCCCCTATAGGGCCTATAGGTTTAGTTTTAATGCAACATGGAGTCGAGTTGTTAGTCATGAATTTTTATTGCTTATACTCGCCTAAAATATTTACAAATTATCTAGGCCTACTTAACCTGATCTTCTAATCAGGTTATTGTTCAAAAATAGAACACAGACGTATTTATCCTCAGTAAGCTTACGTTGCGACTAGCTCCTATACAAATGACTCATTTCTTATAGGCCGCAATTCACAATAGGCCCACATTTAGGTATAGGCCTATAAGACTAGTTGTGCACAGTGACAACAAACTAACAACTTAAAAACCAGATCCACAAAACGTTTAAGCTTACCTTTAAAAACTATGTTAAGTTTGTACATAAATTGTGCAGCACCGATTCTGACAGAAGAAAAATAAATAAAAAAAGCTGACCTACCTGCGTTAAAAATCATTGACGAACTATTTGCACTTTACAAACCCAAAAATAATCAGCTTCAGAACTATACAGTATACATGACACATAGCGATACCAATTATGGAAAGTATGAACAGGAATCAAAACAATACCGATATGACATGTGCCCTTTCGTGATCGAGTCCTATCCACATTCACAGCTGCATGGCAGGCTCCTGGGCACGGTTCTTGGCACATCTAACTTCTTCACAGTCACACTAATGACATCTATGTACAGTTAAAACCTAACTTTCACTTAAAAGCTAACAGAAATCTAATGAACACTTTTTGTACACCTCAAGGGTACCTCAAGGACAATCACATGACAATGGAGTTCTTCCAGTTCCAGTTCAAAATAAAATACTTACAGCGGACCAACTAGTTTACAATTAGTTAAAATCACTTAAGTTAATAAGTCCAATAAAACAAGACCGGAAAAAATACGAAACCTAACAGAGCGGAGATATTTATCAGAAACGCGATGTACGTAACTATGTATATATATATATATATATATATATATATATATATATATATATATATATAATACATACATTATACATATATATATATAATTTATATATATACATATATACGACGATTGTTCTTCTCGGTTGACGAGTTAAATCCCTGAGCAGTGAGCACACAATGTCATGGTTGACTTACTGTATAGATAAATGATGGCAGCAACAGTTCTGATTATAGGAGTCCATGCATCACTAGCTGAATCAGCTGAATCAACTATTCCACGTTGTATATGATAATGGCGACCTCTTGTATGGATGATAATGATTAACAGCCGAGTTACTCTGTCTGTGAACATATTGCTGTTGATAATGTTGTTGTTGTTGCTGCTGATGAAAATAATTGTTTCCTGCATACGAGTGTGGCTGGTGGTAGTACACAGCATTGTCTGCAGTGTGCGACTGCGGTGGATAACTGGAGTAGACATCGTTGTAACCGGAAGGAGAATTGAGCTGCCGGAAATGCGGATTGGGAGGGGTCAACGGACTGCTATCCCAATAAGGACTGCTGTCCCAGTAGGGATTGTAAGCGAATCGCGAAGGTGCTGCATGCTGAGAGTTGAAACTCGTGTCTGGAGACGAATAGTTGAAACTGTGTTGTCGCTGATCTGGAGAGGAGAATGTATTGAGGTCAGCGCTCTGGTTCAGTTCTTCTCCAGTACTTCCATGGCTCACTCTACGGTTGAAAGAAACAGACACAGGAATTAGTCGTGTTCACAGTATTGGAAAGTAATAATTGTCGTCATAGGCGTAGGGGACATTTCAGCGTTGGGGGGGGGGGGGCAAAAAATGAGACTTTTGCCCGAATTTTTTTGTCATCCGGCCGAAATCCTAAGAAAAATTCCCGTTACGTTTGCCCGAAAATTCTGACGACTTTTTTTAGTCATTCGGCCGAAATCTTCTGAAATTTTCCGTTACTTTTTGCTCGAAAGGTCTGACGACCTTTTTTTGTTCGGGCAAGTCTGATTTTTCGGGCAAAAGACCCGAAAAAATAAAAAAGCATAAATTTTTTTTCCGGGTCTGCTTGCCCGAAAAATCTGACTTGCCCAAAATTTGGGGGGGCATTTGCCCCTCTGGACCCCTGTATCCTACACCTATGATTGTCGTTCAACACTACATGTAGATAATTACAAACTAATTAAATTGAAGTAACTCCATAAGCATTTTCATCCCAATTATGCATTTAGTCTGTGAATCATGAAGCAAGTCTGTGATATTGGCTTAGGCCTAATAAACTACCACACTGTTATCTATATGTCTACTGCATTAGTGCGACCACTACCAAATTTCCCTTCTTACCATAGGCCCTACTCTCCATTACAATAATGTCAAATAGCCTCAATAATATTAAAGTGACGCCATCATATTTATTCAGACCAAAAGCAGAGGCATACTTAGCCTAATGTGAAGTCACGTGTCACGTGTACTTACGAAAGTTCGACTTTCTGTCCTTTGGCAAACTTGTTGTACTGGATTTTGAGATGCGTCACCTGCAGCAAATAAAACTAGTAGCTTTGAATGCATGAAATTCACGCAAACCAAAAAATCCAAGACATTGTTTGGGTAGATTATACATTTTTCCACGTCAACACGTGAACATCGCGTTTCTAATTTAATTCAATTAATTAATAGGCACTATGCAGGTAGGTCATGGTCAGTTCTTTGAAGTCACTACCCAATTCCGTTTGTTCTGTAAGCTCGTAAATGTCGTTCCCGCTTAAGGTTTCAAAATTACGTATTTCAATTTGATGACCATAGTGGGGGGAGCTCGGGAGTTTACCCAAACTCCACGTGAATCCTATTAGTCTGACTCCGTAGTCATTTCTATAGGCCTACAAATTACAATCCTCATATAAGCTTACTGAACACATATTATTTTATTTTATGATATTATTGACCGCTGCATAAAAGCTGCTCGAGTAGGCTATCTTACGTCAGTGTTCTGGTAAGCTGTAACTGCGATGAAGGACGTTTCTGGAAATGAATGACAGAAGACAATCGATGGATTCGAAACGTCTGCGATGTGAACCACTGGAACGTATTTTTTCATCGTCTTTAGGAAGATCTGGGAAAACAAGGCGGACAAAAAAACTTTGCTTTTAAAAAGACATTGTGTCAACTGATTTAACTCGTAATTGCAAATACATACGAATATATAGCGCCTCTTTAGAGGAGACTCCTATTAAGAGGCACTCCCGAGTCCCGGCCTTAATATGGAAACCATGGGAGTTGTTCGGCAGGTTGAAGAAATGAAATAAAAAGAAGATAACAAAAGTCCACAGATTTTTGCAGGTCATTGGGTAGGTCAAGAGTAAAAAAGACAGTAGGCTACAGAACGTCAGATGACCCGTTGCCAATGCACAGAGCACTTCAATTAAGACGGCGTAGTAGATCAAGGTTGGCACACAACTATATAGGCATAGGCGTACGAGAGCTTTCAGCAGGGGGGGGGCAAAGATTGAACTTCTGCCCGAAAAATATATCCTGAAAAAGTTGACCTTTTTTAGTCGTCTATGGCTGTGTTTGCCCGAAAAACCAGGTCCGCCCGAAAGTTGACGACCTTTTTTTAGTCGTCCAGGACTGTGTTTGCCCGAAAAACCAGACTTGCCCGAAAGTTGGGGGGTATTTGCCCCCCTGGACCCCCGCCTCGTACGCCTATGCAACTAGGCCTATATTATTATTGCTTAACAAGTCATTAAATTACATGGAAGTCACTACATAGGCCTGAGAAGTCGCTGCATTGCTTGAGAAGTCATAAGTGTACGACTTAACAATGCTCGACAAGGCATTACATTACATGGCAAGTCATTACATTGGTCTAACAAGTCACTATACATTAGGTGAAAAATGTCATAAATGTCTTACAACTGATCGGTCGATAGGTGTCGTCGGGTGGTTCGTAATCTTCAGCTTCTCAAATGACACATCATCCGACATCCAATCCGATCCTATCTTTGGCGAATCCGGATGCTCGTAACTCCCAACTAAACATAGTTACGTGGAGACAACGAGACAAAACAGACAGAGATGGTGACGGCAGACATTGCACTTAGGGCATAGGCCTATCATTGTTATCATCATCGTCGTTCTGCTGTTACTACTACAGCTGCTGCTGCCACTGTTACAACAGCAACTAATGCTACTACTATTACTATTACTACTACAGTACTATTAGGGCCTACTATCACCATTACTATTATCACTAATACCATAATCGCTAGTATCACTATCACCTAAGGCTAGCTTTCGTTGTTGTTATTATACTCATCATCGCCATCATCATCATTATTGCCATCATCATTGTCATCATCACCACCATCGCACCACCACGACCACCACACCCACAGTCTCAGCCACTCTTGTCTATTGATTATTGACTATTGACCAATCCATTAACTATACAGACTATGAGAAGTCATTAGGCTATACACTAAATAACAAGCCATTACTTCACTTCATCATCAATATCATAGGGCTCAATGCCCGTAGGAGTCCGACGCCACTCTGTGTCTGAGTCTGTCTCGTGCCATGTTGCCCAGCTTCAACTTGTCCGATCAGCAGGTCTGCTCCATACCATTAACATCTTGGAGCATCTATAGACCACATTGTCCGATTGAAGAGTATCGTGAAAAAGAGGCATGAAGGACAACGTGGGTCAACGCCCGTTGTGTCCCACGCTCTCTCCCTCGACTCTCTCCATCGGTCTGTCCTGACCGACCTGTGCATGTCTGCTTCACATCATGACACCTTGAAGCATCTGGGTAGCTATGTCACTTGTGTCGTGGTTTTGGCGGATTACAATCGTCTTGGTTTTTCACTGCCAGCGTATCGCCACCCATCTGGCAAACCTTCCTCCTTTTGTCCGGGCTTAGGACCGGCACAGGGACGTTGTTGGTTCCCTGTGGCAGAGGATGGATGCAGTTTAACGTCATGCCCAGGACACTTCACTTGGCAAGTCTATATCACACATCATCATATCACAAGTAAGAGCGAGAAGGTACGCTGGTGCGCCATCCGTTGGCACCCTGTGCATATAGGACAGCCCTCCTGAATAAGCTGGTGCCCAGCGCTTGACTTTCTACTGGCGTTTTAGAAATTTCGAGATTACTATTATACAAACCCATCTGCGCATGCATGTTAACAAATGCCAATGATGACACCAACCTGCACCGCTGTCCTCCTCCTCCTCTTCCCCCTTCTTCCTTCTTTCTTCTTTGCAGTGTGTGGATGATGACGACCAGACAGCATCGCAATACTTGTAGTGACATCTGTCGACTCTGTTCATCGTTATCCAGAAGTTGTAGAACTTGTTGGGACTGAGACCAGTCACGCTGAAGACGAGATGTGGGAAGAGGCGCCTACAACACAGGGCTAAGGAATTTTTAGAACTGCACAACCCCATCTTCATGGGCAGAGTTTATCAGGGGCTAGAGGGGGGTTAAGCTCCTCCAAGAGGGCCCAAATTCAACTTTTTACCATGAAAATGGCATCTTTTTTCTGGGTTAGCCCTCCCAATAATGCCCAGACTCGGGTTCAGCCCCCCCCCCTCCAAGATCGGAAACCAAACTCCCTCATTACAACAATAGCAAATTAAAGTAGCCTAAGACGTACACGCAGAGTTGATCGCAAGTTGTAGTGGGTATGTTCGTTGCCTTGCAGCCAAAGGGTTGCAGGTTCAAATCCACCTCAAGCCGTCTCGTATACGGACCCTGAGCAAGTCCTTCACTCGCAATTGCTCGGGCACTTCGACGTGAAACTTCAATGCAGTGTCCGCGCTGTAATCGGAAGCGCCTCTGAGTAGAGAGATTGAAGGGGCGCTATTGCAAATGGATAAATAAATAAATAAATAAATAAAAGTAATTAATTAATAGCGTTGAGAACTTTTGATAGTCAAGTTTCTAATATCAATGGACGACCTCTTGACACTCGTCTGCTCCTGATGTGCTCTCTCCATTCAAGCATGGAACCGATTGATATTAACAATCCATTAGCATCACACCTTGCACATTCAAGTATTCAACCACCATGTTCCGCTATAAAAGGTGCATTTAGAGACATGAAGTGTTAATTCGACGAATTCAGTTATTGTATTGTATTGTATTGTATTAAAGCATTTATAAAGCGCCTCTAATACGGCGAACCGTTCGGAGGCGCTCCCAGCGCGCAAGGCCACGAGAGAAGAATTAGGTTTTGAGAAAAGCAAATGAGAAGGAAGGATTACCAGGTAGTTACGAGCATTCCCCAAGCGCAAAGTCACACGTTCCATCTTTAGTCACTTGCTATTAGACTCTATATACACGGCTCAAAGCATAACCGCATCTAGCCTACATGTAGGACCTATATTGCACCACTTAGTATTTAGTATTTACTCACTAGGGACCAACAGCAGCGCATTAGGATACTTATTGCACTCAGTAGGCATGCAGCTATGAACAGAGTAGCCTACTGAGAGAACAGACCGAGAATCAGCAATTCGAATGAAGGTAAGAAAAGTTCTACCAGGGCTCAAAGTGGCATCATGCAACCCAACGGTCTGCCATTTAGAGTAGGCCTATAATTGTAAGCAATACTGTTGTAGACCTAAGTAATGCCACTAGGCCTATACAACTTACACTATACGGGCGCAATGATTAAGGCTTATTTGAAGCGGCTAGATAATTATTCAAGCTTAATTATTATAGGCTTGTGTAATTCTACATACATAGTCCCATAGGCGTACGGGAGATTTCAGCAGTGGGGGGGCAAAGATTGAACTTCTGCCCGAAAAATATATCCGGCAAAAAAGTTGCCGACCTTTTTTACTGTTCCGGGGCTGTGTTTGGCCGAAAAACCAGACTTGCCCGAAGAAATTTGGGGGGAGCATTTGCCCCTCTGGACCCCCACCTCGTACGCCTATGCATAGGCCTACGTTATACAACTTGATTGTGAGTACGAATGAAGTGGTAGATTTAAATTATTTAGCGTCTTTTAAAGGCTTTTCGACCTCTGGCACCAGGACGTCCGTGTCCTCGAGGTTCCGAGGCTCTAAATAATTTTTTAAAGGAAATAATGAATGCAATTAATGCATTTTTACCTTCCGTGTTTGGTGACTATCATCTCGTTCGTGTGCTGGTGAAATCGACGCCATTTATCTTCATCGTGAAGTCTGATTGCCACAACTGCAGGATCAACTGAAGGCATCATTCTGATTGATGATGATGAGGATGACAACGATGATGGCACCGTGGTTGCTGCTGTTGCAGCAGATGCTGATCTATGCATCTTCTTGACCTGTAGGCTTAGATTAATGAGCGGCACCAAACACATGAACGCCATAGCATGCGCAATAAAATGTGTAAATTTATCTTCACCTTATTATTATATCAATACGGCCTACTGTAGATAGCCTATGACAGCCATGCATAAAAACTGCTGGACGGTATGATGAAGGAGGAATACAAAGAACTTAGAGACATGGCACAACAGCGTGAAAGGTGGAGTCATTGGACGTTTGGGCCTGCCGCTTGGCAGAGAACCTAACGACGAAGAAGAAGCCATGCATATCCAATCAACTCCGTCACTGGTTGCACTCTGCCAGTGCAAGTTCCAAGCCTGGATAAAGGAGGAGGGCGACACTAATCATCTTTGATATGGCAGTGTCGTTAAACATGTAACAAACATGCATGTCTACATGTAATTGTCCATTATCGAATCCATTCTCAAACGATAAAACGTGTAGATTTATCTTCACCTTATTAGGCCTAATTAATTATCGATAGGGCCCCCTATAAATAACCTAAGATATATCCATTCATATCCAATCAACTGCGCCACTTGTTGCACTCTGCCAGTGCAAGTCCCAAGCCTGGATAAAGTTCAAAGCCTGGATAAAGGAGGAGGGCGACACTCAGTGGCGTAGCAATAGGGCGTGCAGCCTGTGCAGTGCACGAGGGCCCCCGACAGTAAGGGACCCCCCAGCGGTCAGAGTCAATTTTTTACTTTCTGAATATTCAGAACGTAATCAAGTCTAGTCTACAAGTTTGGCATAGCCTACACATTCAAAAGTGCCATTGGTTTAAGCTATAATTAAATTTGTTTCTGGTAGACTGAAGAAATTTAAAATGTTTTATTAAATATAGGCCTAAATGAGAGAAAATAATAAACATTGTGATAAGCTAATTTTATATTTAATTTCGAGTGCGAAATATGCAGTGTCTATATCAAAAGAGCCAGGCGTTTTTGTGCGATGCCTTTTTGTTTGAAATCGAGGGGTTCAAGCATTGAAGGGCTCACCACCGAAACCCTGCACACAGGGGCCCCTAAACACCTTGCTACGCCACTGGCGACACTAAACATCTTTAATCATGGCAGTGTCGTTAAACATCTAACAAGTAGGCCTATGCATGTCAAATTAGATTCTATCCATCCATATCTCGCACGATAGACCGAAGCAGCTGCAGCAGGATATACTAAGTCTTAGATATAGGCTACTCCACGTAGATACCCTGAGCAAGCTCGTGCGTCGCGGCGTGAAACTCGATTCAGCGTCAGCGCATATGAGTAGAACCCTGGAGGGCCCTATGACAAGACTTAGTGCTCATACATAAATACAAGAGACTCTGAACTCTGAAGACATGCGTGCTATTGTAGGTGATGTCCCTCATCTCCACTGCCTAACAACGTCGATATTATTACAACAATGTAGCAGAACGAAATTTTTTACACACGTACAGTTTTACAGATAGGCCTACTAGGGACAAATGATTCTCTTACTGTTGTGCGTAACGCGTTAGGCTAAGTTTCAGCAGTAGGCCTCTACTGTGACTTAGGCTGCACACTATATCTATTGCACATTGTCAAACAGTACAAGCCCGTAATGAACGTACAAGTTACATGTATAAGATGCAGGTGTGGCGACTTTCACTTACCGATGCAGTTTGTAGACCAGCTGATAAAGTTTTGAGGCGAATTTACGAAATCCCAACTCCTGCTGCAAATCCTTGATTACTTAATTAAGAATATCTTTCGGAAACAGTTGTCGACAAAGTAAACAGTTATAGACTCATTCCCCACTCTAAATACAATGGTCTTAAAGACCTGAGGAGAGAAACAATTTGTTACCACTGATCCAAGGTGTGCCGCTAAGCGTATTCTTCCTGGTCACGGTCCACTGATTACGCGCTGTCTAGCAGACAATTGTTTACTTAGTGGTTTCTGGCGTGGAACTCAGAGAACAGTGCTGTTTATTTGCACAGCTAATTGAGTCACCGAATGACTCCCCTAACGAGGTAATACCTTTCAAGTTGAATTTGAGGCTTGAATATTTATAACACGCAGTCGCTAGGAGGTTTCACATTTCTTCGACGTCTGTGGCAGCGTTCTAACTTTTCTCCTGCATCTCAGAAGGCTGTTACACTGTTAGGCCTATACGCAGTGTGCTTCACTATTTCCGTGACGTGTAGACGATAGATCTAACTGCTAACGAGCGAAAATTTACCTTGCACTTTGATTGGTTTAAGACTACAGGGCTGACATCGTTCATAACTCAGTTAAGCCCTAGCATAGTAGGATCGTACTATAGGCCTAGGTCCAAATTGCGATCGAAAACTCCAAATTTCTATAGGCCTAACGTTATTTGGATGCTTGTAAGCGTAAGGTAGCCTGCATACCATCGTGATCACAAGAGCTGAAACAGTTGACACTCTTATGGAAACTTGATTGTTGTTCTAACTTTACCGTTAGATTTAAAAATGCTATGTAGACCGTCCACATTGTATAGCTTAACGTATACGGCACAACAGCGGGACACGTGGAGACATTGGACGTTTGGACCTGCCACTTGGCAGAGAACGTAAAGAAGAAGAACGTATACGATTCATTGATTGCACTGAAACTGTAGGCCTAAGGCTGGCGTGTATTTGTTTGTTTGTATGTGCACTTGTTATAGCGCCCCTTCAAACTCTGTCTACTCAGAGGCGCTCCCGAATGCAGAGCGGACACTGCATCGGAGTTTCACGCCGAAAGCGCTGAGCAATTGCGAGTGAAGGACTTGCCCAAGGTCCTTACGCGGCGAGGTGGATTCGAACCCCGAACCTTCCGGCTTCAAGGCAACGACGCCACCACTACACCACCGCGCCCCACATATATTAGACATAATATTGCCTCGTTCACAGTTTGCTGCCTCAAGTAATTATTATTAGGCCTATTATTATTAGTCTGTAACTGTTGGCTATTAGGCCTATACCAAGGCTAGCCTACTGAGGCGACATCACTGTCATTCTAACTTAACCGCTGAATTAAAAAATTCTACCGACTTTCACATAGCCTATAATAGCAGGCCGACATTTAGGCTAAGCTCTTTCGATGTCTCGAAATTCAAACTAAATTCAAACTAAGATCTTTTAAATTTAAACGCAGCATCACACAAAAAGCCCATCGGAGAGAGAGATAAAGTAAGACCAGCTTAGGCCTAAACTTCATCGCTCGCTCGCGATCATGGGCGGAGTTTATCAGGGGCTTGGGGGGCTAAGCCCCCCCCCCCAGAAGGCCAAGATTCAACTTCTTTACCATGAAAATTGTATCATTTTTGGGGTTAGCCCCCCTAAGATGGCCCAAACTCGGGGTTAGCCCCTCCAAGAACGGAAACCAAACTCCGCCCATGCTCGCGATGAAGCGCTCAAGAGCCAGGATGTTGGGAATGTCCCAGGCCACAATCCACCGACCAAACAACGGCGATTGACAGTGAGGTGATAGCAACTGGTGTTTAACCGGGGCATTTCATGAAACACAGAGGCTGCAGAAACATAGACTTGTATACGTATAGAGTCTAAATTGAAAGGACATCGACAAACAAAACGCCAGCGACCGTAATTCTGATGAACGAAATGGAAAGTCTTTCATAATCGCCGAACATTTCACGGCCTTTGATTGATGTGCATGCATTCTGAATGGCGCTTTGAACACTGCGTACAGGCCTGTATACTTAGCAGATGGGAAAACGAGGCCTACCAATATCCCCATGGGCGTCCGCAGGCATTTTTCTAGGGGGTGCAAACTTTTAAATAATTGTCACATGGTCTAAATTTTATGGGTGACAATTTGAATTTCCATATTACCACGAGAGAATCCTATAGCCCACTTATATGTTATGCGCCCAAAGAAAGATATAATTTTATAGGTTCAAATTGTAGAACGAATCGATATTCACATTGAAAGTCGCGTTGTAACGACCACAAAAAATATTCTAAATTTATGTGCAGCTATGCGAAAAAATCCAGGGGGCGCACTTGCGCCCCCTTGCGCCCCGCTGCGGACGCCCATGAATATCCCAGATGTTGTCAACTTGGCTTTAATTCATTTCAAACCAAGAATTCAAGAAAGAATGAGAACCATTACACACACGCACAAACACACCTACACACACACACACACACACACACACACACACACACACACACACACACACACACACACACCAACATACGCACGGAGAAACACACAAACGCGCACACAGAAAGGCCTACACACAAACACACCGACTAAAGAGCTCCACAAACAGCTGTCCCAGTAGGTCTATTGAGCCTCTTGCACGCTGTTTCTATCGGCTTCTTTTCCGAAACAATTAACAATAGCTTATTGGCAGTCCACCAAGGTCTTTTCACAGTCCCCTAAGTGTGCATCGAGGTGCACGGCCTATTATAGACCTAGTAGGCCTACGTACCCTACGCGTCGTCTACTTTAATAGGCGCCTATTCGACCTAAATAGACCCGTAGTAACTTAGGCCTATACGGTACCTTACCGTTTCTCCAGTCAAGGATTGTTTGCTCTCAGCAATTATATGGGACCTATTGAATATGGAACGTATTGAAACTGACTATTCAATAACATCATCGAAATCCTATGCATAATAATTAGACTTTATAAGTCGTATCGTAATCGCCTTTGACATGGAAGCAAGTCACGACAAACAGTGCATATCATCATTGCGGTTGCTTACGAGGGGCCGTCCATAAATGACGCCACGCAATTTCGACAGAGGGCAATTTCCCGACCCCCCCCTATTTCGGGCAAGTCTGTTTTTCGGGCAAGCAGACCCGTGAAAATATTTTTTTAAATAGTATTTTTCATGCCATTTCAACTTCAACCCGATGACTAGCCTAAAGAAAAAAGGTCGTCATTTTTTTCACCAACGAGATTTTTTCGGGCAGAAGTCAAATCCCACCACCCCCCCCCACTGCTGAAATCTCCCGTACACCCATGATTATGTCTAAATCCAAGAGTTGGTAAATATAGGCTATCGAAGTTAGTAAAAGTATCGAAGTTAGTAAAAGTATTTAAAGGCGGTATTGCATGTGGCACGTATTCTAGCTCATTCCATTTCAATACTCATTCAAATACCCACTAATAACAAACTCGAACTCTTTATGCAATAATACTACAACAAGAATTCTGCAATTTTTATATGCTTTAAAAAGCTCCAACGGCTAATAAACACAAATGATATCATCACCGGTTAGATAAATCTGACAAAATGAATAAAAAGTACTTTTCTATTATAATTAAAATCTTACCCAGAACAGTAATAATATTATTGAGTTCATGTCACAATCTAAGACTGGCCATTTTCAGGAATACAAGCACCGCGAAAGTCTTGATACAGCACTTTAATTATATTGCCTCACTACACGAGCAGTGCAACTACCGGAAAGCATATTCGTGTGTCAAATAAGAAACAAAATATTTAAAAACTGTAAGCAATACAGAAAATTGAAACGTTTCCACATATTATCCAAACCAGTTTGACAAACCACTTATCTACTTTGCACCCCCCCCCCCATCTATGCATGAATCCTAGTCTGATCCCATAGTCAACTGGATATCGAAAAATCTTGTGCAAGAACACATATGAAAAACATTAAAGATGAATTAAGAACATGCAAGATGAAGAAATGTCTGACGAAAACAATGTGCGTGCGAGAAACATTTTTGACAAAGAACGTACTCTAGTGTCTAAGCACATGCATGAAGTGACAACGCATAACGAAAGATATGTGCAAAGCTGAAGCTGGTTGGTCGGTTAGTGTGCGTTTGCTCATAATGCGGCGAGAATGGGTTTGGCCTCCATCAAGATAATTACCACACAAGGACCTTGATCAAATCTCTCAATCATGATTATTTCGCACCACCGATAGAATATGCGCTAATCATACATCTGAAATTAAACACCATAACAATAATCTATTATTATTATTGAGTCTTTATATAGCACACCTTCAAGGTAAACTACTCAGAAGCATTCCCAGTCCAATCACGACTAAATAAGGCAGTTTTAAAGTTCGAAATGAACATAGTGGTGTGACCTGTAGGCAACAGGCAGAACACAACAAAAAACCCATTCCAGGTTCTAGGGCCTGGTAAAGAGTGCCACTGCATTATACCAGTTTAAGAGTGAGGGTCTAAGAGTTCAGCTTGATCACCCGATCAAATTGCTGCTGGACATCAAAGGTGGGACAGCAGAGCTTCCGTAAGTACATGGGAGCCAGACCCTCTAATGCAGCTCCAGACCAACACAGAAATAATAAAATAAACGATGATAATGCATGATGAACAAAAAAAATGATGAAGACTATTTGTCTTGAACAATACCAGCGATGCAGCCAATCAAAACAACCGCAGACACACTCTCTCAAACAGTCCGTGCAAATGTTTTATCTAGAACTAAAAAAGTACGAAAAGCTCCAGATAAAAACAAGTACCAGTATCACCATTTAGCAATATAAGATCTAAGCACACCAGCATTTCAAGGAAAGACCAGGCTCCGTGTTTTGACGCACATAATCAACACACGAAGCATCACAACACACATAACTCCCACAAGATCCACCAATACCCCGAGCAGCCATAGTAAGAAATGCTAGCAAGTAGCAACTTCACTTCTTAAGCCTCATCTTATGAGAGGATTGTTAGTCTATGGTGTGCATTCAAGCTGTCTACTCAGAGGCACTCCCGACTACAGCGTGGACACTGCATCGGAGTTTCATGCCGAAGCTCACAAGCAATTGCAAGTGGAGGACTTGCTCAAGGTCAGTACGCAGCGGCTTGAGGTGGATTCGAATCTGGAACTCTTCAGCTCCAAGGCACCGAAACCCCCCACCCCACTACCACCGTGCTCCAGAAGCCATAGCTTCGTAGTTCTGGTAATTATTCAACTGTTTCAACTGATATTAGCTAGCTAAGCAAGCAAGCAGACGCACACAATATAAGTAACGTACGTCAAAATGTCATCAATGTTCAATTATCCTATATCCAACCAACTGGGCGCATGCCAGCAAAACATAATATTCAGTGACAACGAGAATAACTTAACAAACTTCGCAAAGCACCATTTTACTTTACGTAAATGAGTAATGCGTGTAGTTATGCAGGATCACATATTCATTTTTTTTATTCGAATGCTCTATCTCACATGGTCCACATGGATTTTTAACCTTTTAACGACCAGCTACATATGTCTTCAATGCATTCTAGTACATGATGCTCGTTAAAGGGTTAACCGGCTTCTTCTTATGTGAAACCTTGATAAACGAAATTCAATGTATTGACGCTTGGTCCGATGTTTCTCGATAAAAGCAATACAGTGAAACCAGTGAAAAGAGTTGCCAAGCACAACTGCAAACAAACCAGGGCACGATGAAAGACGTAAACAATACACGTAGAATAAGTACGCTGGTAGTGAGAACCTTAATTCAAAATTGAACGAGTTATTTCAAATTAATAAAATACGGTATAATACAACTAAAAGAGAACAACACAAAATACAACTGTTCTTACCATTGTCTGCCTTCCAAATTTCCGACCCGCTGGCTACCTTGGGCGGGAGGGGTCTCGGGATTTGATAAACACTCTGGCATGAAAAGCACACAAATGTGGGATCAATTACCACTATACCCTCCCAAAGGTTCAAATAATTATTTATAAGTTATTGCAGCATACCATTGAAGTAGCTAATATGAAAAAATAACAATAATATTGATTCTATTGAATCGAGCTTTTGTTTTTTTTTAATGCATCTCAGCTAGGGCAAACTTAACCAAGCTGACAATATAAATTGAAAACATGCCAAGCAAAGCTGTTCTAAATAAAGCTGTTCTACACCTTTAAACAAGAACACTAATTCTTAAAATGTAATGCATCAGTTTAAGCTCTAAAGATGCTAATATCTAACTCGATTCAATACAGTATGATCTTAATACAGTATGATCAATGAATACTTAAATTGTGCAAATAAAATGCTTTTACAGCGTGTAATACAATTTATGCTCTATGCGTACTTTGTACTGAAAGCAATGCACACTTACAAAACCCTTCATCATCCTATTATGAAGAATAACGTAAAGACAATCGGAAACCCCCAGCAATCCAAGATCTCAAAATATTCTACACCTTATGTTTAAATACATGAATATTAAAATCATATACTTTACACTAAACTAATCTTGCATAATTAATACAACAAAATCCGAATTATATTAATGAAATGACTACAACAAAACATTTCCCTGCCATGCTGTTTACTTCCAAGCGCTAAGCAAATGCAACAGCATAATAATAATTTAATTTCTACAGAAGCAAACACATTCTCGGTGGTAAAATTTTAACTTAACGTAGGCAAGCAATGGAAGTAAAATCAAACGCTGCCATAGAAGACAAACACCTCGAGAAAAAAGAAACAGAAAACTTGGTTGTTCACGCAACTTCTTAAATGAAGATTTCAATACGATGACCTACACAAAAGATACTGAAGTCATTTCTGCACATGAAGAACACAACGAGCCAAATTTTAAGATCGCACTGAGGCAGCCATGAGTATGAAGTGTTAGCGACTTCTTCTTTTTCTAATCCCCTGCATATGGAAATGGGTGGTCAGTCTTCTCCCTCGCCATCTCATCTTCCCACTAACAGTGCTCAGTCAGTGTACTCATCATATCTGAGTTGGCTATGGGTGCACGTGGAGTAGAAATAAGAGCACATGAAAAATCAATAGAAGCAAAATAGATGCCACGTAAATATACCTATGTATGCTACGTATGTATGTATGAACACTTGCTATAGCGACCCTTCACAATTCCTACTAAGAGGCGTTCCCGACAACAGTGCAAACACTGAATCGAAGTTTCATGTCAAAGCGCATGAACAATTGCGAGTGAAGGACTTGCTCAGGTCCCTATGTGGCAGCTCAAGGTGGATTAAAACCCACAACCTTTCGGCTCCAATGCACCGAACATACCCCTATACCGATGCACCAAACACACGTACACCAATGTTTCATTGTTTATGACTACCAGGTACTTATTTTTCGGACACTGAACGGTACATAACATCTCAAACAGAAGAGCGACGAATATAAAGGTAGCCAGACTATCATTTGGGAAATGACGAATATTTCGTTGTAATGTCCAATACAGTGGTCACTTTTAAATAACAGTAATCTACATAACACTTTTACTTTACACAAATTTCGAAAAGGTAACTAGATATCAAATAGATTTAATTTTTCTTAACATGCTTATTACTCTGGCAAAGTCAATAGAAACCCTTATCGTAACAATAAATATAATAATAATAATAAAAATAACCCTCCTACCAGTCTGAAATTCCAGACTGGTTTTATAACAGTAGTTAAGTGATAAGTCCCTGAGGGATCCTAAATACCTCGGGGCAGTAAAAAAAGAAAGAAAAAAAACAAAAAAAAACAATAATAATAATAATAATAATAATAATAATAGCACTACGTTGGAGACGAGAACCTATAATAGAATTTTAATCATTTATAGCTTGAGGAATCTTTACTACCTTGGGCAATTAAAAAAAATAAAAATAAAAAATGAAATAATAATAATAATAACAATAATAATAAAGACAAAGGTCTATTGTTCAATCGGTGACTTTTTTCTTCGACGTCTTGTTCAACCCTCCAGCAATACAAAAGAAAAAAATTCTCATGTGACTGGAAAAAGTAAAAACACCGATGTACACACGGCAAAAACCGTTGACTACCCCAACTCCTCCACAACTACAGGAACATCACTTCTCACGCAAAATTCATACACACGAACATTGGTCGTAAATAAATGGTTCCCAAAGAAAACTACCAAATTTCTCTCGTACGAAAGTGCAAAACGAAAAAAAAAATACCCGGAATGCATAAATCTACACCAGGCAAAGCCGTATACAGTAGATAACGGCCTCAGTAGTCGTGTCACAGAAATAATACTACGAAAAAATCAAGTCCCTACAGGAGGATGATGTCACGGCTTCGAAACCAACTCTGAAATGGTCTAGTCGCTACAGCCCATCAGCTCGTCGCCGTGGTCACAGATGGCCTTTGAGAACTGACCAAAGACGCGCTGCATGTAACCAACGCTGTTCGGAATAATGCAACCGTCGACGAAGCCGATGTGTCCACCACGTGACGTCGTGATGATTGCAACGTTCGAGCTTTTGCGCGCCTCATCCACCGGAATGCCTGTTAAACAAACAAATCATAGCAACAATTGAACAAATTATCATTTTAATGATTATAAGTAGTAATAATAATTAATAATAATATTCTAGACAAATCAATCATAGCAACAATTTAACAAGTTATTATTATCATCATCATAATAATCATATAAGTAATAATAATAATAATGTTCAGCGTTTCAATTCGGTGGCCTTTCGAGGCACTTTAGCTGAGCCGAAACCAGAGGACATATATTATATATATAACAATACCTAGAACTTTTCTAGTTTATTGTACTTCCTGTTACTAATACGTTTTTTTGAAGATATTAAAACGATAATAATAATAATAATTAATAATAATATTCTAAGCAAATCTCTTTATAGATCAGGTTAAAGTCCCTTAGGGACCATGTTTACGTTGTCGTTGGGGCATACAAAAATAATGATAATGATAATAATAACAATAACACGCATAATGATAATGATAACAATAACATGCTGTGGTATTCCGCGATACCGTTCCAGCGCTGGGTCTCTACGACAACTAGGTGCTGCTCAAGACGTTTTTATTCTGTTCTTAATTAATATTTTGGTCCCTGAGTGCCTTTAAAAAAATTATAATAATAAAAATAATAGTAGCAGTGGTAATGAAAAGAATAAGAAAGATGATATTCTTTAGAAGTGCAAAATTTATTGACCAACTTATATTTTTTATTACGAATAATTGATTACTCGTCATAACTGGTACAGTTGCGGCTTACCCGACCATCAGAACCGTTCTAAGAAGCAGAGAACAAGAAGAACAAGAACTAACATTGTCCAGGAGAAAACGGGTCATCGGTAGCGTTCAGTGCCAAAAACGGCACCTTGATGTCGTGCACTTTCTCGTGCGTGCACGCGTCCCTGTAATAGTCGTCGTTCGTCTTGTATCCGAACACCTTCGACGTAAAGCTCGCGTCAAAGTCTCGTATCGTTATGCTCTGCAATGAATTCACCAAATGAAACGTTATAATCCAACTAGAATTTTTCTAGAAAGATGGTTATCAGAAGCTGAAAAAGAATGCACAGAACAGGGTAGAAAGGAGACGTCAAACATTCGAACCTGCCCAAGGGCAGAGAACGGAAAAAAGAAGAAGAATTTTTAAGTACACTGTGATCTTCAAGGCTTAGTGGGGTCTTGCTCTGCAATAGATTCACCAAATGAAACGTTATAATCTAACTAGAATTTTTAAGTACACTGTGATGCCCAAGGTTTACTCGCAATGGATAACACGCTGGCCTAGAGAGCAAGAGGTAACGAGTTTGCGCCCCGTTGGGTGGACATGCTTTGTAGGCTGCTATTAGCGTTGTATGCAGGCTCTATTCTGCTAGTAAGTGCTACTTATAGTTAGGATTTGTGTATTCTGTGATCTGCATTCTTGTGAATTGTTTTAACTGCATAATTGTACATTGCAACTGGTTGCATTCTGTCAACCGGATAGTTGAAAAAATTAAAATTATTGTTATTATTATTATTACTTTTATTTTATTTTTTTTTACCCGAGGTATCTCAGATCCCTCGGGATTTCAAAAAATTATCCGGAGACTTTAAAAAATTGTATTCTGGAACGGCTATAATTATTATTATTATTTTTGTCCTGAAATATCTGGCTAATGTTATACTATGTCCTCGTTAAGTTTCTTGCATGCAATTTAAATAAGAATGAAGAAGAAGTTTAAAGTTCAAACTCACATCGTAGACTGCCTTGAGATCAACCTTATCCTTGAACAAATGCTCGTACCTACAAATAAAGTCAAACAAAGTTTCGCAATAAAAAAATTATTATTTTACAAAACCAGCATCCTATTTATTATCTTTAATAATAATCAAAGGTGTGCCAAACAATATCCGGAGATATAAATAATGTTGCTCTGGAACGGCTCACTCGGTGGTGTCTGGTTGGGCAAAAGTGCCTTGGAAAGAAATAGCATTAAAGCGTTGGATGGTGGCAGAAAGGCGTTGAAAAAGGTAAGATGTCTCTCTAATATCTCCAGAGATTAGTGTTAGACGAGTCCACTGTTTTGACCGGTCTTCGCCATGTAGTATTTATTATTATATTTATTATTATTATTAATAATAAATATATTAATAGTAATAATAATGATAATAATAATAATAAATCATTATTATTACTATTAATATATTTATTATTATCATTATTATTATCATTATTACTTTTTTAAGTTTTAAATTGTCTCGATAAAAACAAATTTGTCTGGAATGGACCCTTATTATTACTATTATTATATTATGCTATGTCTGTGAGTGAAGGAGGTCTCACAGGAGGCTTAAACTCCTACTCTCACACATCAAAATGCAAGCGCCATAAACAACAATAGATCATCTTAACATTGTCTCACTTAACAACCGCCTCTTTGAGATTTCTACACAGCATTCGGTTGAAGCACAGCAGATTGATTGGCTCCTCGAGCGACTTTGCCGACTCGAAGACATTCCACGGCGACGACACGGTCATTCCACCGACGAGTCCACTGTCTTGACCGGTCTTCGCCATGTAGTTGGTCAAGATGACACTAAAACCACATCACAACCTAAACTTCACATACGATAATAAAACCACTTTATTAATTAAAATTATTATATACAGTTATGCATGCAATTGATACAATTCAAAAGTACGCAAAATGACATTATAAATCTTAACAACTAACAGCCTACAATACACGTATAACTAGGTTTGTTTATTTCTGCTAAAGAACAAAAAGTAAGACGTAGTTCATGAAACTAAATTATCTTGTCAGTTATCAGTTCTTTCAGGTGCAAAATATCAGGAGAAATTTTTCAGGTACTTTGACAATCTGCTATAAAGAACATTGATGCTCCAGCTCTTTTTTAACACTAAAAATTGCTCGCTGTTTCACCATTTACTGCAGACATGACACCTATTTCAGCCCCTGCAGATTGATTCATTTAAAATATAGATAGTACACAAATTGAAATAACAACAGGAGCAGCAAACTTGAGCTTGTGGCCTGGCAACTACACAACAACCTAATCTAATCTAACAAACTAATCTAATCTTTAGATCTAACTTATCTAGCAACCTAATCTAATCTAATCACTTCATCTGCACCACAAAACTTCAGTTGATACTGTTTTAAAATAATCAATTCACAAATTCACAGGTCCAACTAAACTCAAACGCTCCCAACCAATTCGAGCGTGTTACTCACCCGCCAAGAGAAACTCCCATTGCGAACACTGGTGACCCTGGAAACTTTGCTTTGACGTGTGATATGACGAAAGACAAGTCTTCGGTGTTTGTAGCGTTGTAGGTGCGTGCAGTCTACCACAAAACACAAACATAGATCATTGATCAGTTACAAACATTGATTCGCAAAGCAAACCACACAAAAACACTTTCCACAACACGGATTCGTAAAATACAATTTTCAGTATAATAATATTAATATTGTTGTTAATTAACAAGAATAATAATACTAATAATAACAATAATAATAATAATAATAATCTTCGTTATTTGATTTCAAAATGACACAACACAGTATGATTCTATTATACGGTAATATGAGTGGATGATCACAAGTTATTACAGGAGTCAAATTTAACTATTAGCAGCCATAAGGTGCCCATAATGTCCTCTTGCTCAGTTTACCATTGCCATCTGCCAAATGGAAGGTTGAGTTTAACTTTAGAAGCGATCCCACATCTGTGTGCTCTTTGCACTAGAATGTTTACCATTATCCTAAAGCCCCTTCAGGAGAGAACAAGAGTAGACTTAAAGAAAATAGAGATGATACAATTTCAATCAGCCTAGTATACCTTCAACTCTGCGCCACCATTGCCACGATTATTGAAAACAACGCTCCTGAAAAACACGAAAATTATACTTCAGGTCAGATACTTTTGCAAAATCTTTGCTACATGTATCAAGAACGATCATTCATTCAATCATTCAAGTATTTATATAGCACCTGTTCAAGTAAACTATTCAGAGGTGCTCCAGACTCCAGCATAGCCAAAAAGCAGTTTCAAGTGCTTATAGAGTGGAATTTCTGAAGCTGTATTGGCATGGTGGAAGTAGATTGTTCCTTCTAGCTTCTCAATGATCTTGGATGGGAACGATGTATATAATACTCACAAAAGCAAAGGAACAATGTTGGGATCCATAACATCTGAAATTGTACACTAATCAACTTCTGTAGATGTCAACGCACGCATGTATGTGCTGACTCTGAGGCGTGCGAGTCTCAACCTCTGAACAAGGAGCGCCTCTGAGTAGTTTCCTTGAAGAGGCGCTATATAAATATTTGAATGAATGAATGAATGAATGAATGAACGGTTTTCCATCAGTTATGAAGTCCAGTATCTTTGCAGATAACTAACAATCTTACTTCCTTAAAATCAACCTAGAACACGAGATTCTCAGACTCTCTAAGACTTTGCGTCTTTCTGCCAAAACTTGACGATCATTTTGTGCGAACACGGTCTCGTTGTGTCCATCTTTGATAAGTCTCTCTTCAAGTGATGCTGTGTAAATTTGTAATTATCAAATTGCCATTGATTAGGAATTGATGATTGATCAAAACACTTGCCTGAAGCCAAGCTTCGTGCTCTCGGAAACAATATGCAGCGCATATTTCTCGTTGCTCGTTCCTGTTACAACAAACAAAGAAATCACTCACACTTGTATCTCATACAACATATACTGGTATTAATAGAAAAACTGAAAAATCAACAAGCACACGATTTAAATTTTGCTTCAGTATTTAACACAGTCCAAACATAATGCAGTGCTCATAAGACCACAAAATACCAATCACCTCAGTGCATACACTCAAAACATCAAAGTAATTTAATACAAAAGAACCAACTTAGCAAGCAATTTACAATAGTAAAATTTTATTTCATATGCGTAAACAGAATGTACCAGATGTGTCTATCATATTCGTTCGTATCTGGAAGCTTATTATAGAACCTTAAAATCCCTCTGAACAGTGCCAAAACAACCTCTTTAAAACCACAAGTAATTCTTCAAAGCACCAAATACCTCAGAAAACACTAAATGACTTTTTCACCTGGTGCCGTCAGCTTCTGGAGCTCTGGCGAAAGCCTTGATGTATTCTCTCCAACGTCTCCTCTCTCTAGTCGCCTCTCGTAGCTCCTCCAGTCTCATGCCAGACTTTTCCTGTACCTCATCCAACCATTTCTTCCTAGGTCTTCCGCATCTTCTCCTTCCCTCACCGCATGCCGTCATCAGCTCCTTTTCCAGACCGTTAGATCTCATCACATGGCCAAAGTAGCTCAATTTTCTCCAAGTTGCTGTTTGCTGCAGTGTCTCCTCCCTCTCTATTCCAAGCTCCTCGCGCACCGATTCGTTAGTTCTCTTCTCCGTCCATGAAATCCTTAGCATCTTTCTCCAAATCCACATCTCACACGCGTTGATTTTCTTTTCCATATCCCGTGTCTTTGTCCATGTCTCGCATCCATATAGGACCACTGGGAAGATCAGTGCTCTTACCAGTCTTTTCTTTGTTTCCCTGCTCACGTATTTATCCTTCCAAATCTTTTCCAGACCGTTCATTGTCGTTTTCCCCATTATTACCCTCCTCCTTATTTCCATATCACTTCTTCCCTCCTTCTCTATCATAGATCCCAGGAATGTGAAGCTCGATACTACCTCTATCGTTTCTCCATCCACCTCAAAGTTTTTGTATGTTGCAGTTGTCATAACCTTTGTTTTCTTTACATTGAAGTATAGTCCCGCCTTTTCGCTTTCCTTCCTGACTCTTCTGATTAACTCAACTAGGTCGTCCCTCTTACCCGCCAATAATGTCGTATCATCGGCGTACCTCAGATTATTCAGTATTTTCCCCGCTATCCTTACCCCTTCTGTTGCCTCCTCCAATCCAGCCCTCCTCATAATTCTCTCGGCATACAGATTGAACAGGAAAGGGGACAAAATGCACCCCTGCCTCACTCCTTTCCTTATTTTAAATTTCCCTGTGTCACCATATTCAGTTCTTATTACCGCTTCTTGATCCACATAGAGGCCCTTTAGTAGTTTAACCAAATGCTTCGGAATTCCCATCTCAATTAGCGTCCGCCACAGTAGTGTATGGTCTATGCAATCAAACGCCTTGCTGTAGTCTATAAAACACATATGCACCTGTTGCCCGTATTCCCTCTGTCTCTCCATAATCCACCTTATATTGGCGATGTGATCGCGCGTTCCTCGCGCCTTCCTAAATCCCGCTTGATTGGTTGGTAATTCCCTTTCGATTGTCTTCTCCATTCTTTTGTGGATTATTTTGAGAAGTATTTTGCTCGTGTGCGATATCATCGCTATCGTTCGATAATTTCCACACTCTCTCGCGTCTCCTTTCTTGAATATTGGTATGAACACGGACCTTTTCCAGTCCTCCGGCCACTGCCCAGTTCTCCAGATTTGATTGCATAGTTTTGTAATAGTTCTCACCACTGCTTCATCTCCCGCTTTTACCAGTTCTATAGGTATTCCATCATGTCCTGGCGCTTTGTTGTCCTTGAGCTGTTTTATCGCCCACTCCACCTCTACCTCCAATATCTCTGGTTCGTTTTCGACTTCCTCTATTTTGATGTTTTCCCTCTCGACACATTCATCTTCCATGTACAACTCTTCCGTATACTCTCTCCACCTTTCCTTTATCTCCTCCTCATCTCCTATTATCTTCCCATCCTTCGTCTTGAGTGAACCCATTCTAGGGCCTACTGTCTTCGTTATTTCCTTCATCTTTGCGAACAGTTCTTTAGTCCTTCCTTTCTTTCCTTCTTCCTCCATCTCCCTACACATTTCCTTTAGATGGTTTTCTTTATCCTCCCTTGCCTTCCTTTGGAAGGTCTTATTCAAGGTTTTTACCCTATCCCTGTTCCCTTCCTTCTTTGCTTCTCTCCTTTTAAAACTTGACTTTTTAAAGCACTTAATTCCTCTGAAAAGTGCCAAATACCTCTTTAAAGCACCAAACACCTCTCGAAAGCATCAACTACAGTCTGTAAAATGCACCAAATACCTACATACCTGCAAAATGCACTGTATAAATAATTAGGTAATCAATTCTTTGAACATCGTCAGCACCATAATAATAAAAAAAAAATAGAAAACAGCATAAACATCAACTCTAAAAATCAGAAATTTTAAACTTCAAAATGATGTACATAGCAATTCCAAGAACTAAGCAATAAAAGCAGCAGTGCAAACACTTGAAAGTGGAAAGCGTGCAAGCACTAACCTACGAGGCCCGGCAGAAGGATGACAACTGGTTTCGTGTCGCTGTACAGAGAATTGGATTCGTTGTAAACCCAGTCCAACGCAAACTGGCCTCCGTCTGCCAAAGCGATCATTTCTCTGTGAAAAGAAAACAACACAACCAATTCAAATTCAATTTTAAAAAAAACTGCAGTTCTATCAAAATGAAATTACTTAATTATATTTAATTAAGATAAGATAAGAATATTCTTTAATATACCAATTGCTATCCACATTTTGGTGTACGGACAATCGGACATGGTATAATAAACAAACGTACACAATTTCTATATCCAATCATTTTACACGGCTAATTTCTGCTATTGGTGCTTTATAAATGTTTTAAATCAAGCTTTCAGCCAATCAATTATTATTGAAATTAGCCGTGTAAAGAGCAAAGAGCCTCCGTGTGACTGCTAACACCCCAGGACAGACATTTCAAAATGGTCGGCTTCTTGTGGCCCTGAGAAAACTCAGTTACTCAACCTATACTTAAAACGAATACAGTAATGCAATGTACTGTAATTAGAAATTTATAAAGCACCAATATTAGCAGAAGTGTTAAAAATGTAGGATTCATATATATATGTGCATCTTAAAGGGCCTAGAAAGAACCATCCAGCATTAGTGTCACAGAGTAACACATATGCTGTTGGTGAAATATTAAACAGTCAGCGGGAAAACTGGTTTATCATTGCCGTATGCATTGCAGAGCCTTTAGCATTACAATGAAGTCTTTGTGCCCACTTCTGCCATTTCTTCTACATTCATGCAATGTTATCAATTAATGGTGGCAAATTGTGCCTTACTTTATGGTTCCCCTAGTTTCTAACCACCGTGCTTCATTTTAAACTAAGACCAAGTTGTCGACCCAAATACACTAAGACACTGCTGTAACCGATTGTCCATTGACCCCATGACCCCTTTGTCTTGAGATAAGAATCTAGACGCACGTGCAGTAAATGTGATAGTGCAATGACTTACCGGACATCACCTAGCTAGGCTGACCTGCCTTTTGACACTGTCTTACTTAAGATAAAGTGATTGAAGTAGGTTGGAACCAAGTTTGTATGAAGCTGAAGGACAAAGCCTTTGATAATAGTTCTTTATAGTAAGTAATGCCTTGTATTGTATCAATGAATTTATAATGCACCTCTCATAGTGCACACTAGTCAGAGGCGCTCCCAGTGAAAAAGACCCAGAGAAAAGAAAGTGGCTTTGAGACAGTAAATAACGAAGAATGTGTCAATGGAAAGAGCTAATTCCAAAATGGAGGCACAATGATGGCAAAAGCTTGAGTTTTGTAGCACATAATTTTCGTACTCATAAAGCACTTAAACAGCTCTATAAATATTGATAGATAATTAAAAATGCACAGAAAATGAGCAAAATCTGCCTTTATAATCATTGGACAGATGGCAAAATCAATGTCGCAGAGACGCATAAAACGCAGCTGGTCAGAACAGAGAATATATCAAGAAATCAATCGATAAATCTGGTTTTATTTATGCGACCAACTCAAGGAAATAGAGTTTACATAATTTATCATTGAAACACGGCTACAAACAAGGAAGCCATAAAGGGATAAAGAATCACGCTAACTATGGAACCAAATTACGAATAAAATTATTAGATGCCAAAAGATGGTGGTCTTAAACTAAAGTCTACACTGACAGAGCAAAAATAAAACAGAAGCAACATGAACTGAAATGTTCAACACTGTTGATTGATTTGATTTACTGATTGATTTGATTGACTGATTGAAATCAAGTCTCACATTGATTGAATGAACTGTAATAACTTAATTCAGGTTCCGTGATCATACCTTTCATACTCAACAACAGGCCGTGACTGCAGTAGCGCTCGAACAATCGTCTGTACTCGTGCCTCTACGCACCATATCGTTGGCCAGAAGTTCTCACTCAGTATTGGACAGTGTTTCTCCAAGAAGCTGCTAAACTTTGGGTTACTTGAGATGACTGGTTTCTGCAGAAAACAAATACCACAGAACTTCCCTACTAATACTCGCAATAAAGCAATGGTTTCTTAAAACAATGATGCGATATCACAAAAAACCGGTTTTTATTTATAAAACCCAGTTTTGGTTTATAAATCACTCAAATCTTTTTCTTTAGCCGTGACTGGGCTGGGAACACTCTTGAGTAGGTTTATTTAAATGGTGCTATATAAGTCTCCAGAAAAAAAACAAATGGATGAATGAATGCACTCATGAATGCATGCATGATGGATGGATCAGCAGAGCAGAAAGATCCCACTTCTGAGAACAATTCTTGCTTTTGTTTTGTAAATGAAATTTCATTTTAAAGGTGCAAGGTTTTGCAAGCATAATCATAATCTCATCATAAAGTACTGCTAAAAAGTAAGCGCATGAATGAATGCATTCTTATTTACAAAGCTGGTTTAAACGATGAAGAGTTTATCAATCTAATCTAACCACTTATGAAGTACCAATATCATAAGCAGCAGGTCATAATACAGCTCAGAAAAAATTAACACTTGTAATGCAATACCAGCTAAGGAATTTCATAAGATTTTTCTAAACAGTGTCAGCCTAAAACAAATGTCAGTCTCGTCAAAATGTTGTACTGTGCAACAAGGCACTGTCAAATAATGGTTTTCGCATGACATAGCAACTGCTCAGAATTTGTGACTGAATCAGCTGTTCCCTTTAATTACTCAAGTGATATGGCATTTTAAACTAGGTTTTTCACACGTAAATTTTGTAATGCTAGTGCCGTTTATGAACTTCCAAAATGGATTCGGTTGCGAAAGCCCATGCAAATTAATGGTCTTTGGTTATTTATAGAAAAACTAAATGGACCACTTGAGGTCAGAAACCAGAACGTTCGGATTCAGTCATAAAGTTTGTTTTTATCTACCGCAAATTTCGGAAAATGCATCTGATTTACCATTATGGTCAGTAATCATGCCTGTATCGGTTGAATGCCAGAAATTATCTTGAAAGTATTGAATTAATAAATAACCAAGAACCGATCACGCATGATCTCAACTATGTAGGGCATTTTCGCACGCAAAAACCGTAACATTTGATCGCGTATAACTTGCTTATTTACAATTTTATATGCTTCTTTAGACAAGTCTGTATTTCATGGATGAGCACGCGCATTAAAAATTAATGATACTACGTTACTAATAAGTAATTTATATACCATAATAAATATAACCGGTATGAACAGGACATGGAAGACAACTCGGTCAAATACCTTGACTACGTAGAATAAGTAGTAGAACACATAGGCCATAGCCATTGCAAGGTAAAG
Source organism: Lumbricus rubellus (assembly GCA_945859605.1). Taxonomy (NCBI): domain Eukaryota; kingdom Metazoa; phylum Annelida; class Clitellata; order Crassiclitellata; family Lumbricidae; genus Lumbricus; species Lumbricus rubellus. The sequence goes on along the minus strand of OX243827.1, from coordinate 19,720,689 downwards.
GCTATGCATGACCGTTCCCTCTTCCAGATCACTTCTGTCCGAACCATCCTCCTCGTATCCCGACGACATTTTCCAGTGCTCGTGGTGGAACCTTCTTCTTCCAGTCACTAATGAAGAAGGCAGAATTCAACATCGGCCATTGGATGATCATCGACGACCAATCATTCTTGGATGGTGATCAACATCCTACGTCAGACTACCTCCACAGACAATATAGTGCAGCCATGCCCGAGTCTACACGATACCAATTACGTCACCTATGTCGTTATAGGAATTGGAACAGATTTTAAAATTTATCTGCTACAATACAATACAATACAACTGAAATTTGATAATACCCTTCTTACAAAGCTCAGAAGTGCACATTGCTACGAGTGATCGTCTGTTAATAAGCTGGTCCCTGCAATATTATTCGTGACTTCGCTATATATTATAATATCGACGCTGTAAAAATCTTGAGATAAAGATCATTTCCGCAGTGGTCATCTCTTGCGTCTTGTCCAGAAACTTGACCCTCCGGAAACCTGTGGTTTTGGATTCCTTCTTCCTATCCTTCAAGCTTGCAAAGGGTTGAAGATTACTCTGTCTTTTGAAAAAAGCAAGGTCTAGAGTAGAAAGTTTGTGATCACCTCAGTTTCTTTTAGGCAATATATCGGGAAAAACCTGGACATTTTTGTTTAAGATTTATTATTTCCTGTTACACTTTCATGCATAGGCGCAACCACCCTATGGGACCCACGGGACGCGTCCCCTCCAACTTTTGAGTGGTCCCCTAACTTTATTATTATGGTCCCCTCCAACTTTTAGGACGTGATTCATTATGGTCCCCCCCCCCAACTTTTAGGACGTGATTGCACCTATGCTTTCATGCAAGATTCTTTTTTATTTAGGCACATTATAAATGAGCTTAATAACAACACACTTACAATCTAACAAGGCATACTAGATTGACCGTGTCCAATGGCATAATTTATTGGCCGTAAATTTACGTTCTGTACACTTAATATAATGTGGAGATTTCCAACACAAGTGCTCATCAATGCAAGATATACAAGCCATTAGACCATTTCATATTGTTTGCATTACAGTGGGGACCACAATTATGCAACTGTCTAATCTGGATAAAGCTACATTATGTACTTCCCACTCACTTGAATCCATCCTTAACAATAATTGCAATTACTGTTGAAATTGGGAAAGTGGTGATACCAACAAGTGACATGCATGCATCGAGTTATCATCAGTGGTGTAGTGGGGGGGGGGGAACGCGGGGGAACGCCGTTCCCCCACTTTTTTCCGCGGGGGAACGCCGTTCCCCCACTTTTTTCCGCGGGGGAACGCCGTTCCCCCACTTTTTTCCAGGGAGGAAACAAAAAATTCAAGATTCACAGTTTCAGCTGCTTACTTACTGGAGCCTTTCGCAGTTTCGCAGATATATTTAGCCTATATACATGTATGTGTTCGATGGCTTGTAAATAAAAGCTAATGACAAATGGAAATAGTACAGTAGTACAGTCGTAGGCCTACTGTAATAACAATAAATTAATAATTGAGAAGCAATTTGTAAGCCTAATATGAAGCGTTCCCCCACTTCATTTTTTGCGTTCCCCCACTTCATTTTTTAGGACTACACCACTGGTTATCATGGTCATTGGAATTTGATTGTGACGTGCCTCAAGAAGATAATTTTCAAAATACATGGATGTACATACAAAGCCATGAGCAAGGAAGGCATGAAATGGTGGCAACGCTATATTTTTTAGCCATGACGATAGTCCTTACCCTCGCTGTCTGGTCCTCCAACCAACATGAATGCAGAGTAGTAGGCGTACTCGTTATAAATAAGTTGGCTTGGACTCACATGAGGAGTCAACATCTTTTACCCTAACGAGGGCAGGGCCGGATTAAGGCATGTTCAACATGTTCGGCCAAACAGGGGCCTCCCCAATTTAGGGGGCCCCCACACATGGGTGAAAGAAATTTTTGAGGAAAAATTGGTATATTGTAAGGAAATTTTGACCGAACGACTAAAAAAAAGGTCGTCAGCTATTTTGGGCCAAAGGTCACCAACAAATTTCCGAACAGGGCCCCCACATTTCTTAATCCGGCTCTGAACGAGGGTGAACCCCAATCTAAAAAAACCTAAAGCACTACTTGAAAGTGAATTGATGATGACCGGCACTCATTCATGATTGTTGCACCATTGAGGATACTATTACAATCAGAGAAACAACTACCAAGTGGCTAACAAAATAATGGCCTCCCCCAAAAAAAGATGAAGACAAACGCTGTAACAGTCATTATATTTGCATGACCACTTGACGAGCCGCTCCAAACTCAGCAACAGTGAACTCTGACGCAGAGAAACATTGCAGAGCTATCGAAAAAAAGAAAAACTGAAACAAGAACATTTCCATCGTCAAGAAGAAGAAGTCTAATTTAAACGAAACAAATTTAAATCAGTCATCGACACGAGCGTTGGTCGCGCGTGACGAGTTTTCGCGGATGATCGGTGTTTAGCTGATGATCATAACGTCGGGTTCTTCCGGCTCCGTTGAGTCTGTTGCCTCTTCGACTGCGGAGACGAACTGATCCCACGCATCTTCCGGAATGGTAATCGTCGCCTTGAAAGTGCCACTCACCTGACAATTGACAATTCATGTTGTTTTATAATTATGCATTCACAGCACATTAAGTACAATTATGCATTTTACATTGTCTGTCGTCCACTTTCCACAGTTTACAAGTTCTGTGAGGCGACAAGAGAGAGGAAACACTGGAGAGGTTACATCGTGACTATCGCCAGAGCTCAAAGAGCTGACGGCACCAGATGAAAACTGTTTCATTCAATTGATCCCATGTACCATGTTACTGGCTTTTCTATCGGGGTCGTTCGCACTCGGAGTGCTTATGACAGGCTTTTACTGAGAGAAGTGCTTTCTAAATGGTCATATACAATACAGTGCAATGACCCTCCGCAACATCGATTGTACAGAGCAAATGTGAGCGCAGGACTTGTCCAAAGTTCCCACACAGCAGCAGCCTTGGATGAGACTCGAAAACCCAAACTCTCCTCGATAGGGGCCACTAACAAAATCTGAAAATCTTACATATCTCTACCTGTAAAGCAACGCACATCTTGAATAAATAATAGAGATTAACAAACGAACAAAATGTCAACTCACTTCAGATATGCGTAAGAAGTTGCCACGATTATTGGATCCGACGTCAAAGTGGAAATTCTTATTATCCACCGACAATGTTTGCCTTTTCTCACCATCTGCTGTCGCTGCTAAAAAATCACATAATTATATGAATATCATGATGATGTAAATTTTCCACACATTACATTGTTAATGAACTCTATTCAGATGGAAAACTGAGCCAACAGAAATTCATGCATTCATTCATTCAGAGCATTTATATAGCGCCCCTTCAAAAAACTACTCAGAGGCGCTCCCAGCACTGGGGTCACAGCAGACTGTGTAATAATTACTACAACACTATTTACAGAGTCACTGATATCAAGTTAATCAACCATTATTTGATCTAAACATTAACTGGATTTTAAATGTGGCATTTCTTCATTCTACATACAATGGAGGAGCTGCATTGCCCGATGTGCAGAATTGCACGAAAAAGCTGATGATGCTGATGATGATTTTTTTCACATCGACATCCCAGGTTTAAAACAAAACTGGTATTCAAAAAGTAAAGAAAGACATTTGTTCAACCATGCCAAACCAAATTTACCATTAATGAAAACAAAGAATATTTTTGAACAGGTTGCACGATGACGTTAGCAAACCAGAAGTAAGTAAAGTAAAGTAAGTAAAGAATAAAATCCTAAACCTTTGGTCAAGCGTGTCAAACACCAAGACTACTCTGCCACATTAGTTTAACACTATCACCAAACTTCATTAACCCTTTAATGCCGGAGTGCATAGGATTTCCCATACATTTACTACCATCTCGGCATCAAAGGGTTAATATGCCTTCCAATCGCTTCTAGAAACACACATATTTAAATTATTTAAAAAAATTCAGAGTGTGAGCAAGGCTCGTAAAGCAAAGGTAACTTTAGGATTGCTGCAGATATGTAAAGCACGTTTTTTGATACTTTTTTAATACTTATAAAAAAGACAACTCACGTTTTTCCTCTTTTCCGAACTCGTTTAATAGATCGGTCAGCGCATCCCTGATGTCAATCATTCCGTGCGCTGGTATGACAATCTGCGTGCGGTCATGGTTCGGCAGACTCATCGATACCTGAGAAGAGAATTCATCTTAGATTGCTGAGCACAGGATCAGACAAACATTAACCCTTTAATGCTGAAGTGTATAGGATTTCCCATACCATTTACTACCGCCTCAGCATTAAAGGGTTAAGAATCCATTCAGTACGACTCAGAAACTAACAGCAACTAAATGACCACAGAAAATCTCCAGTCAAAAGTGAACATGTACAATGCACATTTCCGCTGGCCCCCTGCTCTGGAATGTGCTGCCTTTCGCTCTGCGTTTGTTCCCCAGGGTCACCTTCAACTCTTTTTATACTCATCTTCTGTCGTTTTCAGCCACACTTTGAACAGTCAAAAGCGTTCCCTTGATGGGGCGCTATATAAATGCTCGTACTGAGTGAACGAAGAATTTCTATGACACAACATCGTAGTACGACGACAGCATCTGTTTAAATACCATCTTAGAAGTTCCTCTGTTTTAAAAACTTCACGACACTACAAACCATCTAAAATGTCAAGTTACCATAGAATAAAGACTTGGATTTGTCAATATTCAATAATTTTCTACAATTAATAATTGCTACAGCAGCAACATGAAACTACGACACATTCAGCGAACAGATAACGTCGCATAATTTAAGTTACGAGAAACTTGCAGGGGACTTCGAACTGACCGTCTGATCCCCGTGAAACTCTAAGACTCGCTGGCATGAAGCAATAATCTCGGCCGGGAGCGCCTCTGAGTAGGTACCTTGAAGGGGCGCTATATAAATTTTGATTGATTGATTAATTGAGAAACAAAAACCACCACCAACAAACACACAAGCACAATCAGTTCAAAGCCAATCCTATTCCAGCGTTCTCCTCTCTCTCGTCAGCTCTCGACCGCAGGCCTTCAAACATCTAGCTCAGTAACCACAAGATGATGATGAATCCAAATGTTGGCGTTACCTTCAGAAACCGTCCGCGGTGGTTCTCTTTCAGGTCGAGGTAATAACGTCGGTCCTCCTTGAAGATGGTCTCGCTCTTTAAATTGTTGTCATTATGGTACGAACCCTCCGGTCTGCTTGGTCCTGCCATCAGCCGCACACGATATCCGTACATTATATTTACACGTATACATCATCATACACCACACTTCCATCTCATAAAGTTTTAACAACTCGAGCCTCGCAGTGCACTCAGTCGGCCAGGCCACCAACCTAATCGTACCCGACCTCAGGGTCAACTTCAACTGACTCGGCCAAATCCTGTCCAGTTGTTTCTGAACCCGAACATACAAGCCAATGGTTTTTAGTCTTGTTTCTTTACAATGTGCAAAATATATTTGATTCTCAAATACACCAAAATCCCGTGATAATGCTATTGTTGGAAGGCATGCTATGAACCGCCTCAAAACAAGGCTTTTTTCTAACATTTTAGTGATGAGCTGTATTAGTCACTTTTAGCAAACTCTCAAATTAAAGTGTTAACAAGAACATGGTCCAACAACATAACCAGCTTTGGGTGACAAATCCATTGTACCATCAAAACAGCACATTTTAAAGAGTTTCATCAATATCAGTTTGGTCATACATTGAAACTATGAGCACCTACTCTTCAGAAATTTGATAATATCGACTTAAGGCATAAATCCATTAAAATTTACTCCAGGAGTATGGCCACAGGATCTAAGCCTGTTAATGTCATTTTAAATAGTCAAAAGGATGCTAAGTTACCGGTATGTGTTGTGAATAGAGATGTAAAAAAACATGTTTTTTTTGGCGTTGAAATATTTCAATGAAATATTTCAGTTTTATTTGAAATATTTCAGTTTTCTTTGAAATATTTCAAATTATTTTTTTCTTTACATTTTACAACTAATTACAACCATAATAACAGTTTATTTATTTCTCATATTACATATTATATCAGGGGTGTCAAACCTTTTTTAGTGGCGGGCCAGGGTGAGCATCTTCTAACAAGTGGTGGGCCAGGGTGGAGTTTTTCTAACAAGTGGCGGGCCAGGGTGTCGAAGCTCCTGTAGCAATTTGTCTTTTGTTTCTATCGATCCATGTATGAAATGGAGTCATATTTTAACAAGATAGGCATACTATAAAGGTTTACATACAATAAATCATGAAGATTTGCAAGATATTTGGCACTGACTGTAAAATTTAAAAATTTGAACTTTTATCCTCTAATTTTGTAATCTTTTGGGAAGGTTCCGCGGGCTAGAAAAAAATCATCGGCAGGCCAGAAATGGCCCGCGGGCCAGCTCTTTGACATCCCTGTATTATATGCATTATTGTGTTAGTGATGACCATCCTCGAGATACTCAATTTATTTCTAATTACCTGTTTTTAAGAATGACTTTTATGAGAGTTACATTATATGTTGAAAAACATGTTTTATTCACCAAATGTCACAAATTACAGTTTGATCTAATAAAGTAGGCTAGATGTTTATTGTTCATTGTTATGCTTAACATTTATTATTAATCACTTGTTTTGTCATAAATGAAATAAATGTGATTTTAGCTAAATTCTGCTAGCCAAGGACACAGTCAATTGTATAGAATTCGAAACACTTTAGTGACTTTACAAGACAAATTATAAATCACAAATACTATGTCAACTAGACTCAATAATAATCCGGCAAAATTTTTTTACAAAAAGTTCTAAGAATAGAACTTAGAACACAAACATAAAATAATAGTATTATAGTACTATCAGTCAGACAGAGTAAACCATCATTAATAGTAATTATACTGCTAAAATCTGTCAGTTACAAGATTTCATCATTGTTATTCATCATCGTCCATGTCATCATCTTTGTTATCATCGTCAACTAGAGATGTAAAAAAAACATACATGTAAAAAAAACGTTTTTTTGGGCGTTGAAATATTTCAAAAAAAACTGTCAGAAATGAAATATTTCAAATGAAATATTTCACGCTCACATCACTAGTTGTGAAGCCGCAAAAGTATGAATAGCCGGTATAGAGTAAAATAACAGCATACCGAGATTGGAATAAGCGTCACAGAATTCAGTCAGGCGGTCATGAAACTCCTTGCCAGTCGGCAGATCCATCAGAATTCGCATTTTCTGGCCATTTGGTGCAACCTATTAATAATTACATAACAATGACCAGACTTCCAGTGTTGTGGACATGAATAAAATGGAAGTAAACAACCACACGCCTCAAGCACAGCCACATAAAAGCAATGTGAGAAAAGTAAATGCATTCAGTGTTAAAATAATGCTGATTTCAGACATTTGCACAAGTCAATAATAACAGTGTAACAGACACACTCTTAAAAGAAATGCAACAATCTGATATTATAAGACTGTTCTACACATCACATTCCACCCATTTTAAGTAATATTAGTGCAAAAATCAAATCAAATTCAATTCATTTATTTGGCAACCAATAAATCAAATCAAGCATCAAACGAAAATATTTGCAAATATAATATAACATAACACAAGTAATATCAGTAATCATTTAATTCACACAGATAAAAATAAGCATCCATGGCTCATTTTTAAGGTCTTTACCTCTGACAACTTAAGAAATCTTCCTCGTTTGCTCTCCTTTATGTCGATGTAAAATTTCTTTGATTGTATGTACAAGGATTTTGTTGCGAGATCCTTCAAACCTTGTACAAACAAGAATAAATATCTAATTTAAAACTTTTATAGACAATAGAAATTGTTACACATTGGTACATGACATAAATCCATAAACATGTGGTACAAATGCAAATCCATTAAAAAATGCAATTTCTTTAAAATCTTCCAGCAGCACAATGGGCAGTACACGAGTAAAATATAGAGGCACGATGCAGGTCATAAATGCAGCGATGCATAATGCTGCGAAAGTCCAAATCGCCGCGCCGGAACATCTCTACAAACGCAAAAATTGTTCCGTTTTGCTTTTCTAAGCAGCATTAAGTTTCTAAGCAGGCAATTTTTTATTCACAAAACCTTTTGTGGTTAAATATCAATTTCAGGTAGCCTGCACTGAGAATTTTCAACAAGTGCTTCGTTAACACTTCCTTAAGTAACTTCCTTAAGTAACTTCCTTAAGTCATTACGGTACTTAGTGCAACCTTGATAGCCGAAATTCCGAATTCTAGTTATGCGACACTTTTCACCAATATGCACACCTCTTTCGTTTGCAAAATCTGTATTATTGTCTCTCCTGTACGACATTTGGACTTTATTCTAATAAAACTTATAAGAATTAAGAAAAGAACCGTATGATTGAACGAATTTAACAAAGCTCAAACGCCGTAAAATCAACGCGTAAACCACCAAAGATTCTAGATCGCTGTTCGACTTCCGGCAAGGATTTTGACAGTTTCTTAATTAATAATAATATTTTCCTTATAATTATCATTATTTTTACAGTACAAATCATTCCAACCAACGAACTCACGATTCTAATTTTTTTAATTTTTTTATTTTTTACGAATTTTTTTTATCTTGCAGCAATATATTACACTTACAATTATTATCGAATTTCTTAGAGCCCAAAGACTGCTGTCGCAGAAGTGAGAAGGCAGTTTATTTGTAGGTGCTGTCACAGAAAACCAGACAGGCCAGAATGGTACATTCCTTGCCAAGCCGTCACCAAGAGGCCAGAAAGGTTTATAGCAACACGTCTTCGTTGCATGGTGGATGTCTAGAAGAGACCATACCACAAGGAAGATGATAAATCAAAAGCTAAGAGTTTCTGGTGAGAGTAAACTGTCATTGAACGAAATACAACAGAGGCTTCAGAATGAAACAAAGGAAAGATTAGAAACGGCACGGTAATTTAAGTGCTGCAGTGGTGGATTCTTCATAGTATAAGGTTTCCACGTTCATGAACTATTCGCCATTCATCTGTAGGACCGACTACTGCAATTCAGTTCTCTATGGCATCTACCATTCAACCTCTTACCACTGTTCTCCATTTTACTGCAAAGTTTTTTCAAAAACTTGATTCCTCGTGACTACATTCCCCCCTTTGTGAACTACACTGGCTTCCCATACAACCAGTGTGTTGTGCTATAGTGGGCTGTATTTCGGATAACCTGTACCTGTAATCACTCTGGGGTCTCTGTCAGATTGAAATATTAACCCGTTCCCACCGGATCGGGTCACCCGCGACCAGATTAACAGGATAGGTATCAAAACAATTCCGGCGGGAAAGAGTTAAACGAATATAAACATTTAAAAAAGAATGGATAACTTTTTAAATCTGTCTTCTAGTGTATTGAGCCCACAGTAATTCATCTCCTTCTTATGTGTCCTTACTTGTAACAACAAATTCATCTCTCTAATACAGACGGACCTGTGTCGCCCAATGCACTACAAATGCATGGAAGGACTAAGGTCTAAAAGGTCTAAGGTCTAATACAGACGAGGACTTATGACCTTCATCTCAAGTTGTTTTAGTTGTCACATGATCAGTTAGAAAATTTAGAAACCGCTCGTGGGCACAAGCCGGTTCGACTGAATGGAATGAACTTCCGTACTTTAATCTCAAATCACATTCTTCATCACTCTTGAAGAAAAACCTTAAGACTTATTTAAGATTTCTTATGAGCAGACTTTCCAGTTACGAGCCGTTGTGCAAGATTCTTTTTGCTTAGGCACATTATAAATGATAGTTTAACAATAATGAAGAACATTTGTATAAATTTTTCTTATATAAATGATAATTTAATAATAATTATATTTTTCTTAAACTATTCTGCAACGCTTGGACTCCCAGAAAGTAAAACTACGAAATATAAACAGTGTACACGCTGAAACACATCGGACACTTCACAATTCTCAATGGAAACTGATTTCTTTCATGCGATTCACATTTTTAATTTTGGTGAATTGCCATGAACATAAATTTGTTTGGGTTTTCTCTGACAGCCACAACATCACTGCTTTTGAGGTGCACATGAAAAGTACTATACAAACACTAAACAGTGTTACATACTTAACACCAGAATACTGCATTTATAGCAATTAGAAACCATAGTTTATCATTTTGCGAAATAATATAAAAGCCCTAATGAACAGTGTCCACTTAATTGTTTACAGCAAATTTTGACCTTCTAATTCAAGCAAATTGAGCTTACATAATACATATTTCTCCATTGTAGCACATTTCTCTAGATGCCTTTAATTTAAAGAAACTTCTCCAAACTGATGATGTCAGTGACGTGCCAAGAAAGAATGCAAAGCTGCAAACATATCGAAGACAAAATGCACAAGAGACTTCGTCTGCAGAATGGAACCATAACAGCATATTGTGCGCAGTGTGCTTTTACTACATGTAATAGATCTTTTGCCATCCAGAAATTCTTAAATCTCTTAATCATTTTGCACATTTAGATTAAGATATTTACACCAAGAGGTTCTAATTAATTAATATTTCACAGTTAAATAAAGAAAAATGGACGCGAATTGCCTGAGCTAACGCTGATTCTGTGAGGAACAGTGGCAGCGTCGCTCAACACGCTTTTATTTTCATCATTAGTTCCTTCTTTCCTTTCTTAACATCAAAGCCAACTCACTCTTTCAACCTTTGACCAAAATATACTACTCTGTGCTTCTATCATTGTCGTTAAAAGTGCATCATAAGCGTCCAGCATTAGAAAAACATTCTAATAACGCATTAAGATCATCATAGAGTGTCGAAAACAATGCGGTCAGTTAAAAAAATGTGTTCGCCGCAGTACGCTCAGGAGTCGGATAATTTCCTGATGAATCGGTTGATTCGGATGACGACGAAGAACTGTCTGAAGATGACGCGGATAAAGCTTCTTCATCGGAATCTGAAGCGCATGAAGATTCACTTTCGGATGAGGATGATGATGAAGATTCTGATGGCGTTGCAGATGATCGTTTTGACCTGAAAAAATATTTGATTACAGCAGTTTCATCAGTTGAACGACTGAAAAGTTATCTGTATTAAGCGTTTAAAATTAATAAATACCATCAACTGTGTACATGTGTTTGCTTGTATGCACGGTATGTATGTGCACTTCTCATAGCGCCCCTTCAAGATCTCTTCTCAGAAGCGCTCCCGACAACAGCGCGGACACTGCATCAAAGTTTCACGCTGAAGCGCTTGAGCAATTGCCAGTGAATAATAATAATAATAATTACGATGATTTATATGGCGCAGTAACACAGCCATGCCGTTACAAGGGTGCCTTACAAAGCAGAGCACACCGGATAAGCCATAGCGAACAAGTGTGATTTTAGCATGGCTTTAAAGGAGTGAAGGACTTGCTCAAGGTCCCTATGTGGATTCGAATCTGCAACTTTCGGATGCAAGGCAACTAAGATACCCAATACACCACCGCACCCCACAGACAGAGAATCACTAAAGTTACATACCCGATCTCTGCTTTAATTTGGCGGTGCCTCATAAGTGATGCTCCTGCATATTTGCATTGAGCTATGTTAATCTATTCTTGGCGTACACTGTACAGGGGCATCATGCTAAACATTCCTCTACTCAGAGTGAACTCCTCATTCCGTGAGCATCAACTGCTCTCAGACAGCACTATGCTTTCTCTGTTATTGGACTCATGGTACGGAATGGGCTTCCAATGTCTTACACCTTATATATGTGCCTAGGATTTACCCAGATGCGTTTTATCGTAGCTTAAAACAGTACTTTTCAGCTGAATTTGGGTCAGGAGTGTTCCCGAGTAGTAACTGCGAATGGGTACATTATAACTCTGAATAATAAATGAACACTTCATTATATTTGCGTAACATGTATTAAAATTCGATATAATTATGACAATGCACTTACTTCTTTTCTTTCTTCTTCTTCTTCTTTTTATTCTCAGTGCTTTTCTGCTGGTCACCTGAGTCCTCGTGTTCTTTTACTTTTTGTCTGTAAAAAAATGCAGTTACACATTGTACAATACTGAATCACTTAGAAGCAATTTCAGTAAAGGCACGATCTCCATAACAACTCATGACTAACTACTTTGGATAATTCCTGCAAATTGTGCAGTGCTCTCTTTTCAACATAGTCAGAGGCCACCCAGGCGGGTATTGTTTCAAACATAAATTAAAACTGAAAAGTCATGCGGCAACAAGCTTTAAAGAGCAAAATTATAGGCCATACAATTATGTTGAAAAATTCAAAGTAATTGAGGACAAAGAGGAGATGGGGACGAGCCGTCCCTTTGGCTACCCCTGAGGCTACCATAGGCATGAAGTTTGAGCAACTTCATTTTCTTAGCCTTGGTATATGAGAGTGGGTAGCCACACTGGCCAGTCCTCTCCCTCGCTGTCTCAACTTCCAACCATTATGGCTAAACTGGAAAGGAGCAGAGTTAGAGCAGAAATCTCAAATCAAACTTCTGTCATGGCAGGGATCTAAACCCCAACCTCTGAACCGACAGTACAGTGTGCTATCCACTACACTATCAAGCACCCTTTGACATGCTCATCAAGACAAAACTGATCAGATAGAAAGATGTCCTGGTCTAGAAGAAGAAAAAAAGTAAAGCTCACAAAAAAGCTTGCGAAATTGTAGCGCTTACAAAAACTCGATTTTCTTCTGTTCCTCCTCGGTTTTCATCTTCTTGTTCATTATTTTCGTACGCGAATCTCGGTGCACGTATTTTCTCTTCCCCGTGCATTGGTACGTCCAGTGGCCTTTCTCAAGGCATTTCTGGCAGCGAACGTTCTCAGCACTGGGCTCGCTAAAAATTAAATTCATTCATTCATTTATTATTAAATTACTCAGTAATGCAACATTTCTTATCTCCCATAAAATAGTAACGGCAATGCAGATGTATACAAATTCTGCTGTTGCCTTTGCAGAGAATAACTGGCACTAAATTTAATACGATTCCTACTCCCATATACTTTGGACAGGTATATGACTCTTGTCTCTGGAAGAAATACACAGAGGACTGGGAAGTCCTTATTTTATATCGTGAAACTACCGCGGGTCAACATGAATTTCTGAACCCGAATACGCTGAAAATACAAGAAAGCTCGATTTCTCAAAAACAGTTTTATAGAAAGCGAACGGTTTCGGAAAAAAAGTGAATACCTGCTGCATGCGAGCCAACATTGGCATAGTTATATTAATCAGGTCCATATGTTAATGAATGACTGCACTAACCCTATTCCTAACGCTAACCGACCCTCACGATGCCTAACCTGACCCTAACCTACCCTCACGATGCCTAACCTGACCCTAACCAACACATAGGGACCCGCTTACTATAACTAAGCCGCTAACATGTTTATTTGTAATTTTTTCCAGTGCCGTCTCACGGTGTTCCAAGGGTTCAATCGATTTTCGGGATCCGTTCCAAATCGGTATCGTGAGTTCGGGTTTTGGAGTGGGCCCCATTCTTACAATAACCAACCCATCACAAATACATCTTTGAAACAAAACTTCCATGTAATCTAATTCCACATAATTGTACCTTTTCTTCAGTAAATGGCGAGGAACAGCAGACATTGCTCACAAAGATTAAAGTTTGAAAACAACTTAAATCACTATTAGGTTTATATTAATTTTCGCACTGTGGTGGTTCCCGATGAGTTATTTTCCGGTTAGACTAAGACCCGAAAATGAAATAACTATAGCCTACTGGAACCATGACCGGAACTATCTCGCTCATTCAACTGTTTTCGTCATGTAGCCTAAATGCTAATTACATCACTACCGCATTCTGATAAAATGTAAATGTACTCGATTTGAAATAGCAGCCGCATAATATGGCTTCGATCCTGCTCAATTTTCAGTTAGCCTAATTGATAGAGTGACATCCTTAGCCAACGCTGTTCTCTTAAATGTGCTGACTTCAGAAAGTGAACCGAAGTCGGCTCGCTCTCTTTCACAGAATCGCACGAGACATGTCCAACGCTCTTATCGGTGTAGGCCTAACTAGGCCTAGATAGTTAGGCTAAGCCTAGGCTAGCCTACTGTAGCCTAGGCTACGTGGTACTAGGCCCATATTAGGCTAAGCCTATTGCACACCCTGTAACTCCACATAAATCAACGTTTGAGCTCCCGGTTATTTTTCTACAAATTCTCAAATTGTGTAATAGGCCCTCGAAAACTTTACTCTAGAACATTTGATTTGATTAGCCTAAGCCAGCTGTTAAATATCGGATTTCTCGAGCGCAGCGTTTGCGCATGGAAAATCTTTACCGATAGCCTAATCACAATAAGTACGTAGGCCTATAGGCCTATAGCCTACTGTTATTAGTGCTTGTAAATTGCTTTTCAGAGTATAGTCTTAGCCTATAGGCCTAGTTAGCCACGTAAGACATTACAGGGCCAATTGGGCTAGGCCTAATTCAATTTTCAAGGGGTCATTCGTTACAAAGGCTGTAAAATTATAGCCTTCAGGCCTAATAGCCTATTGCAATTAAACAATCTGTAAAGATCCTGAAAATAATTTTTCGTAATTTGAAAGTGAAATCTTTAAAATTTTATACCGAATTAACCGCAAAACTATAGGCCTACTAATCTCACGACACCTCCACTCACTAATAATTATTAAAAACGGAAATCGACAATTGGCCTAATTGGACCCCGAAGCCTTGGCCCAGGGTGAGAATTGCCAGGGAGGTTGGGGGGTTCAACCCCCCAGTCTTTCTTAGAGTCCCATGTTAAAGTATGTTTTTCATACCCCAATTTCAAGTTTATCATAGGCCAACCCCCCAGTTATTTTTCCACAATTCTCATACTGCCTAGGCCTACTCATCGGTATAACCTAGCATATTCTTCAAAGGAACAAAATAATTTTTGTAAATTGTAGAGATGCGCGGTAGCGTGCGGTAGGCCTAGCCTAGCGTAAGCTCAATAAACTTCAGCGCGTTGGTAAATTTAGGGCAGATTGTCCTACAGCAACTGTAGTCTTGTATTAAAACTTGCAGTGCACTATACAATTATGTTTATAGTCTTGTATATATTATCTAAATTACAACAGCAAAATTGCTCCCGATTTTTAAGTGAACATCGTCTTCAAAAGTTTGCACACAATACCTTTTCTGACTGGCTGAGGAAATAAAGATCCTCAATGGCGAAACATTTCGTGGCTTACGGGAGTTTTCCGCTACCTTTCGCCGTCGCTCGTATTAATTGTTCATCAACAGCCGCCATTTTGAGAATTCGTAGTAATGAAAATTTTCAGATTGTATGTCGTAATTCTTCATCCGATCCACTGTCTTAATCGGCGGAAGGTCGCGGAAGAGTCGTTCCGATGATGGGAAACATTTATTATCGTTAAACGTAAAAAAGTGAGGATATATTATTGCATTTTCTGAATCGACCCTCACCGTTAGAAAATGCCCTCTCGTTGCTGTTTTTTCATGGCGATGTCTGCTTGCGATCGTGCATTTCGAAAGCGCGATTGGGTGAAAAACCCTCTGCTTTGCAATCGACTATGAATCATTTGATTTAAAATAATTCTTCGGTGCCACTTACTTGGAGATCGCATTTTTCTAAACAAGTTGAAGTGAAATTTTGCGTGGCAGTTTCTTGCATGTGAAGTGTCACGAAGTACCGGTGAAATTCTCCCGGACAGTGTATAATTTTAATTCGCGGAAGGTTTAGAACTTTAGATAATGATTACAGCTTTATTTATTTTGGTTGATAATTGTAGTGCTGAAGAAAAATAAAATACAAATGTGTGACAGGTTTAGTGCCGCCTTCCAAATATCACATCAAACTATGATTTCATACACTGCCAATTTCTTCCTCTTGCCCAACATTTATCTAATCACTGCCCTCTTCCAAATCGTCTGATAATTTTTATGTTTTCCGCTGCTTATTCCACAGTGAAGAATGAATTTTTGCATTAGAAGCTGATCATGAAACTTTTGAGGTGTCAGAAATGAATTATTTTTTTGCTTTAGAAGTTGGTTATGAAAATGTTGAGGTGTCAGAACTGTATTAATTTTGATTCCAGTTGCATCTAATGATGCCAGGTATCTGATGAAAGATTCATACACTGAAAATTGTATCTAGAAGTCTGATTTGAGCTTGAGACCAACATGGCTCAAAGAACTTTATTCTAAATGTTTCTGGAGTTTTTTTACAATTTAAAAGCAAGCAGCAATTGGTTTCCATTGCTCGTCATTAAAGGGTTGTGCTACTTTGTATCTGATAAAAATAAGCACTGTAACAAAGTTATGCCCACTCAGTACTAGTAGTCCCTCATGCACAGTGCTGCCATTTCGTTACACTTCGATTTGTTACCATTTTTTTGCCTCTCCAAGAGACATTTACAGACATTTCAGATCACCTCTGATGTTAAGTGGCCTTCCTCTATTTTTTCTTTCTTGAGATATTTGTTCAGTTTATCATTTGTTTGACTCTTCCATCGTTTTTCTGCCAACACTGACATTTCCACGCTTTGACATCTGAATGTCAGTGTCCATCAAGACTTTTGATATCGCAGTTTGAAAGTCTTTGGTATGGAATTGGATTGTCATCTCCCAACTTAAAATTTGGTGAATTGTATGAATAGCTGCGGTTAGTCGTTTTTCCGTGGTTGTTTAGTAGTTCACGTCTGGAACCATCTTAATTATCCTGTCTACGGAGAGATTTAAAGTTCCAAATGACCAATTCTGAGCTAGAATTAAAGAATTTTGATGCTGAGCTATGCATTGTGAAGTCAGTTCTAGAATTAAGGATCCGTCGGGTTCAGTCTGTTCAGGCAGCGCTAAGAAGTTGAGGCAGGGTTGACAAGAAAGTGCTATGGCAGCTTTGTATGTTGCTCTAATTGTATAGGCTATTGAAGTAAAACAGTTTCTCAACTAAGTAGCCTTCCTTGGTAGCTTAATTGTTGCATGTTGCATTGAAACATTGGGCTGGTGAAATATTGCCGCAATGACATATATGGCAACATTGATTGGCAAGTACGTTTTGGTGAATAATAAGACTTTTTTACTGAGACTTGCGCTGAATAAATAAGGGTCGAACATCAATGGCGACCGACTGACGCGTAGATCGGTCAATTGTCTTGACTTGCGTCAGAGTACGATTGTTGTTGCAAGAGTCATATGACGGATAAGTGATTATCTTCAAAGCTGAGTTAGCGAAGTCTTATAATGGTGCATAATGCATCCTATGCACACATTGAGATATGTGGAGCTTGAGTTGACTTCATTGTGCCATGTCCTTCCTCTATCAGTCTCTTTGTGCCACTGAATATATCTCCATGTAGGCAGTTTATTTGATCGGAAGGTGTCCAGTTGTACTGAGGTACATGCAAAGTGTGGGATCAAGCAGTTTGAATTTTAAGTGGCGCTGCAGGGCGAACATTTTTCTGGGTTCGTTAGTGCTCATTGTAAGGGTGTTTGTTATGCCACTCAGGCGTTGCAACAGACCCAGAGCGGTTGAAGTCAGTTTCATCCATTTTTTTTGCGGATCTTTACGATTTTATTAACCTTTTAATGCCGAGATGGTAGTAATTGGTATGGAAAATCATATACCCTCTGGCATTAAAGGGTTAAACGTATATTTTAGGCTGAATGGCTGATGACACATTCTTGTGTCTCCTACGTCGACTTATTAGAACAAAGCTTGTTTCAAATATAAATACTTGAAACATGAATTGGCCTTTATGAGGTAATTGCAAACGGTGTTTCTTTCGTTCGTTCATACGTCAGCAAAAAAATTGAAATATTTATGCATTTTTAGAAAAACATTTATGTAATGCTTTCAGACATCTATGTGGCACACTCTAAATTCATTATTAAAATTACTGATGTTCTCGTGCAAAGATTAATTTAATATGTGCCATTTTCAGTTGCACTGAATGCTGTGTTATGAGGAAGTGGAGCATGTTTGTGAGAGGGTCTTTATGGCTGCACAAATTGTCTGTCACAGTTATATGCAATTGAAATCTATATATTTAGAGCTGTACTGAAGGGTATATGCGGGTGTTCAACGTATACTCACCTCCAGGGAAAAACGGCATCGTATACGCACCTCCCGAAAATCAGGGTATACGCTTGTAAAGGCAGGGTACACGGGTATACGCGAGTAAACCAAGGCATACGCAGCTATTTAGGTGTAATTCAGGTGAAATTCGGAGCGAATGACTAAAAAAAGGTCATCAGCTTTTTTCCGGACGAAAAATTGGAGTTGATTTACGGAAATTTCGGCCAGATGACTAAAAAAAGGTCATCAGCTTTTTTCCGTACGGAAAATTGGCGATGATTTATGGAAATTTCGACCAAATGACTAAAAAAGAGGTCATTAGTTTTTTGGGACGGTAAAACTTAAAATTTTCTCCAGCGATAGCGTGTACTCACCTCAAAAGTTCTGAGTACAGTCCTGCTATTTATGTATATATATATATATATATATATATATATATATATATATATATATATATATATATATATATATATATATATATATATTACACCATGAATGATCTTCTTAAAAGCAATGACTTAAAACTTGATTCAGTTTGCATTTTTGAACTGTTTTATGTAGTTTTCAGTCAATGCGTGTTTCTTAAGGGTGTTTGATTCGGGTGGGAAATGGTTGAATGGTAGCACGCTGACATGAAGATCAGAAGGATGCAGGTTTGATACCTACCGGCCCCACAAAGTTGTCTCAGCTTTAAACTCTGTAGGGGGTGACGGTAAAATGAGCAGTAGGGCAGATTGGTGCCTTGCTTGGCACCATGCTGTTAAATTTGGATCCTGTTAAACTTGTTATCAGCTGTAGCTAGTATATCATGCAATCTTACCGAGCACTTGTCGGTTTGAATTACTAGATGAATATTATTATAATTATATTTTGCTAGTTTCAAGTGTGTTTTTGCCTTACAGTGGCTGCAGGAAGTCTGTTGGTAGAAATTTACTGTAAACATTTGCAGCCTTCCTATTTTTTCACTCTTTCCAAAGTGTTTGATGAATCATTAGTGCTACATTTGATTGCTAGGTGTCAGTATATCGTGGAGTTGACCGTGTTGTGCTAATTGAACGCCTCAACCAGTGGATAAAGTTCTGTCCTGCAAAATGCAAAAAGAAGAAAAACCTTCATTTTGTCAGATTCTCATTGTTAGAATCTATGTCTTGGTTGTCAGATTCTCATTATTAAAAATATGTCAGATTCTCATTATTAGCAAGATGTCAGATTCTCGTTATTAGCAAGATGTCAGATTCTCATTATTAGCAAGATCTGTGTAAGGCCGAAAAAAATTGTTGTGTTTCCGGTAACCCGACCGACCCTCTTTTATTGCCGCGACTCAAATAATTTTGTAAAAAAATATTTTAAAAAATTTAATAAAAAAATTTAAAAGTTTTAAAAAAATTATTTTTTAACATTTGTGTTGACATAACAGAAAAGACGTCAACAAAATGAAATTAATAGAACTGCTTTCTAGAGCAGCTTTAGGTGCAGACAGTCGGGAAATTGGCAGTTTATACTTGCTTAGAACATGTACTTTGTTGCAGCGTGTACTTTTGTGCAAAAAAGTCGTGGAGTGTAATTTTTTGGATAATGACTGTATAAAAATATTTTTACAAAATAAAAATATTTTTCGACCTACCTACCCAATTTTTTTTAGCTCTGTTACCGGAAACACGACTTTTTTTAAGGCCTAATGCGAATAATTGTTCTTGATTAAATATTAAATTTATGATTTTGAGTGCTTATGGAATTGAGATTGTGAACAGTGATCAATGCATTCATGAATTTGCTATGTTTGTGTTTTACAGGTTCGTATTGTTGTGGAGAAAAGAGGAGTGTACCATGGATTATAATGATCAGAATTTGACAGAACCACCATCGAAAAGGCCAAGGCTAGATTCAGCTATCCCGAATGATGCTACTGGTGAGCTTTGATACTTATAATCGACGCTTACGTGTTTGTATGCAACAAGACCGAGCTAAGTCTTTCTTCATAATGGCTTAGATTGTTTTGGTTGCATAATATCTGTAATTAGTAATTATGACTTATGCCCTAGACCGCATCCATTTGTTCTACTGGTAAAGGATGTTAAAAACTTTTATTCTGAGAGTCCTCTTTGCCGGCCACTAGTGACATTGTTATGGCCACATTGATTTTTTGTAATGTGCTTCGACATGTAAATGGGTGTAGTTGGATTTGTCTCATTTTTGAAATACACGCTGATTATTATAATTGGATCGATTTGAATTCTCAGGTCTCTTTAATGACTATTTAAAAAAATCTTTCTCGGTAGGTCTTTGCAGCAAGATTTTACACTAAATCATTTGAGTAACTTATTACCAAAGCTGCAGCACAGTGCTGTCGTTAAATAATTTGTAGATTGTGTAAATAATAGATAGATCCATTATAATAAACTGTGTGACTACAGCTCGGGAAGTTTGTTCCAGAAACATCAAACATAGTGCTTGCTCTCTCTCTAATGAAGAGAGTGTAAATCCTTTTTTTTTGTATTAAAGAGGATTGTGTATGGTTACAGAAAATTATTATGTGGAAAAAAATGTAAAAATTGACTGTTTATGGGGGCTTATCTACATGTATGTAGTTGTATAGTGTATACTGATGGCAAATGTGGAAGTAAAAGTCAGATTTATGAGAAACTAAGTAAAAATTTATCTTATTTATTATAATACCGTGTGTTCTGTTTCGAAACTTGCTCGGAAATCCTTTAAAGTGCCACTGACTGGCCTGACGTTCATTTCCCCATTCCAGAGTTTTGAGTTTTCTTGTTCTCATCCTTAGGTTTTTTCTTAGTTTTTTGGATTCCTTCTTAGCCTTTTGCCAGGTTGCGGTTTGTTAACCGGATTCTTATTGAACAACTGTATGCACAGACTTGCACCAAGAAAGCCTGAATTGGTTTGCATGGGCTGGAATCGGTTCCTTAATAATTTTTTGGCTTTTCTGGTTTTAATCTGGGGCCCAACGTTTGTTACTGAACAAGCCTTTTTCAGCCATGATTTCTGTCTTGTCAGGCGAACCTTTTTGGGAAAGGGTTTTATGTTCTCTTTGGAGATTGATTTGTACTGCTTTCTGGGCTTTAAAAACGTACCAAAGAGCTGTTCGTGTGTGATTTATCTTCGTCTAATGTAAAGGACTTGTTGTGTTTGTATTTTGTTTGTCTGCCTGGTTTGAAGTCTTTCGATAGGTGTTGTAAGAAGAATTATTACTTTAGTGGTTAAAAGTTAAAACATTTTGGCCTTTCTCTGGTGCTTTTATCTAGCTTAGCATTAAAATGTTTCATTATGTTTAATTAATTGTAGTTTAGATATTGTGTATGAGTTAAAATTACTCATCTGTAATGTGCTATATTTTGTGGACTTATCTGGGATATACTGTATTTTATAGACGTTATCTGGGTTATACTGTATTTTTGTAGGTCTACTTATTTTGTAGATTATTTCTTTGACATAATTATCTGTATTTTACCATGTTTTGTAGATGGTTCCTTAGACTTAATCTGTGTTACAAAATATTTTTTGGAGCTGATTTTTTGGACTTATCTGTATTATGCAGTATTTTGCAGATGACTCATTGGACTTATACGTATTATACCATATTTTGTAGATGATTCCTTGGACTTACCTCACTGTGCTTTACTGTATAATTTTGTATATATGATTCCTTAGACGTAACTCGTGTTAAATACAATATTTTTGTAGATGATTCCTGGGGTGATCTTGGCATTTTCAACGATGAGCTCCCAGACGAGCTGGCCAACAATCCGTTTTCAGCGCAGAACGGATTCGGCGATCAATCTCAAGATGCTGCTACTCAGAACAACCATCAGCTCACTCAGCTGCTCTCACCATCTTCTTCTGCTGCCGCAGCGGCGCCATCGATGCCAGTCCTGTCCTCAGCCGCCGCACCGAGGTCAACCGGTGCGTCGTTGCCGCAGTCACCCGCGTCCGCCGTCTCGCACTCAACCGCGACGTCGGCGACCAACCTTGTTCCAGTCTCCGTGGCCGCGATGGCGTCGTCGAGCATGAGTGTTTCTCGGCCCGGCCCGATGATGTCGCTGGGGAATCGTTTTCCGTCCATCTCTCAGCCTCGTTCCGTTTTTCAGGGTGGACTGCCGGGCGTTAACGTCGTGACCTGCGTCTCCGGGGGCCCCACGTCCGGCGCAGGCGGCGGCAACCCCAATTCAAGACCATCTTCGGCTGCGGGGGCAGCGGGTTCGACTGCGGTCTCGTTTCCGGCCAGCAGCATCATCATCAACGTCAACCAGCAGCTGAACGTCAACCAGCAGCTGAACGTCAACCAGCAGCTGAACGTCAACCAGCAGCTGAACGTCAACCAGCAGCTGAACAACTTGCAGATGAACAGTTCGCAGATGAGCAGCTCGTCGCAGAACGCTGTTTATGTCAACAGCATGCAGCTCAAGGGACTCCAACAACAGCAGCAGCAGCAGCAGCAGCAGCAGCAGCAGCAGAAGAATGGTCCCTTCAATCACATACAATTGCACAATCCCCAGCTAAACAACGCCGTGTCAGGCACCATGCATCTGAATGCCGTGCAGGCCCGCGCGGTCCAAATGAACAACATCCAGCCGATTAACGTGCAGTTGAACAGCATACAAGCTGGTGCCATGCCGGTGAGCAACGGGCAGACTGGTGGCCTGCCGTTCAGCAGCGTGCAGACTGGTTCCATGGCTTTGGGCGGTCTACAGACGGGTAGTATGCCTCTGAATAGTATGCAGACTAGCGGCACCGCATCAAGCAGTGGTATGCCTTCCACCAACGGGCCATCGAGCAGCATGGCATTGAACAATGGACCGGGTGGAACCGCACCCCAGACCGGCGGCGGCATCCAGCTGCCGAGCGGCATGTCGCTGAACGACATGCAGCAGTTGAACAGCGTTCTGAACAGCGGCCTACAGATGCAGTTGAACAACAACGGTCCGATCGGCATGATACCGTTGAACAGTCTGCCGCTGAACAATAATAATAACAATCCGATGCAGAACAGCTTGCAGACGAACCAGCTCAACCCGCAGATGAGCGGAGTCCTGCTGCACACGACCAGCGTCGCCGGCATGCAGTTCACGAGCGCCCAGCTCGGCGGCGGAGGCGGTGGGAGCAGCAGCGTGGTGCTCAACAATGCTCAGCTCGGGTCGTCTGCTCAGCAGCTCGGGTCGATTTCCACTCAGATGAGCAGCGCCCCGATCAACAGCGTCCAGCTCGGGAGCATCAGCCTCGCCGGTTCGCAGCTGGGGGGCGTCCACCCGGGCGTGATGGGCGGCGGCGGGATGCAGTCGAACGGTGCATCAGCGCAGTTACACAATCCTCAGGTGCCTGGCATGCAGACAAACATTCGACTGAACAACGTGATGCTGAACTTCAATAACAAGAAGAACGGCGCCGCCGCTGGCTCGTTGGCTCAGGTGAACAGCGTCCAGCAGAACAACCTACCGCTCAGCAATGCTCAAATCAACGCCGCAATTCAGCGTGGGGGCGCGATGCCACGATTCGCTCTACAAGTCAGCAGTAGCGGTGGCGGCGGAAGCTTGAGTGGCTCCGTCGGCGGTGGGTCGCTCGGTGAAAACGACCTGGTGCTCGGTACCAGCTCGGCGTTGCCGCTGGGAGTGAGGGTGAGTTGGAAATCTACTTGTTATTGTATCTGGAAATTTATTAAGTGCCTCGTGCAGTGTAGACTGTTCAGAGGTGATCTCAGCATGTGCAGACACCTTGGCAAAAAGAAATGCCTTCAGTAATTAAGATGATAATAATAATAATGGCAATTTTTATTTTGTCATAACACAGCCATGCCATTACAATGCGAGATGACAAATAATAAGAAAGGATTATAGGTTTTGTTCATGTTTGTGAGGATGGTCATTCCCAGCGTAGGTAGGGACCCGCTATCTGACACCCGATGTTGTCTTGTATTGTTCATATGTAGTGTATAGCTAAGCAGTCTTATTTCGAGTTGACTGTTATTTCGCGAATCATAGATATATATGTGGACTATAACTGTAATGTTCTTCCTTAGCCTCAAGGTTGTATTTAGAGACTGCATAATCTGCATTGTTGTGTTGTTGCAAATATATCGGAGCTGTGTAATTATGTAATAAAAGAAAACCTCACACAGGATCATCATCATAAACAATAAAAAATGAGAAGCTTGAAATATTAATATCCTAATTTTTATCCGTATGGCTACATTTTGTTTACTTATAAGCTGCTTTTCTGATGTCTTCCTGCTTGTGACTGATTGAAAATTGAAAAGCATCTGACTGCCAGATATTAGGTTATCTTATGTCATTGATGAGCAGGACTTGCTTAGGGTCCCTACATGGCGGCATGAGGTCAATTCGAGCTCGCAACCTTCTGGCTTCAACCAAACATAATTATCTCTACACCAATGCGTTGTTGTCACAGTGCTAACTTGGTGTCCTAAATGTCTTTAGTTATCTTGGAGAGTTGATGCAGGAAGGATTTGTCTTTGGCCACATTTCTTCCAGTCCCAGCATTGCTGTACAAATACGATACCTAACATATGTATACATGCATGAAGTCAGAGGGGGGGCCAATCCGGCCATGGCCCCCCCCCATTTAGAAACGCCCATGTATCGTGCCCCCCCCCCAATTCGGTTTCAGAAAGCTTATAATTTGGTATATTTAATGATGAAATGGTATGATTTTCCCTAAAATTTGAGCGGAGCGACTGAAAAAGAAAAAAAGGTCATCAACTTTTTTGGCGGATACGAAAGAAAATTTTTCCAAGACCCAAGGCCAAGAATTTTTTTCCATGCTCAAGGCCCAAGAATTTTTGGCCCCCTCTCCCCCCCGTCCAAAGTTTCTGTATCCGCCCTTGCATGAAGTATATAATCTTTGTTGCTATGGTAAATAACAGGTTGTTAAAGTCATTGCGATGTAAATTATGTGGTATTAAATAAATATTAAAATATTAAATTATGTGGTAGATGTTTAATAATTTTTATTTTGTGTTACGGTAATGATTTGTTTAGATGACTGGCATTCAGTCGTCAATGGCCATTTCGTTACCACAGCAGTTGCAACCACAACAGATTCAACAACAACAACAACAACAACAACAACAGCTGCTGCAGCAGTCACTACAACCTCAGCAGCTGCAGCAACAACAGCAGCCTCAGAATCTGCACCAGCAGCTGCAGCAACAGCTACACCAGCAGCAGCAACAACAGCAACTGCACCAACAACAGCAGCAACTGCAGCAGCAACTGCACCAGCAGCAGCTGCACCAGCAGCAGCAGCAGCTGCACCAGCAACAGCTACAGCAGCAGCAACAGCTACAACAACAGCAGCAACAACAGCAGTTGCAGCAGCAACCACTTCAACAACAACAACAGCAGCTGCCGCAACAGCTTCAACAACAGCAGCAGCAGCAGCAGCAGCAACCACCACCTACCGTCGATCCAAAGCGCCGGATGATCCAGCAGCAGCTCGTTCTGCTCCTGCACGCTCACAAGTGCCAGCGCCGTGAGATGACGAATGGTGTTGCGCCACAGCCGTGCCAGCTGCCTCACTGCCAGACGATGAAGAACGTGCTGAAACACATGAGCGACTGTCAACTCGGCAAGGCGTGCACAGGTAGGTCGCGGTCAGACGCATTTCAACTTTGTCAAGAAATAAGCAGAGATCGAAATCCTATGCATTTTGTAGAGCGGTCAGGGAGAGCATTGCCTGCTGGGATTTAAAAAACGATAATTTTTTATGAATTTGCGCCAGTAGAAATTGATAAAATAAGTTACTTTTTGAATGGATACCAAGGTATCTAACAGTGTTTTTGTAATTTAGTGTGTAGCTTCAGAGTTCTAGAAATTATACAATCAAGCAAAAAATGCAGTCACTTTTCTCTCAGGGGGCTTAGGGTTACTTAGTGCCTGTTACTTGTGAATATGTCTTCTGGCTTGAAGATGTCTTTCTGGAAGAGCAAAAGTGAATTTTAAGTATACATACGATTTCTGTTACTTTAGATTCTATTTCATTATATAAGTGACAGGTCACATAGCTTCACAGGTCTCAGGGCTTTTTTTAACGTGCAGTTGTGCACAAAATGTGCAGTTCTAAATGGATTTGTGCAGTTGTGGAAGCACTACTCATGTACTGCTAAAACTAGCAAAAAATGGTCATTGTCCTCTGATTGGAAGTAATTTACCATGGTGGATGGGAAGGAAAAGAAAGGGTTGTGCAGTTCTAAAAAAATCTTAAAAACAACCCTGACATGTCTTCATATAAATTGTGGTGATGATGAGCAATATTTTCGTCTGTTTTTAGTTCCGCACTGCGCTTCGTCGCGGCAGATCATCATGCATTGGAAGAACTGTAGTCGCGGTGACTGTCCTGTCTGCCTACCGCTGAAGAATTCCTGTGATCGACCGGGTGCTGCGTCGTCTGCCAATGCCCAGACGACTGGTTTCGCTATGCACCAAAGTTTTCAACAGCAGCAGCAGCAACAGCCAAGGATGGTGCATCCCGACCTGGCCCGGGCGTACGCTGCGCTGGGACTGCCGCCTCCCGGTCAACCGCAGACGGTAACTAGCGTGCCTGGACAGAAGCCGTTGGCGTCGTCAACGCTTTCTGCGATGGCGCCAGGCGTTGGCGCCAACCATTTGGGCATGCCGATGTCGTCAACGACGATGCTTTGGCCGGACATGGGTGGCGCTCAGCAGCAGCAGCAGCACAGACCGATCATGGCGCAGCAGATTCTCGACTTACAGGGCAACCTGGATTTGAACAAACCGGGACTGCTGAGCGGAAATGCCTTCGCCGGGGATTCCCCGAATCGCCCCGTCAAAGACTGGCACCAGAGCGTGACGCACGACCTGCGCCAGCATCTTGTACATAAACTGTAAGTGACATAAAGTTTAGCTATCGGCTTGTTGTTGTGTGCACGTATAGTCGTATACGCCGTAAGACATTTTTTGGGTATTTGCATCTAGAGCTTGTTGGTGTTGGATTATTTCGTTTTTATTTGGCTTGCTGTCTGATGGCTAAGGTGTTTTCGGCGTTAAGTTCCTATAATTTGTTTTGGTCTTCGGTGATGCTTGTATTATTATTAATCCATAGCTTGGTTTGTGCCGGTATTCTGTGGTTCTTTCTGTTTGGTCTGGGTTGGAAATTGATTGAGTGTGCGAATTAGTCTGTTCAAGTTTGGTCAGTTAGTTAGTGAGATGCAGCAAATTTGTGCTGATATTTTTTAATGCATTGAATGTCGTAGTTTGTTGGTGTAGACATAGAAACTGTTGCGCTTGTTTGTGGTGGAATTTTGCTTTTGATTTTTATTCAGCTCTGTGTTAAATTTGTTCTGGCCAGTTCTGTTGCTCTCTGGTGTTTGTTTGGTTGCTTGGTTTTTAATGGAATGATTTTATGTCATTCGGGTAGGCAAGTTTTGTGGTATTGTCGTAAAAATAATCCACGTTTAGATTAAAATAATAATTATACCAACTTGTATGGCGCTTTTCTTGACAATGCCATTACAAAGGTGGGAATGAGCCACACAGAAGAGGCGGTATTTTAGCATGGATTTGAGGCATACTAGTGAATTGGTCTATCGAATTGCAGTAATTACAGGGCACTGAGTCTTTTGTGAGGTGTCACTTCGAACTTCTATACTGCATTATTCTTGTCACTGGCCAGGTTGTCCAGAGGTTGCAGCGGAAATTCCAAGGTCTTGGGATTTTAATAAGTTGCAGTATTTCTTTGCGAAGTGATCTTTTTCCTTCTACCTTTAAATTGTCTTATCACTTCTACAGTGCAGTATTTATTGCCCACGAGTATATGGACCTGCGCGATGTGAGACCGCAAAAGAACAGTCAAAATGCCGCGATATCATTGAATAGACAAAGACTATCAACCCACATAGAACAAACAGTTTGGCGAAGGTAGGTTTCATATAACATGTGTATTGCCTGTAAGTTATGTGGATAAGGTTGGCATGTAGACCTATGCAATGCACAAGTGCGCATGCAAAGGTTGTATGGTTAAAGCATTTCCCAAGCAGTACAGAGGAGGTAGGTACTAAGTACACCAGAGTTTTAACGTTTATGTGGGTCCACCTTTTAACGAGATTTTGAATGTGATCTAACAAGGCATGTTATAAAAGACTCCAATGTATCTTGCACCTACAAATGTGATATATTTACATATACCAATAGCTTTTCTTTGAAGGGAACACTTGTGCATTGGTAACTTTGTACACACCTGTTTACATCTTTCTGCTAGCCACTTGAAGTGCCCTCCACAGACTCTGAATTGGTGCTGTACAGACATGCATAAAACTTTATATCATAAGCAATGCATACAAAATTTAAAAAAAGGTAGGTACGAGATAATTTGCCAGGCTAAGTTTGAGACACGTGCATTACGGAAAAGGTAGGTGCTGAACAGGCAGTCCATAGTTAAAATTTATAGTATTATTTATGTAATAGAACCATATATCTAATTAATCAGGATTAAAGTGTTTTTTTTATCTAATGTAAGGTATGTGTTTTGTTTATTTTTCAGCGTTCAGGCAATATACCCTTCTCCCGATCCCGCTTCGTTGCTTGACAAGCGGATCATGAGCCTAGTCCAGTATGCGCGCAAAGTGGAGGGAGACATGTACGAAATGGCGAACAGCCGTGTAAGTAAACGTTTTGATGTCCAACCCATCAGCGGTATTTTAAAAAACCAGTTTTTTGTGCAGGGAACATAGAATTCTGCTTTTGAACACAAAACTCTGGAAAAACCGAGTGTGGGATGGCTTCTTTGACAACGCTACCACCTGTGTTTTGTTTCGTCGAACACCAATGCCATCTTGCTCCGTTGATATGTGTTTTGTGTGGTAAATTATTGTACCACATGTCATGTTATGTTATGTCGCACATGATCAGAAATGCTGGAGTCCAAACTGGAAAGACCATTAAGAGATATATTCGTTTATTTGTCAAATGAAAAATTCGTTTGACGCAGCGCACCTAGTTACATGTCGAAGCACGTTAAATAGAAAACAAATGAGTAATGTGAACAGAACTATGTTGTTGATAGAACTTTTTGAATATTAAAGTTTTTAGCATCTTTTTGTGGTTGAACGAATCGATGATGTTGGTAGGGCAGCATTCTGGGTTTTTTAGGAGCAGTCCGAAGGGAAAGTGACGATGGTGTTGATGTACAGAAGAGGGAAGAGTGTGTGGGCTTAACTCTTTGAACCCTGAGCTGCCGTAACTCTATGGATAACGTCCCGCTAAGGCGGTCAGCCGGGTTCAAAGGGTTAAGAAGCACCCGGTGATGCTGATAGTTCTGCTTTTGTTTGTTGTACACGCGTTTCGTATATGTTTATTGGTCTTGATTTTTAAGAAATGTAACTTTGTTATTTCAGGAAGAGTATTATCATCTCCTGGCCGAGAAAATCTACAAAATTCAGAAGGATTTGGAGGAGAAGCGGAGAAAAAGAGAGCAACAAGGAATCAACGTTCCGCCGGGTGGATCCAGCCATCAGCAAATCGTCATACCATTGGGTCAGTCCAAGTGATATATCACCAACGGCCTGTAACTGACCGTTCTGAGATGTGGCTGTAACTTTACTATTTTGTGTAGTCTGATGTATTTCTACATCGTGTTGAAATTTTCAGAAGCCTATCACCATGTATGTGCATTTTTTGCCTGGCGGATATAGCAGGGTGTGAAGCACTCGGTACATGTTTTAGCATGGTAATTTGTTCAGAGGCCAGTATCTCAGGAATGGATGCACGTAGGATTTTTTAAAAATTGGGATTTTTAAAACTTTTCGTGAACTTTCTGATTATGTAAATCATTTTGAATTGAAACAAATAGCGAGTTTTAATCCGCAATACTCACGGCATTGTTTGTTTTGCTAGACCTCTCTGTCCTACATGCATTCATTCCTGAGATACTGGCCTCTGAACAAATTACCATGTCTTTTCTGCAAGAAATTGGGAGAAATCCTTAGTGGTGTGTGGTTTAAACTCTTAACATAAATTTATGCTGTTTGTTTCAATAACCGTTATTAAATGTTATTAAAACCATTATTAAATGTTATTAACTGACTTGATACGGTGCAGTCAGTATGCTGGCTTCGGTCCATTTATGGCATTTGGGGTAGAGCTCTGGCTTTAGAAGGTTTCAGAAGTGCATGCGAGAGATGTTTCTAGCGTGAGATAAATGATGCATTAAATTTAGAAGCGCATATAAGAAATCTTTCAACTGAAAAAAATTATAGGTGGCTTTTTAAAGCCTGTATTTTGAATTTAATAAATTTAGCTTCGTTGGATACTGGAGGTGAACCGAAGTCTTTGCCTAGTGCTCTTGGAGCAGATCCTTCCGCCATGTCAAGCGGTGGAAGGGTGACCTTGTCTGGCGCCAGCTTGTCGTCGGAACTGGAACAGAAAACCTCCTCCCCCGCTCAGATATCGTTACCAATTCTGCCTTCAACGTCGGTAAGTTAAGCAGAATTCAAGCTGCTTTACTGGTACTGAAAGTTCAAAATCAAGCTTGAAGTTAACATATTTATATGGATTGTTCTCTGTGCACAGTTGCTTGGCTTCCCTGTGTTGCATTGTCTGCATTTGTGTCTTGTCTTCAGAGGAGGGTCTATTGCTGCTATCGAATAGTATTGGAGAAGGTAAAAACAAGTGCTTCAATGACCAAGCCTTCTCTGTAGCTGGACCACAGTGCTGGAACAGTCTTTTGAATTTTGTTGCAATAATTGCCACGTCTTTAGTTGAGACTCTCACAGTCCGGTTTCTAGACTTGTTGATAGACTTTTGAGTGCGTTAAGACATCCGACTGTAGAAATTGCCTGTTTCATCATTATTATCATCATCAATGCCGTGCATTTCAGGGCTGTTTTTGAGGAATTTTTAGAACTGCACAACCCCTTCTTTTTCCTTCCCATCCTACATGGTTTAAATTACTTCCAATCGGAGAACAATGACCTTTTTTGCTAGTTTTAACTGTACAGAAGTGCTTCTACAACTGCACAAATCCATTTAGAACTGCACATTTTGCATGTTAAAAAAAGCCGTGGTGCATTTTATGCATTTTGTTTCTTTAGTTGTTGCTAATTGAATGGGATTCATATTGTTTTGCTTTGAGACATTCACTTAAGTGTTAT
Source organism: Lumbricus rubellus (assembly GCA_945859605.1). Lineage (NCBI taxonomy): Eukaryota > Metazoa > Annelida > Clitellata > Crassiclitellata > Lumbricidae > Lumbricus > Lumbricus rubellus. The sequence goes on along the minus strand of OX243827.1, from coordinate 19,689,394 downwards.
TGTTGTTGTTTTAGACCCAGCTTGAACAAAAGACTCTGTTTGGCTCGTTGCAACAGCCGATCTTCAGCCCAGGTGAGATGGGCAGTAACGATACACCAGTCGCCGCCAACCAACTTCAGGGCATGACCAACTTGCAGTATCAGCAACAGCACCAACAACAGCAACAACAACAACAGCAGCAACAGCAACAACTGCAACAGCAGCTGCAGCAACAGCAGTTACAGCAGCAGCAGCAGAAACAGCAACAACAGCAGCAAATGGCACAGCAGCTGCAACAGCAGATGGCACAACAACAACAACAGCAGCAACAACAACTGCACCAACAACAACAACAACAACAGCAGCAGTTGCTGAACAATGCTCAACTCCAGCAGCAGCTGCAGCAGCAGAGTGCCTTGTTTAACAGTATGGTTGCATCGGCGCGAGGCCCCTCGCGGTCCCCGTCTGTCGGCTCCGTTGGGTCCGCGTCCGTCAAGCAGAACGGAACGGACGGCATCAAAGTGAAACACGAGTCCGCGCCACAGTCAAACCGATCAGAGGAACCGTCATCAGAAGCGCAGTTGAAGCCCAGCGTGAAAGTTGAGATGGAGACGGAAGATGTTAAGGAACAGGCGGCGTCGGCGCCAGAGATGTCGAACGCTGATGAGAAGCCGGCTGCTGCTGCAGGGCTTGCGTCTGCACAACAGTCGCCTGCCAGCGGCGCTCCCACTCCGGGTTCCGACGTCGTTAAGGTGGAGACCGGGACGACCGCTGAAAGTATTCCGCATCCGAAGTTGGCTCCGAATAAGAAAGGTACGGTGTCTTTTTATTTATTTATTTAGGATATTTTATGCAGCGCCTCTTCAAGGTAGGCTACTCAGAAGCACTCCTGGCCCAACCACGGCTAAATAGGACAGTTTTGAGGTGCCTAAGGAACAGAGTGGAGTAACCCCTGGGAACTAGGCGCAGTGTAAACGTGGAGGCCATTCGAGGTTGTGGTCGTAGGATCAGCAACGGAGAGGATGCGATCTATTCGTTTATTTATTTATTATCTGTCTCTTTATGAGGCTCTAGAGATTTCAATTTGCTAGATCGATTATATTAATGTTCAAGCTCTCTCTATTCAGAGGTGCTCCCGAATGCAGAGCGGACACTGCATCGGAGTTTCACGCCGAAGCGCTGAGCAGTTGTGAATGAAGGACTTGCCCAAGGTCCTTACGCGGCAAAGTGGATTCGAACCTCGAACCTTCCGGCTCCAAGGCAACGACGCCACCACTACACCACCCCACTTGTGTGTTTGTCACTAATGTAGTAAGGTCGTGAGGTGAGGAGACGGTTGAATTGACAGTGACGATGACGATTTGTATATTGTGCCGTTGCACAGCTGATGCTGAAACTGTATGAGTTCAACAAATCAGTAACCATGGTTGTTTACTGTAGGCTTATTTTTGTACTTATCATTGATTTTGCCTTGTTTGTCGTAGTTGAAACCAATTTGATGTACCTGCATTATTTTTTACCTGAGTTTCTGACGCATAATAATTATCTGTTTCGACAGTTTGGAAGGCGAATGAGTTACGTCAAGTGCTGATGCCGACTCTCGAGAAACTCTATCGTCAGGAGCCGGACTCGATTCCGTTCAGACAACCCGTGAATCCGATCGAACAAGGGATTCCGGTAAGTGTCATAATCATGCTTTTCTTTTGCGAAGTAATGGCGAAGTTAACCCTTTACAGACCAAGAGTATAGCATTTAACTGCACGCTGGTTGGTAAAGGGTTAACTCGGTTCTGTAGGTATTTATATTCCAGGCCCTCTGCTTTGCTGTAATCTCTACTAATCATCTTTAAAAATTTGGAATTCCCTCCCGATGTTGTCTGGGTATTCTCTGCTTGGGCTGAGTGTGATTCCTATGCTGCCCATCATTTCAAACATGATTTGTTTAAACATGTTTTAAACATGCAGGTTTTACCCATCCAGCAAATGTGTTCAAGGATGTATTAATATTAATACTGTTGAAAGGATTTGTGTAATATTTAGAGCTATTAGCATACATTCATTCATTTTAAGAATTTATATAGCACCTCATGAAAAACATTGAGATGTGTTATTAGTAGTCTGACGTGTGTTTTTTTTATCGCTGTTCTTTATGGATTTGTCTGTAAATGGAATAATTAATAATAATAATTACGACGATTTATATAGCGCAGTAACACAGCAATGCCGTTACAAGGGTGCCTTACGAAGCAGCTACACGGGATAAGCCCTAGCGAACAAAGTAAAAATGTAGTATCTCTAGTGATAAATTTGTCGTTTCTGTGCATGCAGGATTACTTTGAAATCATAAAGAATCCAATGGACCTGTCTACGATCAAGCGGAAGTTGGATACTGGGCAGTATACTGATCCGTGGCAGTATGTTGACGACGTGTGGCTGATGTTTGACAACGCGTGGCTGTACAATCGGAAGACGTCCAAGGTTCACAAGTACTGTACAAAGGTGAGGAAGGCCTACGGTCCTATAGGTTGAAAACATCTTTATTTTAAGCGGTCCTGGATGTTTTGTTTTTGTTGAGATAGCCGCAGTGTGAGGACAGAGACGAGGGGGAGGGAAGGAAACGTGTTGCCCAACGTGTAGTCCTGCATGGGAAGGACTAAGTATCAAGTAGCCACATTTCTAAGATTTGAACTATGGCTAAGATTTGAGCTGATGCTAATGCAAGATTGCTTTGCTTACTAACATGTTGTTTTCCTGTTCTCTGGATATTCAGTCATTCTATGGACTTGTATAGCGTCCCTTCAAGAAGCTAATCAGGAGAGCTCCCTGCCCAGCCATGGCAAAAAGGAAAAAGACTTGAGAGATTCATGAAGCAAAGTTTGATTGGTCAGATGTAACAAATGCAGCTTTCAAGGGAGCTCATTCCAGATGGACGGCCCTACAACTGAGGGATCTATTACAGTTTTTTGCAGTAATTATTGCTCAATGTAGAGTTGTTTGTGGTTTTTACTAGCTGGCTTTTTCTTGGTATGTGCACTCAGCCCTCTTATGAGGTTTGAAGCTGTTTGAAAAATCTCGGGTTATTTTAAATTGCCTTTTTCTAAAACCGTGAATAGACATGATTAAATTTTTGAGAGGACTTTAAGGCAACACGTAACGCCCAATTGTATTACATACACAGTAAACACAAGCAGTTAAGAAATTACTATACAAGCAGTTACGAATTACAATGTGAGAATTTACCAATTACCATATTAGGTAATTACCATATCTGTCTTTCATTTAGTTGGCGGAACTGTTTGAGCCAGAGATTGACAACGTAATGAGGGCGCTTGGATTCTGCTGCGGGAAGAGATACGTCTTCAATCCTATGACGCTCATCTGCTACGGCAAATACCTGTGTACGGTGCCAGTAAATGCCACCTACTACAGCTACCAGAACAGGTGAGTTAACAAGCTTTTTGTCTTTTTATGTATTGCTGTTTTGTGCACACGTAATGAAATTTCTGTATTTTTTTATTAAGTAGTCATTGTTTGTTTCTGAATGAATCATTACCTTGTATTATTTCATTCTAATGTATTTAAGCGTGAATTTTTAAAGCGCCTCTACTACGCCCTCTAGTAGGGTGAACCGTTCAGAGGATCTCCCAGTGTGCAAGGCCCCTCAAGAAGAAGCAGGTTTTGAGCAGACATTAACCCTATACCCATTCATTTTCCCCGTTAAGCCTGTGTTTTCAGAGGATATTCTCGGGGCAAACGGGTAAAGGGTTAATGGAATTGAGGTTATTAGTGGAATTAAGGTACATACATACAAGTGTGTGGCTGTTCATATCTATGTCAGATGTGTTTTGGATTGTGTATCCCATATAAGTAATGTTATTCTTTAGGTATTCATACTGTGAAAAATGCTTCAACGAAATCCCTGGAAATGAAGTGGAGCTGATGGAAGACCCCAGCCAACCAGTCACGTATGTTTTCAATATTCTTTCTAAATATATATATATGACAAGAAATGAGAATTTATTTCTGTGAAATGTTTTCGTGTTTGGATTGAAGAATGTGATTTGTTAACCCTTTCCAGCCGGAATTGTTTTGATACCTATCCTGTTAATCGGGTCATGGGAGAACTGGTCCGGCGGGAAAGGGTTAAATAGATAAACAAGGTCAAAGTGTGTGGCTGTTTGTATCTGTGGTGAGATGTTGTTTAAATTGATTTTATATTCCATACTAATATTTTTTTATTATAAATGCAGCATTAAAAAGCAGAGTTAATTTATGATGACAATTTGAAATTAATTACCGTAAGATCATGCTTAATTATTGTTTTAGCTGTCTGTATGTTGACAGTATTTATTGATGATAATTATCATGGTTTATCAAACCATAAAGAAGTATTAAAGCTGGTTATATAGTGTTATAAAAACAGGTCGTTTTCGGGAATAGCTGTGCAAGTGGCAAATGCTATAAATTTAACCTTGGAAGTAAAATTAGGATTAATTTAGAAGCAGATTATCATTTTCAGCATGTCAATCACGTTTCATGAAATTATATGACTGATAAATTTATTACAGACGTCTTGCAAAAGACCAGTTTGTGAAAACAAAGAATAGCGAGTACGAATGTGAACAGTAAGTACCAGTTTATGGATATAAGTACCAGTTTTTATGGATATTTCTGCTCCTGCATGCTTTGGTTGATCTTCGTGATTACCAGGTCGTTGAGAGTTGGTTAACTCCTCTGTATTTTGATTCTCTTTTTTTAAAATTAATTAATATTTTGTTGAAAATGGAAAGATTAATCTCATTGTATTAAATTTTAAATTAGATGAACTTATGAAGACTGTTGTGTTTACTATTTATCATGTAGTTTCTGGCCTTACAATGAAAACACCTGCAGAAGTTTGTTAGACCTTTTTGAGTTGAATACTCGTGGCTTGAGATGATCTACCATTGGTTGATATATGTTTTGGATTAGACACCAGGATTTTAGTAGTACTTTGCTAACTGGAATTAGTTTTAAGTGAAGTCTGAGGTAACAGGCTTCATGATTATTGTATTGCATTGTATTTAAACATTTATAAAGTGTGAATAGTAGTTTAAACCGTTAAGAAGTGCTCCCAGTGTGCAAGGCCCTGTGTGAAGATACAGGTTTTGAGAAGAGAAAGATTGAGGAACTCACATTCCAAAGATTAGGACCAATTGAGGCAAATGATCAAGACTGAGGCATAGCAGTTCAGGAGCAAGGAACCAAACAGGTCAAGTCTGTTGGATGAACAAAGTGGATGGTATGAGGAGGCTGAGTGAGGTTAAAGTATAACGTCAGCTGGATATTTTTGATCAAGACTACGCTGGCCGACTGATCATTGCCTGCCTTCTACCAGTTGCTTAAGACCTATCTTTTTAGCCGTGGCTGGGCTGAGAGCGCCTCTGAGTAGACTTCTTGAAGGGGCGCTATATAAGTTTTCGGAATGAATTAATTAATGAGATTTGAGGATCAGAGTGAGGATATTATTATGTGGCTTGCTGGCAATCACTTTTGTTTCATTTCTTCTTCCAGACTGTCTGAGTGCACGCATTGCAGTCGCAAGCAGCATCAGATCTGCGCGCTGCACATGGAACAGATCTGGCCGACTGAGTTCGTCTGTTCGGGATGTACAACGACGACTGGCTACAAGAAGAAGCCAAACAAGTATACGGCAAAACGTGAGTCTCACAGTCTCCTATTCCGTTTCGATATACATCTGAATTGCAAGCAATTTGATGAAGAAGATGGGTCTACCCATGCAGCTGGCCCCAAATTATGGTTATGGGTGTGAATTAAGATATTAGAAGTATTTGCAATATTTTTAATCGTGAGGTCAGTGTGCTTATAGATGAGTTTTCTAGGTGGACTGTAGTGGAACAGAAATTTTCACATGTCTGTGTATTTTACGTTTTTGGGATTCCAACATTTGTAATCACTGCGTTATGCTCAAAGGCAGAATAAAGACGTTACATTATCCAGGAATGTTACACATAGTGCATGAAAAATTGATCTACAAAACTCAAGACATCATTCCAAGATGTCTCAATGTCATGCGCAATAACTGTCAAATGTTTTTTTGCATTTGGAATTTTTTATTATCCTAAGCTGAGCAGTGTAGCGTATTGTTGTAACTGACTTTTATCATGTGTATGAGATATGATCATTGATCACGCTGTTTGGATCATTGATCATGCTGTTTGGATCATTGATCACACTGTTTGGATCATTGATCACGCTGTTTGGATCATTGATCACACTGTTTGGATCATTGATCATGCTGTTTGGATCATTGATCATGCTGTTTGGATCATTGATCATGCTGTTTGGATCATTGATCACACTGTTTGGATCATTGATCACGCTGTTTGGATCATTGATCACACTGTTTGGATCATTGATCATGCTGTTTGGATCATTGATCACGCTGTTTGAGGAGCTGATGCTTTGTCTATTTATTGTTTTTAATTTTGTTGTGACTGTTGCATTGTTGAAGAGCCTGACTTAGCTTAGTTTTTGCTGTTGTAAAAAACGTTTGCTGTTGATATCACTGCTAGGCTTACCACAAACGAAGCTTGGGGCATACCTGGAAAATCGCGTCAATTCCTTCCTCAAAAAGAAGGATGCTGGAGCCGGAGACGTGACGATACGAGTTCTCGCGAGTTCGGAGAAGGTGGTCGAGGTGAAGGGTGGAATGAAGACACGGTTCTGCGAGAACAAGGAAATGGTGGAGAGCTTTCCGTACATCGCGAAGGCGATATTTGCGTTTGAAGAGATCGACGGCGTTGACGTCTGCTTCTTTGGAATGCACGTTCAGGAATACGGATCCAACTGTTCGCCGCCGAATACAAGGTACGGTCAGAATTTGAATCCTGCATTCTGTGGCTACATCTTTGTTTGTTTGTGCACTTGTTATAGCGCCCCTTCAAGATCTCTACTCACAAGCTCTCCTGACTACAGTTTGGCACTAGAGATGTAAAAAAACATGGTTTTTTTGGCGTTGAAATATTTCAATGAAATATTTCAGTTTCATTTGAAATATTTCAGTTTTCTTTGAAACATTTGAAATTATTTTTTTCTTTACATTTTACAAAGTTCTAATTACAACCATAATAACAGTTTATTTATTTCTCATATCACATATTATATGCATTTTGTGTTAGTGATGACCATTCTCGAGATATTCAATTTATTTCTAATTACCTGTTTTTAAGAATGACTTTTATGAGAGTTACATTATATGTTGAAAAACATGTTTTATTCACCAAATATCACAAATTACAGTTTGATCTAATAAAGTAGATGTTATTGTTCATTGTTATGCTTAACATTTATTATTAATCACTTGTTTTGTCATAAATGAAATAAATGTGATTTTAGCTAAATTCTGCTAGCCTAGGACAAAGTAGGCTATAGAATTCGAAACACTTTAGTGACTTTACAAGACAAATTATAAATCACAAATACTATGTCAACTAGACTCAATAATAATCCGGCAAACAAAATTTTACAAAAAGTTCTAAGAATAGAACTTAGAACACAAACATAAATAGTACTATCAGTCAGACAGAGTAAACCATCATTAATAGTAATTATACTGCTAAAATCTGTCAGTTACAAGATTTCCTCATTGTTATTCATCATCATCCATCATGTCATCATCTTTGTTGTCATCGTCAACATCATCATTGTCGCTATCATCATAACTGTCAATGTCATCATCATCACTGGTTACTGTTATCGTCACTGTCATCATAGTTTTCATGGCCTTCATCATCGACATTGTCACCGTCTTTGTCATTATCATCATCATAGGCGTAGGAGACGGGGGTCCAGAGGAGGCAAATGCACCCCCCCCCCAATTTCGGGCAAGTCTGATTTTTTGGGCAAGCAGACCCAAAAAAATTTTAAAAAAGGTTTTTTATTTTTTTCATACTTTTTTTTAGTTTTTCGGGTCTTCTTGCCCGAAAAATCAGACCTGCCCGAACAAAAGAAAGTCGTCAGACCTTTCGAGCAAAAAGTAACGGGAAATTTCAGAAGATTTTGGCCGGATGACTAAAAAAAGATCGTTAGAATTTTCGGGCAAACGTTACGAGAATTTTTCTTAAGATTTCGGCAGGATGACAACAAAAATTTCGGGCAAAAGTCTCATTTTTGCCCCCCCAACGCTGAAATGTCCCCTACGCCTATGATCATCATCATTGTTATCATCTTGCAAACAATGACAAGCACAGTAACTTCTGCTATTATAAAGTTAATATCCGATTGCAGAACAGACCATATCTTTGGAACAGCACTAGAGATGTAAAAAAAACATAGATGTAAAAAAACGGGTTTTTTGGCGTTGAAATATTTCAAAAAAACTGTCAGAAATGAAATATTTCAAATGAAATATTTCACGCTCACATCACTATTTGGCACTGCATCAAAATTTCATGTCAAAGCGCACGAGCAATTGCGAGTGAAGGACCTGCTCATGGTCCCTACACAGCGACTTGAGGTGGATTCAAACCTGCAACCCTCCAGCTGCAAGGCAACGAACATGCCCACTACACCACCGTACCCCCATCTATTTGCTGTGCTCACTGTTTGAACTGAATTTAAATGTTTCCATTGTCGAGCCTTTTAATTTAACAGCTGACATCAATGCTATTTGATTTTGAAACCTAATTAGTTCATCAAACCATTGTAGTACAGTCTGTAGTTTCATTGTTTTTATATTTAAACACTGGTATGGATTAGCCCAGTGGTTCCCAACCTTTTTTGACTGTCGGGCCACTTTTTCTAAGTTGGAGGACACGAGGGCCACTTTTTATTATTTAAAGGACGTTAGGGCATTTAGTTAGCCACAATGCTAAAAATTAATCAACTAAAAGCATATAAAATTGTTATGATTAATTCAAAGTAGAATGTTTGATGTTTATAGACTTCAAAATAAAAAAATTTGTAATAGAAGATGAATATATTATGTTCTATCCTGTACAAATTGTCAATTTTACATATATTTTTGATAATTCTTTGAGGGATCGATGGGTGCCGTTGTTGAGGCCTGGCGGGCCATTATGTGAGGCCTCGCGGGCCACTTTTGGCCCGCGGGCCACGGGTTGGGAACCACTGGATTAGCCCTTCAGAATAGCTACGCTGTGAGAAGCGCTTTGCAAATGTTCATATTAGATTAGATTTATTGTGCCAGAACTGTTTTTACAGCTGTGATATAATTATATCATGACTAGAGGTTTTCTTTCGCTGAACTCTCTCAGACAAGAGCTTGCTTCTTTCGTATGTATTGTATTGTATTGTATTGTATTGTATTGTATTGGCTTCGATTGGGAATGTAACGGATGAAATGCTGTTTGGAATTTCCAGGAGAGTGTATCTGGCTTACATGGACAGTGTGCACTTCTTCCAGCCTAAGCACTTCAGAACGTCAGTGTATCACGAGATACTAATTGGATACCTGGAATATGTAAAGAACCTTGGGTGAGTGTATCATTGGATCAATCAATCAATCAATCAATCAATCTTTATGTCATTTAACTCAGACTGCGTCCATTGGGTGTTGCCCCATCTACCTTTCATTGACTATTGTCGAATCGCCAATTGCACTGCTTTTTTTTAGCGTGCAGTTGTACACAAAATGTGCAGTTCTAAATGGATTTGTGCAGTTGTAGAAGCACTTCTGTACAGTTAAAACTAGCACAAATTGGTCATTGCCCTCCAATTCGAAGTAATTTATCATGGAGGATGGGAAAGGAAAGAAGGAGTTGTGCAGTTCAAAAAATTCCTTAAAAACAGCCCTGGCCAATTGCCTGATGCTAACATAGTTCTGGATTCTGTGGATTGATTTAATTAATATAGATTAAATTTAACGTTTCATAAGCACAATTTTGTCTTTTATCAGATACATTGCGGCTCACATATGGGCTTGTCCGCCGAGTGAAGGTGACGACTACATATTCAACTGCCACCCACCAGACATGAAGATTCCGAAGCAGAAACGACTTCAGGATTGGTACAAGAAGATGTTGGACAAAGCAATCATAGAAAGAATTGTTGTCGACTATAAGGTTTCTATTCTTTTGTCTGTGTGTCGATATATTGTATCTAAGCACAGGGGCGGATACAGAAACTTTGGACGGGTGGGGGGGCCAAAAAATTCTTGGCCTTCAATCAGGAAAAAGTTTCTTTCCTATCCGCGAAAAAATGTTGATGACCTTTTTTAAGTTGTCCAGTCCAAATGTCCTGAAAATATACCATTATACATTGTTCGAAAGCTTGTTGAAACCAAAATGGGGGGTCATGATACATGGGCATTTCTAAATGGGGGCCGTGGCCGGATTGGCCCCCTGGATCCGCCCCTGTCTAAGTATTATAAGTTTCTCCCTAGGTTACTTTGTTATTAATATTATGAGGTTTTTAACCTTATACCATAAGTTATTTAATATTGCTCATGATTGAAAGTTCTAAACAAGATATGCAAAGGTTTGTTATGCAGGATACAATAGTTAGAGCTCAGGACTGCAATCGTGTATGAGCTTGTTTGCAAATTGGCGTTTACGACATTGACATTGCCTGTCTTCCTCAAGGCCTGAACGCAAAGTGCAAACTTGCATGCTGTTTGTCCAACAGTACCTTTCTTAGATTTATTAGTAGCTTACATTAGTGTGACAGTATAAATTTGCTAACCAATGTTTTGCCAATTTTCTAGTTTGGTATGTGTTTACAATATTTAGCTTTACCTGTTCAGACATATAATATAATGGATCATGACTTGGTAGAATAATTGCAAGTTGATGTAGCGACTTCAATTGTTTTTCTTTTGTGCTTCAGGATCTTTTGAAAGACGCGATGGAGAACGGCACTAAGAGTGTCACCGAGATCCCGTACTTTGACGGCGACTACTGGCCGAACATTCTCGAGGAGTGCATCAAGGAGCAGGAGCAGGAGGAGGACAAACGACGTAGAGAAGAAGTGGAACTTGCCAATGTGGACATGGAGGAGGCCGTGCCAGAGAGCGAAGAGAGCAAAGAGGTAAATGGAGTTGCTTTGTAAATCTAAAATACATTACACGGAAGGAATTATATCTGGTTTATGGCCATTTGTTGGACTGGGAGCGCTTCTGTGTAGGTTCCCTTAAAGGTTCGCTATATAAAAAGTCAATAATAATAATAATAATAAATAATAGTCAATAATAATAAAATAATAGTCAATAATAATAAAAATAAATAAATAATAATAATAATTTGAGGATTGAATTTGCTGAGCTCATCTTTTGTTTCAGGCTGCAGTGCATTGCTATTTTTCCAGGTTGGGATGATGGTTGATTGTATAAAAATGTGCATTTTATTGAACATTGAGACATGCAGTTTGTAAGGACAGGCTGTTTATTTGGCCCTTGAACGCTGTGCTTTTTTTGTAGTTAGCCCAGTGATATGGAATAGCCTCCCACTTGAGCTGAACCTGTTCCTAGGTCACTCTCTCTCTGAGACATTCTATAGGCACTTGAAAACTTATATTTGGCCGTGCTGAAGTCGGGAGCACCTCTGAGCAGTTTTCTCTGAAGAGGTGCTATATAAATACTTGAATGAATGAATGAATAATTATTTAGCAACAAGCTGCATTGGTTTCCCAGTCCTCTGTTACTCGTTGTTTAACGATCAACCCTTTAATGCCGGAGGGTATAGGATTTCCCATACTATTTACTACCATCTTGGCATTAAAGGGTTAAGGAACAGTTTTTGCTAGTGGCACAGTAGTTACTTGTATCTTGAAGAGGCGCTATATAAATTCTCAGAATGAATGAATGAATGAATATTAATTCGGAAACCATTCAATACCGTATACGATGACTGCTGAGACGTGTTTTCTGATGTTGTCAGCGTCGTCTTTTATGTGAATTATAGAGTTTCCTTCTGCAGGTGCAAGCTGGATCGAAGAAAGGTCAGAAAGCGGCGACGACGAAGAAGAAGAATGCGAAGAACAAGAGCTCAACGAAGAGCAAGTCGGGAAAGAAGGGCTCGCAGATTCAGGGCAGTAACGACCTGACGGTCAAGTTGTTTGCTACGATGGAAAAGCTGAAGGAGGTAATTAAGTTCTGTCTTCTCGCACGATTCCATTTTGCATCTTTGTCGTTTGCATGTTTGTTTGTTGATGTTTGTTTGTTTGTTGATGTTTGTTAGTTTGTGATGTTTGCTTTTACGTAGATGTTTGCACTTTTGATATATGCCATTGTTGCATTTTCCTTCCTTATCGTCGTGTTCATGGGTCATGCTTGTTGTTTTGTTTTCGCTAGACCAGGGTTTAAAGTGGGTGGGAATAGTATTCCCGCTGCTCTCGAAATTCTTTGCTTGTGTTCCCACTGCTCACCATGCATGGAGTTCAGGAAACATGTGCTTTCCAATAACCACTGCGCTTCCCGCATTCTTCCTAAGGTCTGCTGAGCCTTCAATTCAGCAGATGGCATTGGTAAAATGAGTAGTAAGATGTGATGGGCCCCCTGTTGGCTGCCAACAGCTGAAATCGACTCTAGTAATAAATCATGTAATCATCTTACATACTTTCATACTTTTAATTGCAATCATTCTCCATTGTATCGGTTTGAAATTAAACGATGATTTTTATTATATTATACTAGTTAATGTGGCTTGACTGTTGAATATCCGCACTTTACCAGACACCGATGTCTCATTTTAACATTTGCCTTTTCTGTTCTAAAGGGATTCTTCGTGGTCTGCCTTCACTCGCCTCAGTCGGTGCCCAGCCTGCCTCCGGTCATCGACCCGGATCCATTCGTGACGAACGAACTGATGGACGGTCGAGATTCGTTCCTCGCCGTCGCTCGCGAAAAGCACTACGAGTTCTCGTCGCTGCGGCGCGCTCGTTTCTCGTCGATGGCCTTACTGTACGAGCTGCACACGCAAGCGAAGGACAGCTTCGTGTACACGTGCAACCACTGCAGAGCGAGCATTGAAACCCACTATCACTGTGATACGTGCGACGTAAGTTCTTCTTTCTACGTGATTATTTTTTTATTTCTTGAATTTTGCTACAGGGCCGCTTCACGTTCGCTACTCAGAGGCGCTCCCGACTACTGCGCGGACACTGCATCGGAGTTTCGTGCCAAAGTGCATGAGCAGTTGCGAGTGAAGGACTTGCTCAAGGTCACTGCTACTGATGTCATCTCTGTTTTGTCTGTTACTTTACGCATTATTTAATTCTGTAATGTTGATATAAAGTAAGGCTTAGTAGAGCATGGCTTTGGTACGCCTTTGCTTGTCAATTTATGAATTAGACAATGATATGCCGAGAGGTTTCTGATGAATAAGAAACATCCGTGCATGGAGGGAGGGCGGGAGAGTGATAGAGAGAGTGAGAGAGAGAGAGACAGGGATGGAGAGAAAGACAGACAGGCAGTCAGACACAGACAGACAAAGAGAGAGATAGAGTAACACCATCTGTGACAGACAGTCAGACACAGACAGACAGACAAGGAGAGAGACAGAGATACAGATGGAGAGAGATAGAGTAACACCATCTGTGCTTGCTTGGTTACTTTAATACTTACTGCACTCACTGATTCGTTTCCTTTTTGCAGGACTTTGACCTCTGCGTTCCGTGCTTTCAAAAGGACGGTCACCAGCACAAGATGGAGAAGCTTGGCCTCGGTCTCGACGACAGCGGCTCCTCAAGCGACCCCGACCGCCAACAGCAGAGCGCGGAGGACGCACGGCGCCTCTCCGTGCAGCGCTGCATCCAGTCGCTCGTGCACGCGTGCCAGTGCCGCGACGCCAACTGCCGACTGCAGAGCTGCCAGAAGATGAAGCGCATCGTCCAGCACAGCAAGTCGTGCAAGCGCAAGAACAACGGGTGCTCGGCGTGCCGCCAGCTCATCGGGCTGTGCTGCCACCACGCCAAGCGGTGCCAGGAGGCGCGCTGCCTCGTCCCGTTCTGCGTCAACATCCGCCAGAAGCTCCAGCAGACTCAGCTGCAGCAGCGCGTCCTCCAGGCGCAGCTCATGCGCCGGCGGATGATGGCCATGCAGATGAGCAACTCGGTGCCAAGCGGCGCCAGCGCCATCCTTCCAAGCGGTATGGGATCGCCGATGGGACATGCAGCGACGTCCGGCTACGCAGGCGGACCATCGTCGGTTACGGAGGCTGCGGGAAAACCCGTCGGGACACCCCCGGAAGCCGCCGCGAGACGACCCGCCATAACACAGAGTCCGTCAATGGCTGCCGCGGCTGCCTCATCGTCGTCATCGTCCTCCTCATCGTCGTCGTCCACTTCCTCCAATTCCTCGTCTTTGTCCCAAGGTGGCCTTCTCGATGCGAGTCGCGTCCACGTGCCCATGATGATGTCACCCCAGCAGCAGCAGCAGCAGCAGCACATGATCGCCAGTCCCAGACATCCGTTGATGCAGATGGAACCCCAGCAGCCACAGCAGCAGCAGGACTGGAAGGTTCCGTACCCGAGCCCCGGCCAGGTTCCGATCGAACCTCCGAAGCCGAATCTTTCAGCCCAGGTCCAGCCGGCGGGGGCGCTCACATTCGGAGGACCCCTCCAACCTCAACCGGCCTCCACTGCGATGTTTTCCGGCGGCCAGGCGGTACCCCCCGGCGGACCCGTGGCACCAGCGACGGCTAACAGAACACCAAATCCGACCGTGGAGAGGCTGCGTCATTTGCTGAAGTCCGGCAACCACCAACAGCTGCTCGCCTTAATCAGCAGCAACCCGGCGCTCGCCGAACTTATGAAACAGGTGGGCGAAATGTCTGTGAATTATAGTATTCTTGGGCATCATCAATTTACTACTGCTAATATGTCATCGTTTCTTAACCCTTCACCAACCAAACTGTAGTTATGGTATGGGTAATCCCGTACCCTCGTCGGTAAAGGGTTAAGGTATGTTCCGTGGAACCTTAGGATTCCGTGAGGAGAAGATGGTGATTGTTTCATGAAGAAATTGGTTAAACGTGTTCTGTATATTACGTTTTAAACAAGGCGGCGAAGTAACTTGGCTGCTTTCTACCTTTCTCTTTGGCCATGGCTGGGTAGGCTTCTTGAATGGGTGCTATATAGATTTTACGAATGAATGAAGACAGGGCTTGTTGGAAAATTTCCTGTAGGATAACTCTATTCTAATTTTTTAGATTATAACTGTATATATCAGATAACTGTGTACTGTAGACAGATAAGATCAGAATATGTTTTGTTTTTTTAATACGGTTGTATTCGTATACTTTCGGGTTGGAAGGGTTCCGACTCCAGTACCAAAAAGTTCAAGAAGTACCAGGTTAAGAAACGATTAAAAATGACGTGCCTGTTCGTGTTGTGTAAAAAAAAAGTTTCAGTTTACTTTTTCAGTTTCAGTCTTTGCTGACAACATTTTTTTATGAGCTATAATTATCTGCCTTGAAGGGGCGCTAAATAAATTTTGATTGATTGATTGATCTGTTTGTTGAGAAGCGTTTCTTTAAAGTGTTCAATGTTCCAATGTTGTTGTGGCAGAAACAGCTCAGGCAGTCAATGGCGCACGCTGCTCAACAGCAGCAGCAGCAGCAGGGTCACCAGGCGGCCGGCGGCTCTGCAGTCGGTGGCGTATCGAGTGCGCCCGGAGGAGGAGGTCCTGCCGCCAGTCAACAACTCCAAGACACGAACCGTCCATCACCGATGCCACAAGACCACGACGCCACGCAGCAGCAGCAGCAGAGGGCTGTGACGGCGTCGCAGTTATCGTCGGCGCTGTTCCATCGCTTGCAACAAGAGCAACAGAATCTGCAGCTCCAACAGCAACATCAGCAGCAGCAGCAGAATCTGCAACTGCAGCAGAACCTCCAGCTCGTCGCCGCCAACCCGCTGCAGGCGCCGCGCGCCCGCATGACCGTTCCCACGCGACCGGCGCCGGACTCCGCCGTCGGCGCCAATCCTGCGTCGATGCCGTTCTCCGTCGCTCGGCTGCCGCAGATGATCATTGCTCAGAATTCGACCGACTCGATGCGCCAGCAGCAGCAGCAGCAGCTGCGTCCGCTCGCTGTGGCGCCGTCGTCGCAGGTGCGGATGCTGAACCTGGTGGCGAGTCGGCAGCCGACGCCGCGGCTCACGCTCACGCTTCCGCCTCCACGTCCAATGCATTCCTCCTCCTCCGTGACGACGACAAACCACATGCTGCCAGGCGGCGGCGGTATCGGCGGCTTTCGCTCGGACCAGCTGACCGCCGATCAGCAGACGATGCTGTCGCAGCAGCCGCCATATGCAATGACC
This sequence comes from Lumbricus rubellus, assembly GCA_945859605.1. Classification (NCBI taxonomy): domain Eukaryota; kingdom Metazoa; phylum Annelida; class Clitellata; order Crassiclitellata; family Lumbricidae; genus Lumbricus; species Lumbricus rubellus. The sequence goes on along the minus strand of OX243827.1, from coordinate 19,673,138 downwards.
CTTGACCTGCCCGGCCTCGGTCACTCGATGACCGACGGCGACATCACGCCCCTCACGCCGCAGGACCAACTGTCACGGTACGTCGAACAGCTATAGCAAGAGGAGGACAACGACAATGACAAGGTTGTTTTCGTGTCACTTGCGGCGGGCGCTGGTCCGTACGGCGGACGGAAGGACGGCCACCAGAGGGTGGGTTAAAGGGTATCCTCCGCGGTGTTACCTACCCTAGTTGAACAGTGTGGACTGGAACGTCATCGTCGGCCGTGGCGTCCCGGACTTCCTGACGTGTTGGGTCTTCGGGGGTGGTTTTTTTCAGCATAATGTAATTAATCGTCAATGCTGCTAAAATTCTGTGCTTAACAAGTTTGTACAGAGACATGCGTGCGCGTTTTTGGCAATGAACCGTAGATTTTATTACATTTCGTAGAACTAGCATTTTGAATATGAATTTTCGTCACAAAGTGGCTGTACAGATTTTAAAGTATATATATAATAATATAATTTAAATCGTTTAATTAAATATGCGATGCTGTTTCATATATGTTTGTTTTGGCACGTTGCTGAAATTTGACTCCATGCGCGATTGCACGCGCGCGCGTGTGTGTGTGGTTTTGCTTTCCGTTTTGAATTTTTGACTTTAGGTTTGTCGATGATAAGAAGTGAAAATCCACGATAATGGCAGCATATGCTATGTAGTCTCAGTGCATGGGAATGTGTGTGTGCCTGCTTTTTGCATGGAATGGATCAGTTGGTCTAAGAACAAAATATTGATTGAAGAGCATGACTAGGTAATGTTGTGCACGTAGTAAAGCCACGTATGTAATGTGTCTTAATGTTTCTCTCGGTGTGATTTTGCTCCTGGGTTTAGTTTTCATTTCCAGTAAGCGTAAAGCTAACCTTCTGAAGAAAATTGACTTGCCTTCAGTCATCTAGGGTCATCGCATTAGGCGAGACGACTAAACATTTTACGGGTTTTGATTCGGTCGTACAAGCCCACTGATGAGCACTGATAACATTTGGTGTTGTGCTACCAAAGACTAACCCTGGTCCGAAATATGAGTTACCGAAGCCCGCCCACATTGCATGTACGCCATGGCTGTGATGTAATCTGGTAATGTAATTTTGATGGAAACTTCTTCGCGCATGGTTTAGCTAATTTATTGGAAAGGAGTTGCGCTTCGTAACTGAGAAACACTTGAGTCTAATGAGTTTGGACGTTGTAGTGTTGACCTTGCTTTGAATATTATTGAAAATTGCAGGTATATGTACGACTAGTTAGCTAAAAAAAATTGCACTTGTAAGACACACATTTAACCATTTACTGACCAAAGTAAAATGGTATTTGTAGTAGTAAATGGTATGGGAAATCCTATACCCTTGTTGAGTAAAGGGTACCCTTGGTGAGTAAAGGGTTAAAGGGCTTTTGAGTTTAAGCCCTATTGAATGGACGAGTGCCTTCCTTCCCTCCTTCCCTCTTCCAGTAAAGGCATCTTGACTCCAGACCTGCACAGGCATGAATTAGAAGTTTGCCGATTGAAACTTGTTGTTTTGTGTACATGAAAAGCCGGACAGACTACTGGTAACTTTTTTGTCTGTTAAGCACTTTGTTGAGCCTTACGAAACATCTGTCAGCTTTTCAGAGCCACGCTAAAATATTTGTTAAATGGATCCTGTATTTCGTTACATGGTTGCACACACATTATCATTTCATTCTGTAATGTTGATCTATAAAATATTTCTGTTAAAGCTTAGTAGAGCTCTCTCTTCTGAACTTCTCACTACAGGATAACAAGCACACTTGCTACAGTATAGTATGGGGGTGGGCCCTGCGAGAAAACGTTGAAAGTTTTTGGGGATCAAATTTAGTTATATGTTGGTTATTATTAGTTAGATTATTTGTGGTGTGAAAATAGTCGTTTTGGGTCAGACATGACTTGAAATTTTTAGGCCACCAAGATGGACTTCCATACATCTTCAGTTCTGCTGGTAATATATATATATATATGTGTGTGACGTACATATATATATATATATGTCGCATATATATATATATATATATGCGTACGTTGATAGAACAGACATGCTCTACGATGGTTTAGGACAATTGGTTCCGAGAGATTTATTTATTGTAACGGTGGTTTTTCCAGATAGGGTAACGAAATTGTAATTAAATTTTGTCTACAGTGGCAAGTCAAATTAGTCAACAGCTAGCTAGGTAGTGAGGGGCGCAGAATTGATGACTTAATATATATATGTATTTTACTATATGTATACTTAATCATTTGTGAATAATAAATAAGATGAATGACTAACTAGCGAGCAGTTAAATAGATGATAGGTGCTGTATAATAAGAAATGCTAAATGATGAGTTCCATGTTGACTGTGTTCTGTATCAACTCAGGTGCTTTTATACCTGTATATTGCTAATCCCAAACGCGCTGGGTTGACCTGGCCGGGTCTTGTGAGTGTAATCCCGCAAAATATTCTGAAAATATCTTCGGTCTGAGACAAGCAGAGTATGTTATGTACTGTAGAAATAATTAAAACGAGAAGACGTGTACAAAGAACATTGCTAAAATATAATTCAAAATTAAATACTGTCAGGTACTAGATATATATCAAGTAAATTTAGACAAGTACAATCTAAATACTTTGGTTCGGTAAAAATGTATGCGAAAAGAACACCGTACATGTAAATACTTGTTTTTAACAGTACAGCAAATCAGTATATCATAACGTTGAGGTTGCACAGAGCTACAGAAGGCTACTTGGAGACATCTGCAATAGCTGTTGACTGCACAAAGTCAATGTTATGAGTTCTTCGCCAATTTTTTTATACACTACAAATGAATCTGGTCAGTGATAGGAGTATTCACTGACCAGACATTGCAAGACGCTGCTGTCACAGTAGACATTTTCAGCACCATATACAATGCATATTAAGTGTTAAATAAGTATAATTCCGACAGGAACCGTATTGGCATGCCAAAGCTATCAGAATGTGCTCCGATCCAGCGCCTTGACAACTGCTTTAGCTGTTGGTGTGAGTCACAATCAACCAGCAGTACCTCGTGTCATCGAGTTTTTCAAGAAGCACTAGTTATGGTCCACACTGATAAACTGTTCATCAATGTAGAAGGTAGAAAATGTAATTAATTTTTAATCATAATTTAATTACACTTAATTTATTTCAAAGGCTAGACCACTCGTTATCAGCGAGTTTAACAAAATAATTGCCTACTTCAGTTTTCTCCACCTACTATCCACATTAACTACCCACACTTCAGTTTCCTACACCTTGCTTCCGCTCTTCAGTTTCCCCCAACATACACACTTTAACAAACCCCAACCTACCTCCCCCATAACAGATCCACTACATTGGAAGAGTTAAATTTGAACATTCAGAAAGTTTACCGAATAGATTATTATAGCCGAAAGATTTTGATACAACTCATTCAGGGTTAAGAACTCAGTATGTAAGTGGCTGCAGGATGCCTCCTGCTTGCAATACAAGCTGGTTGTGCTGCAATACCAGAAATCACTTGCACCAAAGGTCTTACACACTTATCTATCTAGGATGCAGCTATGTAAAGACATTCTTGAGAACTGAACTCAACATTGGTCCAGAAATTGGTCGTGTTTTAGAACCGGTTGCTGCAGTAAAGAACTATTTAAGAAATACTTGGATTGTCTTGGTAAAAACCACAGAAGAAATTAGGTCTAAATTATTGTATGCGCTGAATATGAAACATGCCATTTTATCGTGAAACTTCAACAAACAACGCTACGTATAAATTCTAAACGCATAAACCACGTCGGCTTCAAGAAATGTACGAAAGCAACAAAAGACCGTAATACTCAAATGTAAATATAGACACCAGAGACCACAATAATGAAATGCACAGATCAAGAAAACCATATAAGATTACATCAAACTATACGAGTATACGTATGTTTTATACGAGTATACGTATGCTTTATACGAGTATACGTATGTTTTCGCAAATATGCAATAAACATGTGCCTACGAGTATTTTTCTAAGCGCAGAATCTCAAGTTTGTGGCTTCAGAAATATTCCTCAGCACCAAAATAACCGCAGTCAACTACATTATCATCATCAGTGAATACTGAGGTATCAACAATCAGAATATATTTACAATGTGCAAAATAAAGCTATTCGTCTGGGGACATTCAGGGCGCAGAGCGCAACGAACCCCTTCGTCTTTTTACAAACCGTGCCACCGGCTGACACGTGAATGAGGTAATTTCATATTCAAGATAATAAAACAACTGAAAATAATTCTGAGGTAGGCCATCAACTCAAAACCGATAGAAATCACTTTCCAACGTACATGATTAAATTGCGGTCCGTCGGCTTCAAGTCCGCAAAGCCAACGGGTCGGCTCTAATTACAGAAATTTAATTGAACATATAACTTAGCGATGTTAACAACATGAACAATAGTACTCTAAAAGCCTTGGTTACTTTGTCACTGGACAGGCTCTTCCACAAAGTATGGAACTTGCCAGCCTGCCAACTTAATACTGTGTAGAAATCTAGCCTTGCCTTTCAACACAGATTGATGAAAGTAAACAAGTGAATCTTTGCAGGCAGAGTGTTGGTAAACTTGCACCTTAGTTCGTTTCGAGAAAACTTGTTTTGTCTAACAGTTGCAGTCAGCAACGTCATTGCACTTTCACAGGTTACATAATTGTTAATGTTCACAGACGCAAACAGCAGATGTGTTGTCTTTGTGTTGAAATTCTACAGAGTTAGTGGGATCTTGCGGGTTTTGAGTTCCATCACTCTGGCCGAGGAAATTCACAAACTAAGTCTGCAGAGTCCTCGAGAGATTCACGTAGTCTGAGTCAGGGCTTAAAGTGTGGTAGGACGGTCATGGACGGCGTCCTGACACTTATTTTCAAATTTCCATGCCGTCCTGCCACTTATTTGGCCAGCACACCTGAAAATGTAAAGGGCGTCCTGGCACTTCTTTTGGAAAGGTAAGTGGCGTTCAGGCACTTCTTTTCTTACACTTTTAGCACTGGTCTGAGTTGATTTGCTGATATCTTACGGTTGCAATTTGCCTTCAATAGACATGCCTAGGGTGCCTTTAGCTTGATTCCTGCAAGCATTCGAACCCCAATAAACATGAATGGCATGAACAATTCGGTCACTGCACTTATTCTCTTATTCAAATCTTCTTCTCAGTGTTTATCATGCCTGCTAATTCTGAATTCAATGCGTTAGGAGCCAAGATGGAGTCATGCAAGGGCGAGAGTACAAACGCAAGTCTTGACAAGCGAATGATGACAAGAGTTATTGCGAACTCCAAACTTCAAATCACCATTTAAAGCCAAGTGCAGGGCACCAGCTTATTCACGAGCACCGAGCATTGGCAAGTCGAGACTTTTGTAGAACACGATTCTGAGTACGAGCACCAGAACAGCTGGAAGCACGTGATTCCACAAGCCAGCACCAGTTGAACATGACCAGAGGTTCTTTTGGAGTCTTTCGTGTCAGAACTGACACAGATGTTCATATCTGCCACAGCCATCTTCAAGTCTCTTTATGGACTGATGTGGTAGCCAAAACCCTAACTGAGAAATTGGTTTGCTGCTCTAAACTGACACTACTGTAGATGTCATGAAGATCTCCAATCAGAGAGCACTGGTCAGCTAAAATGCTGCAATTCAGCAAATCATGGACAGGTCTTCTTAACAGTTGGTCACACATACATCCCACGCAAAATGACATTTGGATGGATGTACATTGTACATAATGACATGTGGATGGATGTACATTGCACATAATGACATGTGGATGGATGTACATTGCACATAATTACATTTGGATGGATATACCTTGTACATAATGACATTTGGATGGATGTACATTGTACATAATGACATTTGGATGGATGTACATTGTACATAATGACATTTGGATGGATGTACGTTGCACATAATGACATTTGGATGGATGTACATTGTACATAATGACCTTACCTTAATAAAAACTTTACCGTGTGCAAAGAGAGACCAAGCTCACTTCCCAGCCACATCACGAGCTCACATAAACCATAACAACAGTACACACGGCGTCGCGAGTAGTCTAACACGACTTAGAGACAAAGCATGACTCGTGTCCTGCGACACAAGTCGCAAACAGCAGTGACGCTCAAAGCCACACCGACGCACAGCAGCAGCGCGACTGTGTGACACGACAATAGTATCCATTGTGCGACACGACAATAGTATCCATTGTGCGACACGACAATAGTATCCATTGTGCGACACGACAATAGTATCCATTGTGCGACACGACAATAGTATCCATTGTGCGACACGACAATAGTATCCATTGTGCGACACGACAATAGTATCCATTGGGCGACACGACAATAGTATCCATTGTGCGACACGACAATAGTATCCATTGGGCGACACGACAATAGTATCTATTGTGCGACACGACAATAGTATCCATTGGGCGACACGACAATAGTATCCATTGTGCGACATGACAATAGTATCCATTGGGCGACACGACAATAGTATCTATTGTGCGACACGACAATAGTATCCAACGGTTACGACAACCACGCTACGGCGCATCCTCCGCATGAATCCAGAAGACCTCTCGGCGCTTCCTCGAGGTCATCAGCCTCCCCGTCACCGACTCACCTACACCATCCTCCGCAGCCGATCGTCTCTGTACCGCTGTCGTCATCGCCGCCTCTCTGGACCGCTCGTCACGGTCGCAGTTCTTCAGCAGATTCAGACAGTCGCGTCGGCTCGACGTCGCCTCCGCGGCCGTCATTCGAGTTCGAGTCGAGTGTCGCCTGTGTGAGAGAATGTCAAAGACCGATGACCGTGACTTCGTAGAGTGAATTTTGAAAATCCCGCCGCTGCCACCGCCTTCCCCAACGGGGTGCGGTATCGGAGTCGACGACCCTGCGAGAGGGTTGGGGTACTCGGGCCGACCCTGCCCCGCCTGGTCGTTTATCCATCGCTGGATGAAGAAAGTGTTTCGCTTGACCTTCGTGTGCGGAGTCTTCACCGTGCACAGCTTGCCCTTCTTGTCGACGCCCAGGTACCACCGCTTCAGACATGTCCTTTTCGTCGATGGTTTAGCGGCGGTGGTGGTGCCGAGCGTGGCGCCGCACGGCCACGTGCCATTCGGATACCTCCAGCTGTAGTAGACGTCGTACTGGTTCGAGAGAAACTCGTGTTGGAAAATGCAATCTTCTACGTTCTTCGTGGAGTTGCCCTGTAAGAAAAGAAAAGTCACATGTAAATAGCACAGTAGGTAAATAAGAAAAAGTCACAGGTAAATTCATTATTGCACCTTCTTGTCCGTGACAGACAAAATTAGAATTTAAGAGATGCTATAGATCAGCGGTTCCAAACCTGTGGCCCGCAGGCCAAAAGTGGACCGCCAGGCTTTAAGAAATGGCCCTCATCTTTTAAAGAATTTTTTAAAGATGAAAAAATTGACAATTTGGACAGAATAGAACACATAATTATTGTTCATTGCAAATTATTTTATTTTGACATCTATAAATAACATAAAACATTCTAGTTTGAATCAATTATAACAATTTTATATGAGCATTTTAGTTAATTAAATTTTAACCTTGTGGCCACTAATGTCCTTCAACTAAGAAAAAGTGGCTCTCCAACTTAGAAAAAGTGGCCCTAAAGCAGTGGTGTAGTGGGGGGGGGGAGGAAACTCGGGGAACACCGTTCCCCACTTTTTTCCAGGGATAATGGAATATTAATAATAATACTAATAATAATAATATTATTATTATTATAAAGAGCGTTCCCCCACTTCATTTTTTAGGACTACACTACTGCCCTAAAGTCAAGAAAGGTTGGGAACCACTGCTATAGATGTTAACTGTCTGGATAGATACATCACTCATTCATTCTTGAATTTATGTAGCGCCCCTTCAATGAAACATCTCATTTGAAGACTCCACTGTAGGGTCCTAAGAAAGACTACGTATTGAACCCCACTGGCAATTTTCACCTTGGTTAATTGCATGATGATGATGATGATGATGATGATGATGATGATGATGATGATGATGATGATGATGATGATGATGATGATGATGATGACAGCTGTTTCATATGTTTCTCCTTTAGTTAGAATTGAAGTCATCAACAGATATACCTTGGTGCATAAGGAATAATAATACTACAGTAAGCCCAACAGAAAATACAGCGTTGGCAGTAAATAAAGACGAGGATCTCTGATTCCCAACCACATTAACGGCAATTACTCGTGCCTCTGAGTAGATCTCTTGAAGAGGCGCTATAAAAATTCTCGGAATGAATGAATGAAAAAATGAGTATTACAGTGAATCACTTTCAGATCACAATGCTTTGTTTGTATGTGCACTTGTTATAGCGCCCCTTCAAGCTCTCTCTACTCAGAGGCGCTCCCGAATGCACACTGCATCGGAGTTTCACGCCAAAGCGCTGAGCAATTGTGAGTGAAGGACTTGCCCAAGGTCCTTACGCGGCAAGGTGGATTCGAACCTTGAACCTTCCGGCTCCAAGGCAACGACGCCACCATTACACCACCACGCCCCACACTCTTCAGTTGGATTTCTTACAGAAATCTGAGTGTAGATCCTTCCGCTGTGGCTGAGGCAGAGATAGCGATTGCTGGCCTTGAAGCGCAGCAGGATGGCGGAGAATGACGAAGGTGAACTGGAACACGGTTTGAACAGCTGAGGAGCCAGATGGCACCAGAAGAGAACTTCAAATATGGCTGAAACGAAAAGAGTATCAGCTCTGTATTTATAAGCCAACAAATAATCCAGCAAGGCAACTGGAACAAACATCAGGGATGGGCTTCTGTTGTGCCATAAGCAAACAAGGAACATAAAATAATATACGTGTAGCACCAACTTCTCTAACTGTGAAACAAAAGTTTTTTAATTGCCAAAGTCACAACATTTGTGGAAATTCACAGTGAGTGCTGAAAATCATGGAATTCACAGCTCATTCATGACTTCAGACCGGTCACTGAAATATAGCTTGTGCCAAGGACAAATAGGCTATAATACTTGGTGCTTATTCGGAAATTATATATTCGGACAAAAGTTTCGATGTCTAGGCCTACGTTTACCCTATTATTCCGCAGGAGCCATTAGCTCGGACTATTATTATTCTTGGGTAATAATATAAATCAATCAGCCGTTTATTGACTCAACAACAACAGAGATCTCAGGTAAACTTAGAAATTAAACAGAAACAGAAAGTTCGACGTTCGTGATTAATATTGCAGATGTCGTCAGCAGAATAAGTGAATAACCTCATGAAAGCCACTAGCGCAGAGCTTTTAACACTAGGCCTAAACACATAAACATCAAGAGTAAGGGTTTTCCTACATGACAGAAGCTGTTTCAGCCATTCCTAGCACAGACGTCGGCCAAAACTGAAGAATTAAAATTAATAGCCTAGCTAAGCATACGTACAGTGTATTGAATGAGACTGTGGTCCAGTTCTCACGGAACCGTCACTGTGTATCTGTACAAAAGTGTTCTGGCGTGTGTTGAACAGCCTCAACTCCTTCGCCTTTCCGTATTCGGGGATGTTAAGGCTCCTTCTCTTCTTCTCCCGTTCCTCTTCCTCCTCCCTTTCCCTTCGCTCGTGCTTATTATGATTCCGATTCTCCCTCTCGTGCCGACGGCGTCCCACCATCTTCGGCCGATGATGTCTCAATTGAATCGGAGGTGGCGCTGAAGCGACGTCGAAGCTCGACCGGAAGCCGGAGAATGGAGATTCGATGATTGGAATTGTGGGAATGTTTGAGGCGGTGGCGGTGAACGGCGAAATCGCTGTTAAGTTGACCAGCGCAGACATGACTGAAAAGAAAGTTGAGAGCATAAATTGCTTTGAAATGTGCTTTAATCTATAACCGGCTTCAAAGTAAACATTACTCTGTCGTTATCGTGCCTGTTTACCGCGCAATAGGCCTACATCAGCCTAAATTTCCGAAGATAAATAATTACCGCGCAATTACTAGCATTTATTATTAAGCCCATATCAGAAGAGTAGGCCTACGTGGGCACCAAACAGAGACTAGACGATGTAAAAATGCATAGGCCTAAATTTCCGAAGATAAACAATTACAACGTGCTAAAAATTAGACCGTCACGAGGCCAAAGTCATTCACAGAATTTAAAGTAGGCCTATTGAATTTAGAATTCATATTTTAAGACTTATGTAATAGGCTACACAGACTAAACAGTTAGGCCTAAGACGTTTCAGAGGTTCCGATTAGACTATAAAATTATGACATCCTGGCCGCATGCTGACAAAGCTGAAAAATTATTCCAGCATCTCTTTCTGCGTGTAGGCCAAGGCTAACGTGGACTATCAGAAACGTGCGAGTAATATTAATAAGGACAATAATATTATTCTTTTTATTCACCGTCAAAACCTTAAACAACTGGGCTGTCTAGACCTATAGCCTACCATAATAATTATGAAAATCATTAGCCTATAGGCTATATCTAAAGCTTCCAAGTCTACCTGCAGAAACAAATTACGTAGCGCCAGCACCCCAGGAAGTTCTGGCTGCAGTCGTGTGACTGGTCTGCAGGCACGAGGAAACAGAGCGACAGATCTCCGCAAGTACTTTGAACTCCTTTAAGAATCCGACAGTCAGTTTTTTGGTCGTTTGATGATCGATACCGTAGCACTGAACGCAGGACGTCATGTTGTCCAAGTTAACTTAGAACTGGAACTTTACAAATGGCATTTCTACAACGCAACGACAGCGACGTTATCCAGGAGTTAGCCTTGGGCTGTCAGACTACGGTTAAAATATACAACTGCATGTGCGGTAGGTCCCTATAGTTCGCCAATAGTATTAGTGACAATCTGTTCTTACAACGTTCGGCAAGTGGAGAGAACCAAGTGCGCAGAATCAAGGCAAAACGGCAAGGCAAAACGGCAAGGCAAAGATCGGGTCATACTCGATCCCTGTTTCTTTAGACGGGAGCCACACGCAACGTGATGCCATAGACAGCCAGACAACGGCCTGGATAAGGTGTATGTATAGTGTTCGTCGAGCCCATACATCGCCAATAACAAACGTGAATGCTCTTCAACTCAAGCAATGGAGGAGGCAGAGCGCAGACGACGGCAACAATAACAACTCTAGGAAATACTTGCAGACACTTTGTCAGCTCAACCACTTACCTACGATTAGGCTACTGTAAGTGTAAGGTGTGAGCGATAATACAAGAGGATTACAAGTCCCATAATGCGAGCGAAGGCTACACACAGAGCTTAGTAGGCCTAGACTTGTAGCTCGCATGGAATGCAATTTAAAAGTAAACGGACAGAATTTTTCAGCGCAAACAAATATGAAAGTGCGGGGCGCCAGCTTATTCCAGAGCGCTGCATAAAGTCAAATTTGAAAACCGCTGACATCTATCTGGTAGCAGAATTCTTCCAGACGCTCTTATTTCCATAAACTGTTTTCTTATTTTATCGTCAGTAGCTGCATGAGAGACATACACCAGTCTGTGCCAGAACATTCAAAGTGTTAGAAACTGATGCAAGTCTATATGAGTGCTCGTGGTACTTTCATTATCTTTGAGGCACTGAGTGTTTGTACGGGGAGTTAAACGTGGCTAGTGGATAAATATATAGACTGCCATATAGCGGATGATTGGAAAGTGATTTTGTGTTACGTTCGTGCCTGAGAGAGATGGCATTAGAGCAGCGGTTCCCAACCCGTGGCCCGCGGGCCAAAAGTGGCCCGCGAGGCCTCACAAAATGGCCCGCCAGGCCCCAACAATGGCACTCAGCTCTCACAGAATTAACAAAAATAGATGAAAAAATTGACAGTTTTTACTGAATAGAACATATAATAATTTTCTATTACAATATATTTTATTTTGAAGTCTATAAACATCAAACATTCTACTTTGAATTATTTATAAAAAATATATGCTTTTAGTTAATTAAATTTTAGCATTGTGGCCCCCCTAAATGCCCTAATGTCCTTTAACTAAGAAAAAGTGGCCCTCGTGTCCTCCAACTTAGAAAAAGTGGCCCTACAGTCAAAAAAGGTTGGGAACCACTGCATTAGAGGCTATAGAGCGCTTTTAACCCATTATTCCAACTCCCAAAGACCAAGTGGTGTCTGCGTAGTTACACATACTGTATATATGTATAATTATATATATATATGTATATATATGCATAGCCATTTACTTATCAGGTATTTTAGCACACAGTTGTACCCAGCAGTATTATATGCTGTTTCAATTTGTGTTTTTTGTATATTATCGTCTTCCGGGCCCATGGGCGGCAAATTTAAGGTAATTTACTAATTTCCGAATTTAACAAAAACTTTCTGTGCATTCTGCAATCATGTCGGTTGGCACCCCGAAATGGAAACCCTTGAAAAAATTTCCTGGCGATGCCTCCGGGTCCATGTTAACAAATTATTTGATTTTGCGGTATAGCCTAGGCCCAGTAAATAAAAATTACTTGTTTTTGCAAAAGCTTTTGGTGATCTGCAAAGTGACTACTACTACTACTAGTGTCACTGCTGCGGCTGCTGCTACTAGACCTACTACTACTACTGCTACCACTACTACTAATAGACATACTACTAATAGACATACTACTACTACCGCTACTACTACTACAAGTCTACAACTACAACTACTGCTACTACCACTATTACTGCTGCTGCTGCTACTACTACTACTACTACTGCAACTAGGCCCGATAATCTACTACTAGGCTACTACTGTTAGGCCTACTAATAATAACGCTGCTGCTTCTGCTACTTTTACTATCCACAATTTGCATGGCAGGTCTACAAGATATGTGCATGCGCACATAATATTTATTTATCACATCTAAAATAGAGCAGTCACTTTCGTATTTACTTGTAGCCGTCGTTGGATGGTTGAATGGATGGATTTGCACAAGAACTAAGTGATTTTACGAGCCCAATGAAAGCTTAACATCAGACCAGTCTGTCAGCTATTCTCACAGTTCGCCGCAAATTGACCGGAGTTAGTTCGCTTTTATGGCGCTTGGTGTCCGCAGTCGTAGTGGAGGCGGCTGTGTGCACATTGCACATGGCGTATCTTGGTGATATATAAACGCAAAAACTTATTTACTCTTTCCGTTGTCATTCTATTCACGTTTCGTCGGTTGAGAAGTCTATTTTTTATTTATTTCTATGCATTAGTTTACAAATGGACCAGGACCAACGTATAAGATACACATAGGCATGATAAATTATATATTCGTATATATACAAATATTGTATGTATATAATATATGTATCAATACACTTGATTTCAAGTAGGCTATACAGTGAAAGAGTGCTGAATATACTGGTAAGCTATAGATGTTTACGTGTGTGGTTGGATCGTGGATGGAAGAAAGTGGAAGAGATAGCGACCGAGCAGACATAGTGACGGAGGAAGACATGGATATAGAGACACAGAGACAGACACAGAAGAAGTGTGTATATATGTCTGTCTGTCTGTCTGTCTGTATGTCTGTCTGTCTTTCTGTCTCTCTTCCTCTGTCTGTCTGTCTGTCTGTCTGTCTGTCTGTCTGTCTGTCTGTCTCTCTCTCTCTCTCTGTGCTGTTTTACACCGAATGAGACAGATAATGCAGCCTATTCAGAATCGCTCCCAGTGCGAAGAACCCCTAGAAAAAGAAATGCCAGCTGTTTTCCGGTTTATTTCTCGTTTTCCCAGGGTTTGTAAAGACACAACTCTATCTCCTTTTTCTCTTATAATTAGTTCCGGGCTTTCGCTGAGCACACCACAACAACACATTTCCTCTCAAAAGAATTGCGGAATTTGCGGACTAATATGTTCAGTCTTTGTTTTCTTCCATCTTTTTTTCCTGAAGGGCGAACCTGGGCCGCATATATCAGTCACGTGCCATAGGAATTGGAAGAGGAATTGATGAGCCAATTAGCATAAGTTTCTGCAGACCAAGTAAAGGCTATGCACTGTGATAACCACGCGCTCTCAGATCTCATCCAGATAATAATTATATCTATATATTGTTACAATGTCATGGAGAATGATTAACAAATAGGCCTACCAGTAGGAAAATGTGTTGATGTTAAGCAGGGCTTTTTTAACGTGCAGTTGTACACATGGGCGTCCGCAGCGGGGCGCAAGGGGGCGCAAGTGCGCCCCCTGGATTTTTCGCATAGTTGCACATAAATTTAGATTATTTGGTTGTTGTTGTTGTTACAACATGATTTTCAATGTGATTATCGATTCGTTCTGCAAGTTGAACCTAATATCTTTCTTTGGGCGCATAACGCATAGGCTAGGTAGGCT
>OX243827.1:19586271-19656271 GCA_945859605.1 Lumbricus rubellus | reverse complement strand
GTGTAGAACCTGCTGCAGGTTATCGGTTGATTCAAAAAGCGGGTACAGGGTTGTTAACCTTTTGGAGTGGTTGGTCAAAGTGCATGGCGTTCTCAACTATTCATTCTTTCGTTCGATGGTCTTACATACGGCGCCTCTGCAAGAAACCTACACTTGATTGCTCCCAGCCCAGCCACGGCGAAAGAAAAGACTTTAGACGACCACTTGGTTGGGGGTTGGACTATGATCCACTTGGAATTGGGGTGTGAAAAACAGACTTTGCCATGGGGCTCTAAGAAAGACTGGGGGTTGAAAACCCAACCCCGGCAATTCTTGTCCTGGGTAGGGTTGACCGGTTATCTCACTATATCTATATGGCCACTTCAGATAATTAGCTAAGAAATTCCCAGTAATGATTCGATATTTTAGAATTTCACTGACTTACTGTAGCTGTTTGCAAATTAAGATTAAACACCAATATCAGTGGCAATTGATTTCCGAATAACATTCCTCCTCTGTCCACTTGCAGGTCGATCAGCATAATTTCCAACATCCAATGACCCAACTAGATTGAGGCAAGTAAGTAAGCAGGCAAAGCATGTATATTTTTAATGAAAAGCAAAAGAAAATGTACAGCACAGTAGCCTATACATGGTGGCCTGCTGTGTTTAATCTAGGTAAATATCTTGAGGGCGTTCCCCAGGAATGACATTCTCCTAAAAAATTAGAGAGCTGCTTTTCATCAGAAGGATGAAAGAGGAAACCAAAAAACCTCGCGCTCAGCGCTTTGCCGTCCGCTGAAAGGTCGTCTCCCGAAACTAGGATTCTCCCCCCCCCCCAAACCCTCCCCCCCCAAGCAGAAGGCACACATTAAACACCAGTGGGTGACTTGCGTGGTTGCTCCTATTATGCTTGAACTTCCACGTGTGCTGCAAAAAATCTTTTCCATGGTTGGTCCATAGGCCTATATCTGGAATAATATTTAACTTCCTGGTTTTCTTCATTGCCACTTTCTCGCAAGTGTTTGAAAAACATTTTCTTTTATTGTGGTTCACTGCCTCTGAGGAGTTTCACTTGAAGTAACGATATGTAAATTCCTGATTACGATTCTGAAGGTGAGCTTAATGAATTAATTTAAACAAACAAGCAAACAAACATGAAACTTATTTTATAAACCAATTGGTAATCGTTGATCCTAGCAAGAAGTGGACAGCTTTCCCACACTGTCTCGACATAAATTATCACGAAATCGTTGAAATATATCACGTGTTGAGATGCTCCGTCACGGGTTGGTCTGCATAATGTAGCGGTTTTTAGTTGACGCTAGAGGTAGTTTTATTTTTATTTTATTTATTTTATTGTTTGCTATTAACAGCTGTTTCGCATGGCTTGCATCGCTTGGCTTGCATCGCTTCGCTTGCATCGCTTCGCTTGCATCGCTTCGCTTGCATCGCTTGGCTTGCATCGCTTGGCTTGCATCGCTTCGCTTGGCTTGCATCGCTTCGCTTGCATCGCTTGGCTTGCATCGCTTCGCTTGCATCGCTTGGCTTGCATCGCTTCGCTTGCATCGCTTGGCTTGCATCGCTTCGCTTGCATCGCTTGGCTTGCATCGCTTCGCTTGCATCGCTTGGCTTGCATCGCTTCGCTTGCATCGCTTCGCTTGCATCGCTTTCAGCTTGGTATATAAGGAGGCTTGCACGCCTGTTTGGGTGCAGTCGAAATCAGGTTCGAGTAGCGGTAGAACGCAGACCCGGGCAAAGATTCACTTGTGGAGGGTGTTAGACTTTGAAACTCGGCCTTGAGCGAAGCATCGGTCTAGAGGTTCGGCGTCTCTCTACAGACGATTGCAAGGAGCAGCTTCGGCGGACGTGCTTCCTCCGTCCGCATCCTCGTCGGCGGACGTGCTTCCTACGTCCGCATCCTCGTCGGTCCGCAACAGCTTCGGCGGACGTGCTTCCTCCGTCCGCATCCTCGTCGGCGGACGTGCTTCCCCCGTCTGCATCCTCGTCGGTCCGCAACAGCTTCGGCGGACGTGCTTCCTCCGTCCGCATCCTCGTCGGCGGACGTGCTTCCCCCGTCTGCATCCTCGTCGGCGGACGTGCTTCCCCCGTCTGCATCCTCGTCGGTCCGCAACAGCTTCGGCGGACGTGCTTCCTCCGTCCGCATCCTCGTCGGTCCGCAACAGCTTCGGCGGACGTGCTTCCTCCGTCCGCATCCTCGTCGGCGGACGTGCTTCCCCCGTCCGCATCCTCGTCGGTCCGCAACAGCTTCGGCGGACGTGCTTCCTCCGTCCGCATCCTCGTCGGCGGACGTGCTTCCTACGTCCGCATCCTCGTCGGTCCGCAACAGCTTCGGCGGACGTGCTTCCTCCGTCCGCATCCTCGTCGGCGGACGTGCTTCCTCTGTCCGCATCCTCGTCAGTCCTCGCGTACCCCCTCCCCCTTCGAACAGTCGCACTTTGAACACACCCTCATCGCTAATATTGTTGACGGTATGACGGTATTGCTGTACACCTTGTTTATTCTGAGAAAGTGAACTGCTCAGTTTTGTGCTTGTCGAAGAAAACCGATGATAACTGGAGAAAACGTCTTGAATTCTTTCTTCGGTTGCAGACTCGGACAGACCGTCCGAGCCGGGTCCAGCGGGCATTGTCAAGGTTTCAGGGTGGGTCGTCCTGGGTAAATAGTTGACCCTGAACCTCGTCGCGGAGGAACCCTAGAAGTCTGGGGTGATCCGTAACAAATTGGTACCAGAAGTGGGGTTTTGTGAAATTCGCTGGACATCGACAAATTTGTCCAAAGAAGAGCGGTTTTGGTGAATTTCGGTGGACTTCGACAAGTTGGAACTCGAGAACTCAGAAAAGACTTCAGCTACCGTAGCACGTAACGAATTGGAACTGCAAGCAAATTCCGGAGGATGGCGTTCTCTGCGACTCCAAAGTGGAGCTCTGCTACAGGTGAATTCCCTCGTGCTGAGATGGACGGAAGTGCTGCTGGCTTGCCAATCACTTCTTCGCCAACCGCCAGACGAAGAACCGACTCTTTTATCGACTACGAGGTAGAGTCCAGTCGATTTGTTGAGAAGATTGATTTTGAAGATTTGCCAAAGAAAGAGCGTAAAAGTGTGCTGATTTCGGACAGGAACATCATAGACTCAAAAGTATTGGAAGACGTCAGCCGCCTGGTGAGTGAAAGAAAAACTCCCATGAAGCCTGGAAAGTTCGACGGCACCGGTTCCTTGGAGTCTTTCCTCGCACAATTTGAAGTGTGTGCCCGACACAATCGGTGGACGAAAGACGATAAAGTGGACTTCCTACGGTGCGCTTTGGACAAAGCTGCAACACAGCTCTTGTGGGATTTTGGTGCGAAAGAGAATGTCAGCTACGAACAACTTGTCGAACGACTTCGTCAGCGGTACGGTTCCCACGGGCAGGCAGAGACATTTCGCGCTCAGCTATATTATCGTCGACAACGGGTAGACGAAAGCCTGAGCGATCTGCTTCACGATATCCGACGTCTGGTGGTACTCGCATATCCAGTACCCTCAAGCGAGACGACAGAAATTGTTGCTCGGGACGCGTTTCTGGAAGCTATCAGAGATCGCGAGTTGTCTCTCAAAGTGCGGGAGAGGGAGCCAAAGTCAATTGATGAGGCTTATAGAATGGCTCTGCGTCTAGGAGCGTATCAGCAGATGGCTGATTCTGATGACCGTCGCAAACCACCCAACCGAGTGCGTGGTACGCAAGAGATGGACACTGGTGATCAGCTACAGACGCAACTGGAAGGCTTCTTCGCGTCTCAGCGAAAGTGGCAGCAGCAGATGGAGGAACGATTCCAGCGGCAGCTGGAAGAGCTTCGAAGCCAGTCTCCGACTACGAACCTGACTGCGCGACCGCGCGTTGCTACTCCTGGAGTCGGTGGGCGGAACCGGGCCTGCTTCAACTGTGGCCGAGAGGGTCATATCGCTCGTCAGTGCCGCCAGCCACGTCGATCTTCAGACGCCAATAACGAGACTCCTGGTCCGTCGACATCCGGTACAGCAAACGGTGTTGTCACGAATCACACAACCCGAGAACGATCCTCGGTTGCCACCGACAACGCCATATACGTTCGAGCTACGATCAACGGCCAGCCGAGAAACTGCCTCATCGACACGGGGTCAGAAGTGAGTATAGTACCCTCTGACTTTGTTGAAGGTTTAGAATGGCAACCTAGTTCGCGCATTCTTTTGGCAGCCAATGGTACTGAGATAAGAGTCCTTGGTCAGGTAGTTGTTCCGTTAAAGTTCTGGCGTGGTTTTGATGTAAGCACTCAGTTTATAGTGTCTGACCAGGTCTTCGAGCCAATGCTCGGTATGGAATGGCTAAGAGAACATCGTTGTAGACTTGGTTTTGGAAATGGTGCACTCTTTATTGGGAGGAAGCGCATTCCATTGGTCAAGGGTAATGGCTCCTCATGGTGTCGACGTGTGGTTGTAGCAGAAGAAATGGTTGTGAACCCTAGGTCCCAATGTGATGTTCCCTCGAGAACTTTGTATGGTAATTTGGCTGTGTGTGCACCGGCATGGATGACAGAAACCTCTGAAGTCGTGCCGGGAGTTTATGTCGCTCGGGTTTTGGTGGAGGATAATGCAAACACGGCCCAGGTTAGAGTAATAAACCTAAGCGAACAGCCAGCTACGCTCTGTAAGGACCAGGTAATCGGTGGCTTACATCCGGTGGAAGTGGCAATGGAAGGTAAGGAGATACCTCCTATTGAAACACCAGCTGAGAGCCGTGTTGTTCACGATTTGATAGCAGACCTGCCTGAAGATGTACCATTGGAGGCGAAGGATAAATTAGAATGTCTTCTTGGAAGTTATAAGGATGTTTTCTCCCTTAACGAATCGGATTTGGGTAGAACGACTCTTGTTGAGCATAGAATTGATACAGGCGATGCCCGACCAGTCAAACAACCGATAAGGAGACAGCCACTTTTCTATAGAGAGACTATTGATAAGCAGTTGGATCAAATGCTTGCTGCAGGCGTGGTAGAACCGGCCATGAGTGAGTGGGCTGCCAATGTGGTTTTGGCTAAAAAGAAAGATGGCAGTCTGCGGTTCTGTATCGACTACCGCCAGCTAAATGACAAGACGAAGAAAGATTCGTACCCTTTACCTAGGATAGATGAGTGTCTCGATGCTCTCTCAGAAGCTGGGTGGTTTAGCACTTTCGATTTGAGAAGTGGGTATCACCAGGTAACCATGAGTCCGGACGATGCGGATAAGACTGCTTTCGTCACTCGACGAGGTATTTTCCGATGGCGAGTAATGCCATTTGGTCTCTGCAACGCTCCGGCCACATTTCAGCGTCTAATGGACATTGTCTTATCAGGGCTGAACTTCGAAATCTGTCTTGTATACCTGGACGATGTAATCGTGTTTGGAAGAACTTGGGAGAAACACTTGGAACGAATGGAATTAGTCTTTCAGCGTCTAAGGATGGCAGGACTGAAGCTTAAACCTAGTAAATGCCATTTGTTGAGACGGAATGTGCTCTTCTTAGGACATATTGTTTCTGCCGACGGGATTTCAGTGGATCCAACTAAAGTTCGGGGGGTGGTAGAATGGCCAATTCCGGAACGACTGAGAGACGTGCGATCTTTTCTTGGTTTGTGTGCCTATTACCGGAAATTCATTTTAGGGTTCTCGTCTTTAGCTGAACCCCTCTTTGCTTTGACACGAAAGGATAGGCTTTTTGAGTGGACCAATGAATGTCAAGACGCTTTTGATAGGCTAAAGGTAGCACTGACGACATCGCCGATATTGAGTCTACCGGTAGACGGGGCTGTCTATGTGTTGGATTGTGATGCTTCCGATGTCGGCATCGGAGCGGTGCTGTCTCAACGAATTGAAGGAGACGAAAAGGTCATAGCCTACGGCAGTCGGTTGCTATCGTCTGCGGAAAGGAATTATTGCATTACGCGGAAAGAGCTGTTAGCCGTCGTTCACTTCATGAACATTTACCGTCAATATTTGCTGGGCAAGCATTTCATTCTGAGGACGGATCATGCAGCCCTACAGTGGTTACAGAAAACGCCGGAACCAATTGGACAGCAGGGCCGTTGGCTGGAGCGCCTTTCGGAATATGATTTTGAGATTGTTCATCGACCTGGACGTCGTCATGGAAATGCTGATGCGTTGTCACGGAAGCCTTGTCGACAATGCGGAATGGATAGTGTGCCGCATGATTATGCAATCACCCGAGCAGTAACCGAGGCGACTGGATCAGCTGATGTTACGGAAGAGATATCTGTCGCGATGGCTCAACAGGGAGATGATACACTTAGACTAGTACGCTCATGGCTACAGCTTGGAACCGACGTACCATCCCTGCAAGAAATGTTATGCGAAAGTGAGGAGGTAAAAGTCTATTGGCACCAGAGGGATGCCTTGTATCTCAAAGACGATGTCTTGTGTCGACGTACTCCCGAAGGTCTCGAACAAATGATTATACCCCGAACGATTCGGAGGCGGTTTTTGAAATTGGCACACACAGGGATAACGGGCGGCCACCTAGGAGTCCGAAGAACTCGATATCAGATACGCCGGAGAGCTTATTGGATAGGATGGTCAAAAGACGTGAAGCAATTTTGCAAGGAATGTGAAATTTGCTGCCAGTACAGGAGAGGGCAACCCCCTAAACAGGGACCGTTGCAGCCAGTGCCCTGTGGCGAGCCGTGGGAACGGCTAAGTCTGGACATTACCGGTCCCCATCCTCGGAGCCGACGTGGACATGTATACATATTGACCGTCATGGACAATTTTAGCAAATATGCCGAAGCCATCCCTCTGGCTAACCAAGAAGCGACATCGGTTGCAAGGGCGCTAATGGAGAATGTTATCGTCCGTTACGGAACGCCAATTCAGATATTGACTGACCAGGGGAGAAATTTCGAGGGTAATCTTTTTCAGGAGTTGTGTAAACTCCTAGAAATAGACAAAGTCAGGACTTCAAGCTATCATCCGAGATGTAACGGCTTGATTGAAAGATTCCACAGAACCCTAAATTCAATGTTAGGAAAAGTGGTGAGTCTCAATCAACGCGACTGGGATGAACGATTGCCCTATGTGATGGCTGCTTACCGTGCGTCCTGCCACGAAGTCACAGGATTTTCCCCAAACCGATTGATTTTTGGAAAAGAGAACCGAGCTCCATTGGATATTGTCTTCGGGTGTCCGGAAGAAGAGAAAAGTGAAAGACCAACGTACTCATCCTATGTACAGGAGTTGTCAGAACGAATGGAACAAGCTTACCGAGTGGTTAGAGAGAATCTTAAAACGGCCGCCGAACGTCGCAAACGACGATATGACTTGCGGGTGAAGCCTAAGACATTCGCAGAAGGCGATTGGGTATGGTATTTTACACCTCGTAGATTCGTGGGACGTTCACCTAAATGGCAGAAAAACTTTTCTGGCCCATTTATGATAACAAAGGTATGCGGTCCGGTTAATTACATGATCCAGAGAACGCAGAAAGCTAAATCTTTTGTGGCACATGTGGACAAATTGCGTCCTTGCTATGGACGAACCAAAGGAAAGTGGGAAGAAATTATCGATCGAGCAAAAGAAAGAGGATCAACAACACATGAGGAAGCACCCATGGCTTCAACGTCTCTTCGCCCCCGGCGTGTTGTTAGAAAACCTGATCGCTACCAGTAGGTTGCTGTAGGGTTTTGATATTGGACAGCAAAGCGTTGTGCTTTTGCTTTGCTTTTGCTTTTGCTTTTGCTTTTGCTTTTAGACGCCGTTGGCTTGTGCTAGTTGTTTAGCTTGCTTTGCTTTTCATGTTGGCTTTTGCTTCCGACCGGCGCTTCGCTTGCTTCGCTTGCATCGTTTGCTTCGCTTGCTTCGCTTGCTTGCTTCCCTTGCTTCGCTTGCTTCGCTTGCTTGCTTCGCTTGCTTCGCTTGCTTCGCTTGCTTCGCTTGCCTCGCTCGCTTGCTTCGCTTGCTTCGCTTGCTTCGCTTGCTTCGCTTGCTTCGCTTGCATCATTTAGGCCTGCTTCGCTTGCTTCGCTTGCTTCGCTTGATTCGCTTGCGTCATTTAGGCCTGCTTCGCTTGCTTCGCTTGCTTCGCTTGATTCGCTTGCGTCATTTAGGCCTGCTTCGCTTGCTTCGCCCGCCCTTGTTCGGCTGTCGGCTTGCATCGTTTGGTGTCGGCCTGCATCGGTTTGGCTGGCATCGTGTGCTGCGCTCGTGTCCACCGGTCGCCTTGTTGTCATTCTACGTTTTACGCTTGTGGTTGTCACAGCTAGTTGTGTGTGTGAAGCGATTTCTGTCGGGTTTGTATTGGTACTCATTATTTTTGGAGGTCTATGGTATGGGTCCAGTCAAAGAAGCTAAGTGTAAAGACTGTGGAGTGAAATACACCGGTGATAATGCAGATGGAACGCTCAGGAGTCATAGAAGTCGAAGGCATAAAAAATCGTCATGTCTGGGTGTCACGAAAAATCGTAAGGCCGATGCGGTTTCTCATGCGGACTCCATGCCACCGGTTGTTTGGTCTTCTAACGAAGCAGGGACTTCGTCATTTAACAGGCCTTGGACCCACGATCCATTGCTGGGTGCAATGTTTGGCGATCGGCCATTTTCCGATGACGGGTTGTTTACCGGAGATCCGCCGCAATCGGAAGATGTTCTTCTGAAACGTGACGTAATGACCACGGCGGTTGATTCGCCGTCGGCTGGTCCTTCCTCAGTGATTCAACCAGCGGCTGAGAGTGCAGAATGTGATGTTGGGACCGTTTTTGCCGGTGTGATTCGTCGAGCACGTCGGTTGGTATGGTTAGCTTCCTCTAGGCGTCTAGTGCGGCAGTTAAGAGAGGAATTTCCTGAATGTCCTTCGTGGATGATTGAAGCAGTGTCTCAGGGCTTCCAGGATAACCAACCTGTGTATGTGCAAGAAGTGGAACCGTTTATAGACGCTATCGTGATCGATGATGATGATGATGTGGTCGCTGTTCCTCCTCCAGTGGTGGAAAACCCAGCCCCTCCTCTGCCTTTAGTAGAGTTCGATCCCTTAGTCTTTGGGGATATGTTGGACCTTCCAATAGTTATTGACTTAGACAATTGAAGACAAGTACCTTCATTAAGGGCTTTGCTATTTTGGTTAGTGTTGTCCAGGTTCGGACTTCCGTTTTTGTAGTGTATGGTTCAGAATTGCAAAGGACTTTTGATTGTCTCACGAGAAGACTCTCGTTAACATTTTCAAGGACAAAGAGTAATTTGTTTGTTGGACTCCAGTTCTACGAGGAACTAATCTGCGTTAAGGTTGCATGACTTTGAAATTAATATTGCATGACTTTGAATAGAATGGCTTTGAATTCTGAGTTGAGTTGAACTTAGAAGCTGGACAGGAATTCTGTCGTTTTTTTAGTTAATGGTGTCCGAAAGAGGACTTCCGGTTTCTTTTGGTGGCCCGGTATTGTAGCGGTTTTTAGTTGACGCTAGAGGTAGTTTTATTTTTATTTTATTTATTTTATTGTTTGCTATTAACAGCTGTTTCGCATGGCTTGCATCGCTTGGCTTGCATCGCTTCGCTTGCATCGCTTCGCTTGCATCGCTTCGCTTGCATCGCTTGGCTTGCATCGCTTGGCTTGCATCGCTTCGCTTGGCTTGCATCGCTTCGCTTGCATCGCTTGGCTTGCATCGCTTCGCTTGCATCGCTTGGCTTGCATCGCTTCGCTTGCATCGCTTGGCTTGCATCGCTTCGCTTGCATCGCTTGGCTTGCATCGCTTCGCTTGCATCGCTTGGCTTGCATCGCTTCGCTTGCATCGCTTCGCTTGCATCGCTTTCAGCTTGGTATATAAGGAGGCTTGCACGCCTGTTTGGGTGCAGTCGAAATCAGGTTCGAGTAGCGGTAGAACGCAGACCCGGGCAAAGATTCACTTGTGGAGGGTGTTAGACTTTGAAACTCGGCCTTGAGCGAAGCATCGGTCTAGAGGTTCGGCGTCTCTCTACAGACGATTGCAAGGAGCAGCTTCGGCGGACGTGCTTCCTCCGTCCGCATCCTCGTCGGCGGACGTGCTTCCTACGTCCGCATCCTCGTCGGTCCGCAACAGCTTCGGCGGACGTGCTTCCTCCGTCCGCATCCTCGTCGGCGGACGTGCTTCCCCCGTCTGCATCCTCGTCGGTCCGCAACAGCTTCGGCGGACGTGCTTCCTCCGTCCGCATCCTCGTCGGCGGACGTGCTTCCCCCGTCTGCATCCTCGTCGGCGGACGTGCTTCCCCCGTCTGCATCCTCGTCGGTCCGCAACAGCTTCGGCGGACGTGCTTCCTCCGTCCGCATCCTCGTCGGTCCGCAACAGCTTCGGCGGACGTGCTTCCTCCGTCCGCATCCTCGTCGGCGGACGTGCTTCCCCCGTCCGCATCCTCGTCGGTCCGCAACAGCTTCGGCGGACGTGCTTCCTCCGTCCGCATCCTCGTCGGCGGACGTGCTTCCTACGTCCGCATCCTCGTCGGTCCGCAACAGCTTCGGCGGACGTGCTTCCTCCGTCCGCATCCTCGTCGGCGGACGTGCTTCCTCTGTCCGCATCCTCGTCAGTCCTCGCGTACCCCCTCCCCCTTCGAACAGTCGCACTTTGAACACACCCTCATCGCTAATATTGTTGACGGTATGACGGTATTGCTGTACACCTTGTTTATTCTGAGAAAGTGAACTGCTCAGTTTTGTGCTTGTCGAAGAAAACCGATGATAACTGGAGAAAACGTCTTGAATTCTTTCTTCGGTTGCAGACTCGGACAGACCGTCCGAGCCGGGTCCAGCGGGCATTGTCAAGGTTTCAGGGTGGGTCGTCCTGGGTAAATAGTTGACCCTGAACCTCGTCGCGGAGGAACCCTAGAAGTCTGGGGTGATCCGTAACAATAACATGTTTTCTTAAGGTGCCCTGGACGAATTAAATCTGTTGTATAAATGGCCAATGTAGACTACATAATTCTCAGAGGCGTTGATTTAACTGCCTCAAGTCACCTTGCCTCTCCAAAAAAGATTCCGTCTATGAAACTACCGGCTTAAGAGTTCCTTTACAAGTCCTGTTTATAAAATAATGTGTAATAATAGGCCTAAGTTTCTCCGGATTAGAACATCTTGAACTGGTAATTGGTAAACCCTCGTGCATAATTTGCCTATAAATTGCCTTGCGTAAATTGCGTGTCACAAAATTAAACTGTATACAGACGACATTGTTTGGAATGTTGCCCAGTCACTTTACAAATATCTTATTGTGTCGAGTCACGGGGAGGGGGGGTGTAGACACTGATAAAGACGATACCGAATTAAAGGAGAGCCAATTCCTACACATAGTGTGGCTAATGGCTATACCAGCTCATATATATATATATATATATATACAGTTGGAAGAACTTGGGAGGCAGAAATGTAACTCGCAACTTTATACGAAAACAGTCAATTGCATAGGCGTACGAGGCGGGGGTCTAGAGGGGGGAAATGCCCCCAAACTTCGGGCTAGTCTGTTTTTCGGGGAAGGCAGACCCGGATAAATTGTAAAAAAAGCCTGAAATAGTATTTTTCACAAGATTTGAACCCGATGACTAAAAAAAGGTCCTCAACTTTTTTCTGGGAAATTTAAGGCAAGTCCGCTTTTTTCGGACAAGCAGACCCTGGAAATAGTATTTTTCACGAGATTTCAACCCGATGACTAAAAAAGGTCCTCGACTTTTTGTCTGGGGAAAAATTAGTATTTTCCACCACGAGATTTTTTTTTTCGGGCAGAAGTAAAATCTTGACCCCCCCCCCCTCCACTGATGAAATCTCCCGTACGCCTATAATTATTATTGTCATTTGTAACTTTGTGTAACAGAACCGTAATTTATTACTTCTGCTGCTCTGGTTGAAATATTTAAACTTAAACTTAAAGACGTTAACAGTTACTTGAACGGGAATTGCGCATTAGATATTTGACATCGCTACAATTGCGCCTTTTACTTCAAACTGAAAAGACTTTCTTTTCAGTAAGTTGAATTATGCTATATTTTAAATTCTGTATGGGGAATAAAGACACTCGCATATACACAGTATCAGTATCAGTATCAGACAGCTTCTTCTCATAATCTATAAGAGCAATTTCTTATGGCGAGATAGGGTTTATGTCATACGCTTGCATCTAAAAGATGGGTGTAACTGAGGAGGTGGTAATCCTACCCCTTCTCCCCTCCTCATCCAAACAGGAATTGCCATTTCTGACCACTTGACATGTGATAATGGACTGGCGTGTCTCGGCCCACTCTCCCCTCGGGTCCACCTGTTAAACAGCTTGACTTCCAACCCCTGCCCTCCCTCTGATAAGTCGCTCTGATACCCTGGGGCCGCTCAGCCCCATCGGGCACCTGCCAGATGCTGCTGCTGATGCTGCTGATGGTGTTGCCAGGCATTGATGGGATGATACCCGCGGTGATGAAATCAATGCAGAAGATGGAACTTGGCTGCGGAAGATGACTAAACCGATCTCCTATTTATTAATTGACAATTTGACATCTCTCTCTCTCTGCGTCTCTGTCTGTCTGTCTGTCTGTCTGTCTGCCTGTCTGTCTGTCTGTTTGTCTGTCTCTCTCTGGCCGTTAGTTTTTCTATGACTCCTGGAATTTAATCTCAATTTAATTTCAAGTTCTACCCATATTTATTTCCCATCCAATGCTTATTAATTTTGCAGAGTGTGAACCTGGTTGTCGAGTAGTTTAAGGATCGGATGTTATGGTAGCAACGCTACATGATACGCTGCAGCTAACTCTTTCTCTGTCTGTCTCTTTGTCTGTATGTCTGTCTGCCCGACTATCTCTGTGTCTCTCTCTCTTTGTCTCTCTCTGTCTCTTTCTTTCTCTCTCTTTCTCTCTGTCTTTCTCTGTCTCTGTCTTTCTCTCTGTCTTTCTCTATGTCTTTCTCTCTGTCTTTCTCTCTTTGTGTCTGTTTCTCGCTCGTTCGCTCTGTCTCTGTCTCTGTATCTGTCTGTCTGTCTGTCTATCTGTCTGTCTGTCTGCCTATCTTCGCATTTCTGTCAGCTGATGCCTACTGCACCTTAGTCAGTCCTTACTGCACCTTAATAAAGCAGTATACAATGTCATGTACTCATAGAATAATATGGGTTATAATATAGCGCTTTTTTATTGCAATAGATAAATATAGACATATAATTATACATGCATATATATTTTAATATATATCTGAACATATTTAGAGGTTTTTTTATTGCAATATGAAGTTCAGTTGATTGCTGTATGTATATATATATATATATATATAGAATATATATATACTGCTATATATATATATATATATATATATATATATATATATATATGACTTCGGCCGGAGTTCATTGTCGTTTGATGCGTTAATATATGTTGACATCAGCAGGAATTATGGACCGCATTCCAGACGGGGTTTATTATTAATCCTCCCTGTCCACATTTGACCCTCATTAAATCATTTGTTATGTAATAATTGGAGAGAGGCTGAAAAAAAAGATATATATATAAAGATAAAACAAGCTCTCTTCAGTGCAAAGAAATTAGCTACAAACCAAAAAGTAGTAATCTAAAAAAATATATATGGCAATTTTCCAGGTAGGGGGAAGTGTCACCTCTTGCCCCTATGTGCGGGCGCCCCTGCAGTTACGGTGCAGAAACCTACCAATTACAAACGATAAGTAGCCCACTCACCTTTCCATAGTAATATGTTCTTGAACACGGTATTTATGTATCAACCAACGTCGACTTTCAAACAAGACTATTACAGATAGACCGGCGTTCATCCTTGCTTAAGCAACTGATGCGATTGCTGCCTATAGGTCTCGCGACAAGCGCTGCAGCGTCTGCTTCTGCTGGTTTCGCTGCAGCGATTGCTTTTATACGTATAAGAGAAAGAGATGCTGACATGCGAGAAACGGAAAGTGATTAAACGGTTTTTACGCAGTCGTTGGTTGGTCGTCTCGTGTCGCCACCATCGGGCAGATGGTTCAAGTGAGTCACCGCTGGAGGTCGCCCCCCTCTGCTGACATCACCAGTCTACATTGTTTCAGGCAATCGTCCATTGTTACCGCTTTCATCGTATTTCATCATCAGCATCAATCAGCAGCAGCAGCGGCATCAACGACGACGTATACGCAGTTCTTCTTCCATCGTCAAGAAGGAAGGAACCCCATTTGTCTTGTTTTTATGTGCCAATGCTTTTCCCAGCTGAATTGTCCTCCACCAGAGGGTAGTTAAGGAGGGATGACGTAATGCGCCTGACAAATTATTTCACTCTGTGAACTTTCTGGTATAGGCCCAGGGCTAAAAGTGTGCCAGGACGGTCATGGACGGCATCCTGGCACTTATTTTCAAATCTGAATGCCGTCCTGCCACTTATTTGTCAGAAGAGACTGAAAAGGTAAGGAGCGTCCTGGCACTTCTTTTCTACACTCTATGGTGGCGTCCATGCACTACTTTTTCTACACTTTGAGCACTATATAGACCTACGATGAAATATTGTGTTACACAGTAACTGAGTTGCTTATCAGTTTGTCAGTCAATCGTTCTCAGCCCATCATCCTGCTCTGAATCAACTGCAAAGCTGTGAAGATCAAGCTGTCTAAAGTCTAAACCCAGAAGAGGCTGCTGACATGGGCGCCCGCAGAAATTTTTGCAGGTGGGGGCAAAACACGATTGTCAACGTAAAAAAATTTGGGAGGAGGACAAAAAATGCAAAGCGGGGAGTTAAGAACATGCATGGGTGTTTTTCACAGAGGTTTCTTAATGTAAATTTTTCAGTTTCACTTTAAAAAATTTTAATATGAATTTCTTCTTTTTGCAAGCAAATTTGTTTTAAAAATCTAAAAGTATTAGTTAAAAGTAGGTTTTTAAATTCTCCAATGCGAAGAAATTTGTTATAAACCTCAAAATTAGTAGTGAGAAAAATAGGTTTCAATTTTCCAGGGGGGCAAGTGCCCCCCCCCTTGCCCCTATGTGCGGGCGCCCATGGCTGCTGAAGGCGTTGGCCCTGTGTGAGAACTGCCACGGGGTTGAACGTGAGGGGCTCAATCTCTGGTCTGTCTCGTGGCTCCATGGTAAAGTCTTTTTCACATCCCAACTCCACGTGGATCATTGTCTGATTCCCGAACTATTTTTTTCTGCAATTCTCATAATAATCATACTGATTTCTAATGCGCAGGAACTGACACATCGGGCACAGGACAGAAAATTATGGAGTAGAGTAGTAAAGTGCGCAGTGGACAAAGAAGAAGAAGAGCCAGTATTTGGACTTTGTCAAAAAAATTATCCACGTATAATAAAGGCCCATTATAATATATCTCCGGTTGTAGTGTAGCTAAACATTTATATAGCGCCATTAAGAGAGCATGACGAACCAGATCGAGACTAAGTCTTATCAGCACTAGTTGATTATGATATGCCAGAATTTCTATTGTCGGTTCCATATACATAATATATAATTATATATATATATATATATATAATTTATCTATAATTATATATCCTACAATATATTTCGCGATTGAATAAACTGGTCGACCTGACTCGACTGTAAGGCCTAGGAGTGGCGATAAGAACTATCGAAGATGCGCAAATATTGACTATAATTATATATATAAGTGTGTACCGGTAGGCCCTAATTATATCTTAAATTAAAATAGTAACTAGCCTATCTTTATGCTATTTTAAAGTCCGCATGATATTCATGAACCTGATACGGATTCCGGCTATACACAAAGCAAATGCTGACAAATCAAAGCAAAATGTGTTATGGCTAAATAATCTCATTATTTTAGAAAGGCATGCGCTGTTAAAACACGATTCTGTCACGATTGATCATAGGTGGCGCCAGTATGCAGTGACGTGTTGACCCACGTCGTATGATGCGTACTCTTTCAATTAACTCTGCTCAGCATGCATCTCAAGCCAAAGCTTGGTCGCATTCGGTCAGTGTGATATTGGTCTAGACATGACATTGTGTCGAGCTGTTGAGAGCTCGCTGACTGGCGCTAAATGAAGATACATGCACATGTATAATATAACACAACGTTCGTTTTGGGGACAAAGTTTAACATGAAGATGGACGAGTAATTGGATAAGTAGTGACTCTATAGTGACCTGGAAAAAGGCGGCGTGGTGAGTGTGTGTTTGTGTGTGTGTGTGTGTTTGTGCGAGTGAGTGAGTGAGTGAGTGAGTGTGTATGCCTGTTATTTCGCGTGGCGTCCTCTATGATTCATCGTTCAATTTGTCCACCTGAGTGTGATTGATCACCGGGTCGCCTCAACCTGGAATTAATCCGACATTCTGGGAATGGAAAAAGACTCCTTCCTCCATCTCCGTCGTTTGAAAACAGTGACACACCTCTCGTCCAGGTAGACTATAGGTCCACTGGTCCAGTTCGTTATTAGCTGAGTGTGCTCCAGACCATAGTGCTGATGACTGAGCTTGTTACATGTTTAACGACACTGCCATATCAAAGATGATTAGTGTCGCCCTCCTCCTTTTTCCAGGGTCGGGACTGGCACTGGCAGAGAACAACCAATGGCGGAGGGCTGATGGCCTGATTTCCCTTATTTAACGTGGTCTGATTTCGGTTGAGTGTTAGAGTGCCTCTCGATCCTGCCCTGGAGTCGAGGGACTGTGTAATCAAATTGTTTCTCTCTTTCATGGGCCGGAGAGATGCGTGGTTGAATGGTAAATGGCTGGCAGGAAAATCAGGACAACGTGGATTCGATTCCCGGTGGACTTCACGCCTTTGATGATTGATCAACTTGTATCAATGTATGTAGGCTATGTGAACTTGTTATAGCGCCCTTCCATATTACTACTCAGAAGCGCTCCCGACTGCACAGCGGACACTGCATCTGAGTTTCACGTCGATGCGCTGAGTAATTGCGAGTGAAAGACTTGCCAAAGGTCCCTACGCGGCGACTTGAGGGGGATTCGTACCTGCAACCCTTCGGCTGCAAGGCAACGAACATTCTCATTACACCACCGCGCCCCACAATGTGGTTATTAATGGCACGCTTTTACCACACTTTAATATTAACTCCGCCACTGTAGTGCCAGTCCCAAGCCTGGAGAAAGGAGGAGGGCGACACCGATCATTCCTGTTTTGACAGTGTCGTTAAATAACAGCAACCAACAAACTTTAATATTTGTAATTACTATGCGGTCGCAAATCTCAATTTGACACATCTGCATGCTGTGTAGATAACTGAAGAAAAGTGATAGCAACGATACGAGGCACACTGTGGGGCTGTACAGGGGCGGATACAGAAACTTTGGAATGGGGGGGGGGCGGCAAGAATTCTTGGCCTTGGGTGGAAATTTTGTTTTCTTATCCGCCAAAAAGTTGATGACCATTTTTTAGTCGTCTGGTCGAAATTTCTGGAAAAGGTTACCATCTTGTCCGCCAAAAAGTTGATGACCTTTTTTTAGTCATCCAGGTCCAAATGTCCTCATTATACATTGTTCGAAAGCTTGTTGAAACCAAATGGGGGGAGGGCACGATACATGGGCAGTTCTAAATGGAGGCCATGGCCGGATAGCCCTCCCCTGGATCCGCCCTTGGAGCTGTACGGAGCTTTGCATTAATCAGCCATGGAATGCGACGTTGGCAATCTCAATTTGTCAAAACTCAACGTCTACTTTAATTGGCAATTCATTCGTTTAGGAATTTTTCTTGCACAGTCATTATATGCAAAAATGTCAACATGAATTATGAGGTTAGAAGAACTGTTAGATGAGACACGTTTGCATATATGGAAAAATAATTTACTGCTGCTCTTGTATACCCACATGCAGCGCTCATATGTACACTATGAATCACGATTCGTGCGATTTCCATCATGTAAATACATATAGTTTATTTACTTTTTATCGAATTGATATATATTCATAGTTCAATGTCCAATTTTTATAGACCTAGATGTGACAAATTTATCAACGAAACACAGCCATTTATGACAGATTGCTTTACATTCTGTGCACATGGTATATTGCTTATAATTATGCATCAGCGAATGACAGTGCTATAAAAAATGTTTTGGTGTCAATTGGAGGTTTTTGAACCTATTTTTGGTTGACTCTATGTCGCTAAATCACTCACAAAATACCAGTTTCCAAGTCCTTGTTCCAGATTTATAGTCACCATATATAGAATTAAAGTAACTAGTCTAGCTGGATTGCTGGAATAAGTATAGGCCTACTTTGTAACATTTATTACTTGCACATAATTAAATCTATCTGTGTTTTAAAAGCTGTTCTTTGTCTACTTGATAGGTTCAAGTTAAATCTGCTAGTGTAGAATTGGAGTAAATTTTATAGAGTTCCCTGATTGTGTGTAGCCTACACACAATATGAAGATAATAGCAGCTTTAGACTTTATGGCATTGTGCTCTAAAACTGCAAATTAATAGTTTAATACAAATTGAGTTAACATAATAACACGCGCAGTTCATGCATGAGCTCTTCAG
This sequence comes from Lumbricus rubellus, assembly GCA_945859605.1. Classification (NCBI taxonomy): domain Eukaryota; kingdom Metazoa; phylum Annelida; class Clitellata; order Crassiclitellata; family Lumbricidae; genus Lumbricus; species Lumbricus rubellus. Next base: position 19,637,794 of record OX243827.1, on the reverse strand, counting down.
GCTTCAGGATATTATCTAGCCTACTCTGTGGTGCTTTCTGATAGCAGGAATAGTAATCAACAAAATAGACAGCAAGTCCACAAAGCAGCTAGGGGGATATACATACAAAGCAGTAAGAAATTTCTTAGATATGTAACTGGGTCACTTAAAATCAACCATGGCATAGGCCTATACGTGGATATTGACAATTACTTTAGCAATATTAAGATATTATCTTGCGTAATCGAAATAGAGTTTGGCTCGAAAGTAACGATCGATGCCAACCTAATTCCTTACAGTAATAACAGTGCATTAAAATTATTTCCATGTTAGATTATATAGCTCAACATCAAAAGACTTTTCAGAACTATAACCACATTGAAAACGACTGATTTTATAATGACTAACAACAGAATTCCTTCTAAATTCTAAAAGTATACAAAAACAACATGGGCGCGGTGAGGCAGTGGTGGCGTCGGTGCCTTGGAGCCGGAGGGTTCCAGGTTCGAATCCACCTCAAGCCTCCGCTTATAGGGACCTCGAGCAAGTCCTTCAATTGCAATTGCTCGTGCGCTTCGGCGTGAAACCCGATGCTGTAGTCGATTGTGCCTCTGAGTATGGATCTTGAAGGGGCGCCATGTAATAAATTAATTTAAAAATAATAAATAAATAAATAAAATTTAAAAATAATAAATGAATAAATAAATAAATTTAATGCCTCTGAGTAGGAATCTTGAAGAGGCGCCATGCAATAAATAAATAAATAAATAAATAAATAAATAAATAAATAAATAAATAGAGCATTTACGGAGATTTATCATAATACATCTTAAAGGAGACAGGTGCCACAGACTGCTCACCTTGCTCTCTCGATCCTCAGAGATTCATCTACATTCTTGTTGCATGATGCTTCGTTGTCGTCCTCCTCCTCAGAAGAACCGTTGTCTGTCTTCTTGGCATTAAGTGGTCGCTAAAGTCATCTGCTGCTGCTGCTGCTGCTGCTGCTGCTGCTGCTGCTGCTGCTGCTGCTGCTGCTGCTGCTGAGTCACCTTTGTAATCCACTTTGAGAGGAGGATGCTGCTACGTGCAACTGATCCCTGCATCAACTAAGCATCACTTCGCATCCTGCGGAAGAAGACGTAGACGACAACGACGATGGCGAATCACAAAGATGCTGCTGCTACTGCTGATGTTGCTGCTATTGCTGCTGCTGGTGGTGGTGGTAGTGTTGCTGATGCCGCTTCCAAGTCTACCGAGGTTGCCGACGAAATAATTGGTCTGTGATGGGTCTGTCTGTGTCGGCTTAAACTGCACAGATTGCTTTTTCGCCTCCGAGACAGACAGAGGCAGACAGACGATAGCGAGACGACCCGACGACAGACCCACTAACCGACCGACCGACCGCCAGGGGACCCTGCGGCAGTCGTCCGATGACTAATCGTGTTGGGAGAGAGAGGGAAGCGAGAGCGTCAGGCGTCGTCGCCCGGGTGGCATATAGGCATTCCGTACCCGATTTGGTAGCATTGTCAGCCTTAAGCGCCTTCTCATTGGCCGATCCCATATTATGAATATTCATAACCAGTGACATCATTAAGCACGTTTTGTTTACAGACTTTGCGGCTTGCGTTGTCAATAATTTTATCAATGATCTTAGGCTATTATGTTTAATAACTCGCAGCCTTTGCGTCCATTAGGCCTAGTAGGCTATTATGGCAGTTACCTGCTAAGATTTATAAAGTGCTTTAATAAAGAGATAGCCTACACCAAACAGTTTTGCATATAATGAGATAAAGCTGCGTCGCGTGATTTATTATTTGGCGGATATGCTTTGTAGGCTGCTATTAGCTCCGTGTATTGCAGGCTATCTGTTCAGCTAGTATAGTTAAGAGTCAGATTACAGAATACATAAGTCTTAACTTAAGACTTATGTATTCTGTAATCTGAGTTCCTGCAAACTGTTTCAACTGCATAATATTATTGTACATTGTAAGTAATTTGTAATCGATTGCGGTCTTTCAACCGGATTGTTGAATAGACGAAAATTATTATTATACTGCCTCACCCAAAATTTTAAACACCCGATTTTAGTTTATAATAATTGTATTTAAAATGTAAGCAATTGGCAGGTAGGTCAAGCTGTAAAATTAATGTTGGGACTTCGCTATGTCTGAATCGTGACAGGTTGTCATTAGATTATTATTATGTTGCGGCCTGTCAACCGTATTGTCGAATAAAGATAATATTATTTATTGATGAGCAATGATAACAGAGTAGGCTAACAATGATGTTTTTAGTAAATGCCTTTCTATTATGTAAAGCCATTAGGCTACTTGCATTCATATTAATGCTTTTATTGGTAGGCCTACTTAGGCTATTCATAATTCAGCAGTAGGCTACCGTTCACTCTTACAGGGCTGTTTTAAGGAATTTTTAGAACTGCATAACGCCACAACCCCTTCTTTCCTTTCCCATCCTCCATGGTAAATTACTTCCAATCGGAGGACAATGACCTTTTTGCTAGTTTCTAACTGTAGCCTACAGAAGTGTTTCTACAAATCTATTCCTGTCACGAAGCCTGAACGTGGAATTAGAAGGTCTGTGAACGTGGATGCAAAGGGTTCTGATTCATGATTCGAAATAATCAAATTTGAATAATTTGAATGACGATAACCGTCACACATCTTAAGAAAACGTATTTAGGCCTATATGCAATTGCGCATGGACTACACATAGGTTTAATTAAAATTTAGGATGATTTTCACTAGAACTGAGATTGACATGAACTACTGTACATAAGCTCGAAATATTACTGGTTGTCGAACAGTAGGCATGGAAAATGAGACAGTTCACGAAAACTGAATAAACCTAGAGCTTCTAAAGTTACAATTGGGAATGTGTGGAACACGAATTTCAACTGGTGCAAATTTAGGCAACTGAAGTCTAGTAAAATCTAATGTAATGACTTCTGTAACGCAGTTTTGATTTTTGGTATCGCAGGAGGCGGTTGATTCAACGAAGCAGACACCTTATGCATCCCATAGACCTAGCTGCTGTTGACCACAGCGTATTATTGAAGCGATGAGTTGGTGGATGACATTATTCGCTGCACGCACGTAACAACGCGTAACCTTTGCATTTTATTTTTGCTCTGATTAGAAGTCTACCTTCACACTTTCAATTAGGCCTACTTCACTATCGAATGGAAACTTCTTATAACTTTATGCGCACCGCAATCGGCCATTTTACCACGTATGCCAACAACAGCAGCAACAACAGCGCACGAGAAGGCACTAAACACGTAATTGGTTATGAATATTCATAATCTGGAACCGGCCAATGAAAAAGCGTTATGGCTTGCAATGCTACGAAATCGGGTACGGAATGCCTATATGCGCCCGGGTGTCGCCTACACCGGTCACCGGTCGAGGGAATCATAATTCAGGACGGAGGAAGCGACAGACACTGGATGCACCCGACGGACGGATAGATGGATAGCTAGATGGATGGGTGGGTGGATGGTGTTGGAGTGTCGAGATGGTTTTTCACACCCTTGCAGACGACAGGGAGACAGAAGGAGACGGCTTCGCAGACGGAGTTGGCGACCAGTTACTGTAGGAAAGAGATCTTAATCCTGGTAGACTGCTGTAACGACCTGTGGGATGGTTTAACGCTGCAAGTAATGTAGGCCTAATGTAATTTACCGTGTTAATCTCCTAGATATTCGGAGCTGGCTTCACGTTGCAAGTAATGTAACAGTAAGTTGTGTCTAATCTCCTAGATATTGCAAGCTGTCGAGCTAGCAAGCAATGTGGTTGTTGTGCTTTATCTCCCAGATATTATTGCAAGCCACGAGCTGATTTCACGCTGCAAGTATAATGTAACAGTAATTGTCTTAATCTCCGAGTTGGTTTAACGCTGCAAGTAATGTAACTGTTGTGTTAATCTCCTAGATATTGAATATTATATCGCAGACTTGATCCATCGAGTCAGCACATATATGCAGTCATTTGTCTGAACGTTCGCCGTATATATGCGCCGTTCTGAAAGATACGGGCAACTATAACACGCTGGTGGCCGGAATGGATTGTATATACACGTACATATATATATTATATGTATATATAAAACTATATATATCCATATGTGTGTATATATATGTTATGCATACTTGTATATATATATATATATCCAGGCGAGCGTCGACTGATTTAAATGTCGGCTCGTGTGATCTGTATATATCACTTAATCAGAAGTCTGGTAGACCAGTAAAAAGCCACCACCCTGTAGACCCGACGGGGTGGAGTAGGTGGAGTAGGTGGAGTAGGAGGAGTAGGAGGAGCACATGTGGTCCGTCCTTCCAGCGGCGGCTTTCCGGAGGATTCTTTTCGTCAAGAATGGATTCCACGTCGTCTCTCCACGGGAGCATTAAACTGTTTACGCTGCATCTATCTATCTCTATCTATCTCTTCCCTCTGTCTGTCTGTCGGTCTGTCGGTCTGTCTGTCTCTGGGTCTCTATCTTTCTCTCCCTCTCTCTGTATATCTCTATCTGTGTCTGCATTTCTGTCTGTCTGTCTCTCTGTCTGTGTCTCTATCTATCTCCCCTCTCTGTCTGTCTTTATCTCTGTCTGTCTGTCTCTGTATGTCTGTGTCTCCATCTTTCTCTCCCTCTCTCTGTCTCTCCCTATCTGTGTCTGCGTCTCTGTCTGTCTGTGTCTCTATCTTTGTCTGTGTCTCTGTGTCTATATCTGGGTCTGTGTGTCTCTTCTTTTCATCCCTCTCTTGCTCTTTCTCTCTCCATCTCCCTCTTCCTCTTCCTCTCCCTCTCCCTCTTCCTCTCCGTTTTCCTCTCCCTCTCCCTTTCTCTTCCCCATCTCTCTCTCTCTGTCTGTCTGTCTGTCTCTCTCTGTCCCTCTCTCTCTCTTCCCCTCTCTCCCTCTCTCCCACTCCCTCTCCCTTTCCCTGTCTCTCTCTACCTGCGCAGTCCCAGGGACGTTGGCCACATAATGCTGACGCTTGAAGAAGGGAGGTGGGCCAAACAGACGATTAGAAGGCGGTGGGAATGAATCTTCATTGGGTGCCAAACCCCATAATTAACAGTCGTTTCTGAGTCCTTATCAAGGAATAATAAAGATAGCCGTTGCATGGTTGGCCTGTGAGCGTACACCCTTCTCCCTCGAACCACCTCTGCCTCCTCAGTTTTATCTCTGAGATGGGCGTCATTAGTTAGGCTATGTTGGCAAGTGGTGCAACTGCTTTTAATTATAAACTGGAAAAGCAATGGAGAGCTTCTTGTATCAAGTCAGTCGTTTGTTGCTTACAGCTGCTTTCGGCTCTGCTATTAAAACAGGAAAAGAAGTTGTGCCAACAGCTATATACGCTGGTGTAGGCTGGGAAGAAATGGAGGGAGTGAAGGAGTTAAGGAGGAAGGAGGAAGGTAAGATAAAATGAAAGTAGAAATGGAAAATGGAAAAGAGAAAGGTAACTTAGGTTGGAATGAAAGGCTGCATGTGTTAATGATGGATGGATGGATGGGTGGATGGATGGATGAATGGATGGATGGATGGATGGATGGGTGGGTGGATGGGTGGGTGGGTGGGTGGATGGATGGGTGGATGGATGGATGGGTGGGTGGATGGGTGGGTGGGTGGATGGATGGGTGGGTGGGTGGATGGGTGGGTGGATGGGTGGGTGGATGGATAGAGGCAGGAACGGAGGACTGAAGCTCTTAAATGGATAAAGATTGGACAGGTTCATGCACGACTAAAAGGCTGCAGAGTGTCAGAGTCAGACCCGAGGAAGAAACTTAGCAAGATCAATCCACACAAAGAACCTTGGAAACTTATGTCCCTGTGGCTGGTCTGTTTATTATGTCTCCCCTCACGGTGCATGCTGTCAAACCATTTCCTCCAGCGCTTCTCTCAAAGACATTTTAGACCTTTCCATTCCAATTCGCCATGGTTATATAACTCACATTCGCGTGACAATGACCATTTTTACTGTTTTTATTGTTGCACAGTGTTTATACAGCTGCACGAATCCTGCATTTAGAACTGCACATGTTGTGTAGCACTGCACGCTAGGCTATATATAAAAAGAACCTGATTTACTCTACTATACCGGCTGTTGTTGATTATTCCTATCTCCTATCAGAGAGTTTTTCACCATTTGTGGTATCTTTTTCTTCCACCATGTGCAGTACCTCTTCGTTTGTCTGCAGTTGACTCTGTCTCCATATATCCACGTCTCAAAGGCTTCCAAATATTGTGATGTCTTCCTTCCTTTCCCTCTCAGGCTCGAATTAATCCCTCTTCTTTGGCGAGGTGTCAGCCACTTGGAGATCCCTCTCCACCTCTTGTCTCTGCAGCTTCCAGTGTTTTCTTTCTTCAGTTTCAGCAGCTTCGTGTCAAACATTGGCCGTCTGACTTCAGGTCTTCATTCCTCAAGTCCCATTAAAACAATTAAGCGTGTAGGCCTTCGTTAATATTGACCCATGCAGGGACGTAACCAGACTTAACGTCAAGATAAGAGGATGGAACTCCTAGAGACATCCATTACCCAAGCGAGACATGTCGACCATTGGTGAAATACAAAAATCATGCATGGTCATTACTCAATTTTGCGTGAAACTCCGATTCAGTGTCCGCGCTGTATTTGGGAGCGCTTCTGAGTAGCTTTCTTGAAGGGCACTATAACAAGTGCACATACATACATTTACATTTTAGTAGGCTACATTTTAATTTAAGTAGGCCTATACCTTGTCCTTAATTCTCATCATTTTTCGACTGCAAGTTGCAACACGGCGTTTTCCAGGTAGAACTGTGTGACCTCGGTCTTAAGTGGCTATAGACATCCTGTAGTCTACATGCCATATACCAATGTCCGTATACATGCTACTCGTATCTGAAGCCGTAACGGACAAAGTTGGGTACTGCAGGAATGCTACCTATAACACACAGGTCAGATAGCGACTATCAGTTTGCTTGATTTATGCTACAAGTCGACTAAAATACGCTTCCATTCTAATACTGCAGCAGCAGCAGCAGCAGCAGCAGCAGCAAGGGTGGCCTGGACAGTGAGCTAATTTATATGGAGGCCATTTGTCATCCGGCCCACGTATATATATATATATATATATATTAATATATATGTATATATAAGGTATTATTATATGAAGCACTTGTAGGATAATACACCGCATTTGCTGCGCCCTCTTACATAGTCAGCCCAGCTACAAAATGAGTACACTGACCGTACATTTAATTCGACTGGAAGATGAGGCGGTGATGGAGAGGACCGGCCATGTGCCGAGGCAGAGAAAATTGAGTCGCTAACACTTCATGTCCATTGTCCAATCAAATTGTCCATAACTGTCTGTTAGAATATTTTCTTCAGACGCTGCTCTCTTTCTTCTTGTATTATATATAATATATATAATATGTATACATATATACATATATATATAGTCACTGTGTACACTGTGAGACCCTGTCTTTAGATGATCTCATAATATTATATATATATATATATAAATAATGACACGATTTTCTTTTAATAATAACAACAGGGTTCTCAAAACGAATGCTGAGAGAGCGTCATAATGTGAGCGTTACAACGTATTCACAAAATTCAATTCCAGTGATGCATATAGACTTTTATTTTTATTGACTTTTGTTAGTGTTCTAGGAATCACTCGCCTTTCTCTTCTGGTTTTCTTTTAGCTGTGCAAGTTTGTTCGTTTTGTGCAGTTTCTGTCTTTTGTCACATCTGCAAATTAAGTCACTCCGTGAATCATGAATTTTCCAGCCTTCTTCGCAACTGTTTAGTGTTAGACGTTGGTCCTGTAAGATTTGCCGCATGTCTTGGTGGATTCAGAAATCCCGTTGAGACGCACTAAATGTCTGCTATGTTAGCACATCTCCTTCATATAATATATCAGACATGCACTCTGTTGTAGCATGGCGGTTTATTATAATTAGCAGGAAAATCATCTGGCAGCTGGCTACATTGAATTTACATGACATCAGACAATAATGTACTCATGCATAAGCGTATACTGGTTATTCGGGTGTCTAATGCTATCAGAGATTCTGTTGAAGGTGTTTTTATGTCTGGCTGGCCGGTGCTGGTCATTTGGAAATCGTGTCATGGTCGTCGTTATCCGGTGCAAGGCACTTCTACAGATATATGAATGTAGCGCAGGGCCATCTGCACTGTCTTTCACGCCATTGAGCGTTTTTGTCTGTTGTGCCTTGGCTATTTGGTCTAGACGACACAGTGCCCGCATTTATGGATTTCAAATCTATCAAGTCGAATTTCAATAATGGGCTGGAGATCTTTATTCCAACTGTAACATCATGGCCGTGTTAAAACGCAGTCTGTTTGTCTTAGTTTCGTGAGAAATGAAAACTCTACATATTTTTATAGTTCAGTGGTTTAACAATGCATCATACAATTATTGTTAAATTCGTATTCTGTTATTTATATGGGTGTTGGCTCGATTTGTGTTTGATGTTTTTGCACTTTTGCACACTTATGAATCACAAGTTCTTTTAAATTTCGTTTTTGACTGTATTCGTCACTTAACGCTGGTGCATCTTCGCCATAAACCTGTCTCTTTTTTGCCGAATCTGGGTCTCGCAATCTCAGTCAAATGCCCAGAAGGCAGCCCAGAAGGCACCAGAAGACACTAACCCTATCTGAACTGTCATATGCCACCCATATGATTGAAGACCTTCGTCCCGCTTAGACTTAAGACACCGTTGGAAGAAGACTGTTATCTCGCTTGCACGTCCACCTGATCAACTGTGCTATCTCTGCGACCTGTTTAATATCCCTATGCTTATCACGGCTGGTCTCGTTCATCTTGCTCGTCCCTGTCGTTCTCCCTACATTCATTTTGTCTGCCACATTGCTGTACGTTCCACTTTCCAGATAGATCTAAGCGATTAATCAGCGGCTCCGAGTCTGGTATACGCTTTCAATGCTTTCCTATTAATTAACGTCTGTAGCGATTTCTCATTTTGCCTATGAGTTATATGTTCTAAGCGTTCCAAGTTCAGTCCGGTTGATTCACGCGTTTTCTGAGCTTGATTTTTTAAGCTATGAAGAATAAAAAGAAGAAGAAGAAGAAGAAGAAGAAGATGATGATGATGATGATGATGATGATGATGATGATGATGATGATGATGACGACGACGACGACGACGATGACGACGACGACAACGATGATGATAATGAGGAGGAGGAGGAGCAGGAGGAGAAGGAGGAGGGGAGGAGGAGGAGGTGGAAGAGGCAGAAACAGAGACAGAGGAAGGATGAAGAAGAAGAAGAAGAAGAAGAAGAAGAAGAAGAAGAAGAAGAAGAAGAAGAAGAAGAAGAAACGCTGATAGTCACGGACCAAACTGTAATACCAAGGCAGGTTTCATAAAAAAAATTTTGCTAAGACTTACCAAAGAAATGTGAAACTTACCGGAACAATGCACATGGAACCATTACTTTGAATCCTCTATGCCAAGGATTACAGATCATTTAGTCTTCTACAACAGAGGCACACGTCCTCCATCTGTCGGCAAGTTCATTCCCGCGAACTACAGAGCAGCAGACGAGATATTATAGGTATATATAATAGGTCAAAGAAACTGTATTCATTACCTGAGAAGGGTTAAACGAGATTAAATAAACAGTTGTCAGAATTCTAGACCGTGCCATAATTATCGTCCTGTATAGTCGAGTCGCAATTGAGCCATCAACTTGTTTAGTCTACTCTGTATACCAGGTAGTTGACATACTCCTCCCCTGTACAGCATGCATGCATGTATCTGTCTGGCTTTATAGAGCTAGAAAAACTACAGCACTGGACCGATAATGGATGTCCTATTCAAATTCTACTGACAGCAGCTGTCTAAAGGCTAATTCCAGTGAGCAGGTATACATGTACATGTTTGTCCTGAGTGTTAGCGGCAGATATAGTGGCTCTACAAAAATATATGTATACGCTGAACTGTCGTTGATATGACTGTGTATCTCGAGAACTGAAAAACTGCATATCTCGCTCTGTACATATATATATATATATATATATAAACATATGCATATACGTGTATATATATTTATATAGGGGTACAGTCTGGATAGATACACGTTTGCTGCATAATTGTATACATACATACACTCACACACACACACATGCAGGTATACAATAATGACAGAATGAATACACAAAATGGCGCACAATGCATAAACATGGCATTGCATAATAATACACAAATACATAATTCAATTCAATTCAAATTATTTTCTGAATCGACCACATAAATACACTGTGTCCCAATAAATCGGGCACCCTTTTTATAATGTGAATAAAACTGGTAAATATTCATCGATTTTCAAAATTTCAAAACTGTTTTTATCCTGAGATAATTATCTACAGATTGGTAATTTATGAACGGCCCTCGCTAAAAATTTACGTCATAATGACGTCGTTAATTTACATATCGAAACCAAATATTAAAGAAAAAGTTGTGTTCGGTACTTAACATTTGAATTCTCTGATGCAAATGACGTAATTGTGACGTCAATGTTCATGCCAGAAACTTCATATTTGCATCAGTGCAAGATAATTATCTCAGGATAAAAACAGTTTTGAAATTTTGAAAATCGATTAAGATTTACCTGTTTTATTCAGGTTATAAAAAGGGTGCCCTATTTATTGGGACACAGTGTATAATTATGGCTGCAGTGAAAAATCATATTAAGCATTATTTGCTTCAATCAAGAAATCGAGAATTCTCCATGGTGGGCTCGTGCAGTTGCCGGGACTGCTCCCCCTCACCCCCCCCCCCCCCCCGCAGGAGCAACGCCTGCTTCCTGGGGCTCTTATAATACACTGAGGCAATTTTTTTATCCAATTCAACTCAACTCGCTGTGCTTTTTGCGTGCATGCTAGAGCCAGGAGCGCCAGCTTCCGAGTCAATTCTATAGACCCTCTGAAGAGACGCTGCAGAAAATTCAATGTGTAGGCCTAATGTAAATATATATATATATATATATACGGTAATGTATAATATGATGTAATTGCTAGCAATTTCTATAGCGCCGCTCACACTTAAGAATGTGGTATTGTATTGTATTGTATCTATAAATTTATATATTTTAGATCAACGCCTTGGAGTTTGGTCCATTTGCTGTGCAGAAGTAAAAGCCTATTACGTGATACCAACTTTATCTCTGAGGTCAACCAACGAATATTGCCAGAGTTCCTTGACCCAATGCTATCCATGCATGCGCTTAAATCCTTGGACCATGCACATACAGCCCCGTTGGCGTGTACATAACTTCACGCTGTGCAGTGCGCACAGTCCGCAGTCGACAGATTTCACCTACCAAGCTACGCATAAAAATTGACAGCGTGTGTTAGCACTTACTTATGTATATTTTCTAAACGCATTAAAAAGGTGTTGGTGTTGGTGTAGGCTGTCTTCAAGGTGTGCAGCTCCTCTGTGCATACAGCCAGAGGTTGGGTCGACCTGCCTGCATGCCTGCTTGCCCTCTGGCCGGGTGGCGACTACGCAATTCCTCTATAAATCCGTCCCCCGAATTTTATGGCTTCTGGCGATGATTTTCCACTCGATATACACGATGATCTTTCACTTCTTTTCGACTTTTATGTCCGAGTTGTCGCTGAAGGCAGTCCAGGCCATGGAGAGAAGTGAAAGGACCGCCCGAGTGAGGGCAGCACCACCCGGAGATGTTCGGTATAGCCTACAAAGCGGCGGAACGGTCCTGGTCGTAAAAGACTCAAGGATAGATCTGTCGGCGAAGTGACTGAATCACAGCCATGATGTCATTGCTATGAACTGGTGTTTACGAGTGTTTACGGGTGTTTACTATAGTGTTTACGGGCTTGGCGTTGGTCACAATAATTAGTTACCGCAGTATGAGAATTGTCGAGAAATAAATGGGGAGGGGGTAGCCATTGATTTATGTGAACTTGGGGGTGCACCATGGCAATGAGAATTTCTTTTCTATGGCGTCAAAAGGAAAGATTGGGAGTTGAACCCCCACAACCCGCACCCGGCATTTCTCACCCGGAGTAACCGCATGCAACTGGAGTTTAACTGCGCCGCTCTTCGTCCGTCCAGGTAGAATTGGCACTTGGCAGGAAGTGAAACAGTCCACATCCAAGGTCAGTTAGTGTCTTAGTGACCCAAGGGAAATGTCTAGGTATACCGTATATATAAGGTATACACTACTACACTTGCCTGAGACAGATTTACCGTTCGCTCCTTAGTAAACTGCTGCTTTGAAGAGGCTGTATGTTGTGGTCTGTCTCTAAAATGAATTTGGCAGCAAAGGGTTTAGAGATGGGGCAAACATATTGGAAGAAGCATCAACCTCAAATTTATTTGTCACGGACATGTAATTATTCTTCTCCTTCTTCTCCTTCTTCTGCTTCGTCTTCTCCGTATTCTCCTTCCTATAATTCTTCTCCTTTTTCTCCTTCTTCTCCTTATATTCCTTATTAAGCTTATAATTCTTCTCCCTCTGTAGTGTACTTTCAGACATCAGAGTTCCATAGCTCTCTTCCTTTGCATTTCTATGAAAAAGACAACCGAATAAAGACAATACAAGTAAAGACAGACAAAAGAACGATGCCACACCACAATACAGACAAGTGAAAAAGACAAATGGTCTAGCGCTGACCAGCAGGTATATAGTATACACAGGACAGGTGATGATATATACTCCACTGTAATTAATTTGAAATTAAAGAAAACACCACAGAGAGTAGGTATGCATTACGGATGTCAATCGTACGTCCGCATCTGTTGATAAATGATGATGCTCGTGGAGGAGGAAGGACGTGCAGCTGTTGCCTCAGCAGCATCAGCAGCAGCAGCAGCAGCAACAACTGTCTCTTTCGACTGCGGATTGATGATGTTGGTGGAGTGTATACGGTTACTATAGCAACGACCTGTTCAACTGTTGACTGATGCGAGTGATGGAGTATATTTGGTTACTATGGTAACAGTATCGGGAAAACATATTGCATAAGAAGCGATCTATAATATTAATTTTCGTCGTAAGGGATTCGGTGCAATTTGCGTGAGACGGCGTTACATAATATATGTATACATAGGTCTATATAGACTTCTACAAAGAGGAGGCAGACAGACAGACAGACAGACAGACAGACAGACAGACAGACAGACAGACAGACGGACAGACAGATAGGAGAAAGACAAACAAACAGAGACAGACAGAGATATAAAAAGAGAGAGGGAAGGGAAACGGGAAATGGGAAAGAGGAAACGGCAAAGGGGAATGGTTTATTATACATAGTAACATAGCCTACCGTACATAATAATTATTACATTACATAGCCTATAGGCCCTATATTATATATGTATAATATTTACATATGAGTACAATAAATATATCACAATATACATTTAAATATGTGATATATAACATATTATAATATGTATGATCATGTACAGGGTTTAAAGTGTGGCAGGACGGTCATGGACGGCGTCCGTGCATTTATTTTAAAATCTGAACGCGGTCCTGCCACTTATTGGCCAGCACAGCCTGGAAAGGCGAGGGGCGTCCTGGCACTTCTTTTGGAAAAGTAAGGGCGTTCAGGCATTTTATTATTTTTCTTTTTTCCGCACTTTAAGCACTGATCATAATTATAGTATGCCTATTATATAATCACTGCAAACTCTTAAAGTCTTGCTATCTGAAAAACCGATCGTCCTTATTTTAGTTTCAGGTGATCCCCCGTCTCTATAAAGCACTTTCCTTCATCAGTTGTTTGTCGGTCAGGATTTTCGACAATTTAATCGGCTTATCGAAGGGCTGATTGGTTCAGCTGCTGCATGGGGTCAGGTTGATCACCGTCCGTCGTATATGGACAGCTGGCCAGACCCCCCACGGTCGCGGAAAGGCAGGATTTCCCCAGATTTATTATCTATAGTCGTCCATCCGGCTTCGATGGGGAGGGGAGGACCACGTATAGGGAAATCGATTCCACCCATCTTTACCCATCCCTCCACCCCTTCCATCCCTCCCCAGTCGCAGATTATCCGTGACACAGAAAACGACCGCGATCTTTTGCAGGGTCATCGCCCGGGCAGGGGCAGGGGCAGGGGCAGGGGCAGGGGCAGGGGCAGGGGCAGGGGCAGGGGCAGGGGCAGGGGCAGGGGCAGGGGCAGGGGCAGGGGCAGTGGCAGGGGCAGGGGCAGGGGCAGGGGCAGGGGCAGGGGCATGGGCAGGGGCAGGGGCAGGGGCAGGGGCAGGGGCAGGGGCAGGGGCAGGGGCAGGGGCAGGGGCAGGGGCAGGGGCAGGGGCAGGGGCAGGGGCAGGGGCAGGGGCAGGGGCAGGGGCAGGGGCAGGGGCAGGGGCAGGGGCAGGGGCAGGGGCAGGGGCAGGGGAAGGGGAAGGGGAAGGGGAAGAGGAAGGGAAAGGGGAGGGGCAGGGGCAGGGGCAGGGGCGGGGGCGGGGGCAGGGACAGGGACAGAGACAGGGACAGGGACAGGGACAGGGACAGAGACAGAGACAGGGACAGGGACAGGGACAGGGACAGGGACAGGGACAGGGACAGGGACAGGGTAGCAACGGGAGTCTGGCGGCTGAGTCATCTGGCGTTCCTCCCCCTTGTCTCAAGCCCGCCGACCAGTAGATTGACCGGATATGAACTGGCCACGGCCGGTGCGGAATCATCCGCCATATTGATTGACCATGGAATAGATGGATGACGGTGGATGGGTGGACATGAGGGCCGGATCCGCCCCGGCGACCTATAACATCGCCCTGGTCATGTTCCTATATAGTACTTTTAGAAAACTTATGTTCGACCGTTCACGAAATATGCCTGGGTGTCTGGACGCACGTAGGCCCTCACACGCACGTGCACCATACACGCACGTAGACCCTGATTCATGAACCGACATTAAAACGTCTGCTTCTTAGTTTAGTTTAGTTCAGTTTATAAGTTTAGTTTAGTTTAGACTAATGTTCAGAGTCTTGTTTATTAGGAATCCAACTTTTACAGTCTAGTCAGCAAGTTTGCCACTCCATCAATCTGTAGTAATAACGCAATTGACTTTCTGCGATAAACAAAGTCCACGAGTGATTACATAATAATATGCTGTCCACTTCATGATACAAGTCATCTATCAGAATTCAGAACTATAATTCAAATGAAGTATCTGTACTCTTGGAAAATCAAGTAGCCTATCAAAAACCAACCCTGTGCATTTTATTTCCACGTTCGACTGCTTGCGCAAGTACGGCAGATGCAAGTATACAAACATGACGAAGTACACAGAACAAGTTTAAGTAGCTGTCTTGAATGTAGGCTACAGAGTGGCAGAGAGTACCATTCGAGATTTGCTGATTTGTACTGCTCGTGAACATTAACTTATAGAGTCAAATTGTCTGGATCTTCTTTTATCAAATAATCCCAGTTTGGCACCAAATCAAATCAAATCAAATCAAAATAATTTATTGGTCCGTTTGTAACAGCAACAAGCACACCAAGTCAGAAACAAAAATTACACAAAGCATCACAAATATCACCAAATTGTTAGACATTTAATCAATCCAATAAGTTAGGTAACATAACTGATTAAGTCATAATGGCCAAGACTGGGATAATCTCCAAAGAAGTATAGCTAGGTAAGGATTGCAAAAACCAAACTCCGTGGAAAAGGAATTGACTGAAAACCAATACGACAGTGCATTGGCAAGTTAATTTAGGTAGACCTACCAAGATACCTCTGATTCAGTTTTACAAAACTGTACATTTCTCAGTATCGTGAAGCTTCACTTAAAGATTCCAGACAGGAAAATGGGTGACATCTATGAAATAAAGTCGCCTATGCCTGCTTTATAGTTTTCTCCAATTCTCCTTAAATAGTTTTTCTATAATGTCATGGCCCGCACCGCTTTCTTCTCCACCTCTTAAAAATAGCACCCAAGATAATCCTGTGTCAATTTAGTATAAAAAATAGTAAACAAAATATTCTGCGTCTATTCAGGATACCTAACCTCTGACGCCAATTCGTAGATTTTCAAGTAGCAATGCTACTATAGATTTGTGTAAGCTTATATGTTTTCCTTGTCTAAAGAGTCCTTTTTATGTTTTTCGTTTGGGTCATCATGCCAAGGTGCCGGAAATTTAGAACTAATCTGTGTTTTCTTAATACTCTTGCCATTCTTATAATATAGGCTATACTCTTCCTCCTTCTCCTACTTCTTTTCCTCTTCCTCCTTCTCCTACCTTTTTTCATCTTCTTCCTCTCCCTCTCCCTCTCCCGCCTCCTCCTCTCTCCTTCTCACCTTCTCATTTGCCTTTCCTCCTCATTCATCCTTTCTTCTTCCCTCTTCCTCATCATTACTCCCTCCCTCCTCTTCCGTCTAAACCAACATTATCCTCATCCCTCGGAATTCGGAAGAAACCTTGCCAAGTACAGCAGACCAAAAGGCGAATGCACGGCCCTCCCCTGGGGGAGAGCCTGAAAGGGAGATGGAGAAAGGATCACCGTCTACAATCGGTCGATGGGGCGAGGGGTGGCTTCCTCGTTCACCTCCCTGAGACTGAGCAGACCCCCGGAGAACAAAGCGAGACCAATTACCCGACCTCCTTAGCGGTCACAACAAAGGGGAACGCGGCCAAGTTTTCTCAATCAACAGTTCATCAACATCGTCTCTTCATCCACCCCCCCCCCCACTGCAACTCCCAACAGCAGACCAACCACGACCCCCACGCCATCGGCCCCCACCTCTCTCCCATTTCCAGACACACTCACATGCACATGCACACGCACACCTGCACACAGACATGCACACAAACACATGTTAAACAATAAACACGTATACACTTTCACAAGTATACAAACTGCGCCACTGTTTGCACTCTGCCAGTGCCAGTTCCAAGCCTGGATAAAGAAGGAGGGCGTCGATAATGATCTTTATTGTCAGTTTTGTTAAACTGAAACTGCTACAAGTGTACACATGCATACATGCATAGTTTGCATACAAACACAAACAAACACACACACACACACAACACAAACACACACAGACAACACATTCATACACTGTTGTACACACTCGCATAAACACCCACTGATACAACTACAACTATGCACATACAAGCCAACAGACACATGCACATACAATTATACACAAGAATATCTACATACATACATGCATACTCACGTAAACAATCATACATGATACATGAAGACACTTATACGCACACGAAACACGTACACACATGCACCCAAACTCACACAAACACCCACATATACAACTACGCCCACAAGCACACATACTACACATATTTACACGCATACATACGCGCATATGCACACAAATACATTAACACACACGCACACACACACACACATATACATGCACACACACACACACACAGCGAGTGATCGGAACCTCGGTATAACCACGCAGAGAGCGGATCAGACAGACAGACAGACAGTACAGTTGCAACATATCACTCAGACGAGATTACACAATGTACTACGTCACAACCTATCATCACCTCACGCCCTCTGCCGTCTTCCGTAGGACGTAAGGCCATCTGCCGATCGCCGACGTCCGTCCGTTCGCCCACCAGCTGAGATAATAGTGGGTATGCCATGGTATGGTATAACGGCGTTGATTAACGATGGATGGAAAGTCCTTCCGGAATTACCATTATATCGACTGACCAGGGAGGTAATTATAGCCATGAACACGCCGTATAATATGTAACATATACATAATATATATATATATATATATGTGTGTGTGTGTGTGTGTGTGTGTGTGTGTGTGTGTGTGTGTGTGTGTGTGTGTGTGTGTAGTGTATACATATACATGCACACAAAATCAGTGCCAAAAGTGTTTTAAAAAAAGAAATGCCAGGACGCCCCTTACCTTTCCAAAAGAAGTGCCAGGACGCCCAATACATTTTCAGGTGTGCTGGCCAAATAAGTGGCAGGACGGCAAAGAGATTTGAAAATAAGTGCCAGGACGCCGTCCATGACCGTCCTGCCACACTTTAAGCCCGGCACAATATATATATACAGTATATATATATATATATATACATTGAGGGGCGCGGTAGTGTAGTGGGTAGCCTATATGTTCGTTGTCTTGCAGCCGGAGGGTTGCAGCTTCGAATCCACCTCAAGCTGCCTCGTTGGGACCTTTGGCAAGTCCTTCACTCGCAATTGGTCAGCACTTCAGCGTGAAACTCCTATTCAGTGTCCGCGCAATAGACGGGAGCGCTTCTGAGGAGAGAGCTTGAAGAGGCGCTATAGTGACCATGCAAACAAACAAACAGCATATAAATATAAACTATATTATATATATATATAATTATATATATATATATATATAATTATATATACATTATTTCTATATAATATTATATTATAGGAAATTGATATGTACATTAAATTATATTACATATATATATATATATATATATATTAGAGAATTGACCATTATAATTATGATCAATTTCTGCTATAGGCTACATAGATGTATACATCCTATCAAATTTTTTAAAAACTTTTTCATATAAATACACAACTCTAACAATATAGCATAATATACATGTACATGACTGTATATAGCAGATTATGGTCATTGTGAATATGCGGAAGGAAACCTTTTTTACTGTTAACACCGTCTCTATATATATCAGTCGATTCGTGTGTCTATTAGTTTGACAGCATGGTAGACCTCTAGTCAGCAAAAATATAAGCTTACTCAATACTCATTCAGTTTTCGCATGAAAACCGTCTGCTCGAAAAAGAAGAGAAATTACGTAGGCTAGCCCTATATTATGTAGTGTCGCCATGTGCAAACGCGTTTCATACAAGATCGTATCGTCGACCCCCCCCCCCCCCCACACACACACAGCTACACAACTACACACCTACACACACACACACACACACAATCATCGGCTTGAAATCTCGGGGGAAAAGGCTATACTTTTTACTTTTTTAAAACTATTTCCCGGGTCTGCTTGCCTGGAAAAACAGACTTGCCCGAAATTTGGGGGGCGTTTGCCCCGGACCTTCGCCTCGTACGCCTATGCTCCTTCTTCACTTGCAATTGCTCAGGCACTTCAGGGTAAAACTCCGATGCAGTGTATGCGCTGTAGTCGGGAGCGCCTCTGAGTAGATAAGTTGCAGGGGCGCAATAGAAATGGAGAAATAAGTAAATAACTAAACAAAATCTTGCAAATCGGACTTACGCATCATTTTTCAACTCGGATAGGCCTACAAAGAATGGAAGCCATAAAGGGGCAAAGAATCCTGCTAACTAGGAACACCGAATTACCGATTAAACTATAAGATTGTAGTGTCACATAATTGTACAGCAAGGAAAGCTTTAAATCTGAGATAACGAAATACAGGAAGCAAAAATTCAAAAGCAACGAGAACGATAACTTTTGAGGCAAGTGGGTCATTTACCCATAAAAGAAAGCAAAAAATAGCCATCTGGAAATAACTTTTACAAAGTTCGTCAACCCTTAAATCGACCCAAAGTACAGAATATCTCCACCATTCCAGCATGTAAAATGGAAGAAAATTGAGAGATTTATTTAGCTAAGCCGTGCAGGAATGCGGGGAATTGGCATTGACGCCATGACAATCCCGGACAGAGGGGGGCGTCAATGCCCTACACCCGGGTAGGCAGCCACAGCTTGGAGATTGATCCGACCTGAAACTTTGCTTTCGCCTACCATTCTGGTTGAAACCGTTTCCGCCAGGTCATACTACGGTCAATGTGGATCTGGTCACCTACAAAAATTTATCAGAATTTCCTTGGTTGTTTCTTTGCATCCCTTAGTAAAGTCTCCACAGCGCGCCCTGCCTTCGCACAAATCTACGTTTGACCACCTCGATTTATATTTCTGCAGTTCTAATGCTGGCCGTTATTTCGCATAAATGTGTAAGTCTTACTTTGGGCTTAACGACACTTTTTCATTTCGAAGAGGATTAGTGTTGGAAGCTGAGTACAACCTCTCACTCCACGGTGATATTGCGACCGAGCCACCTCGCAAAACACAGCCATGAGCTATTATAGGCTAATAGACTTCCGTGACAGTTCCTCTCTCTTGCCCAAGGTCTGTTGCATCCATCTCGTCCTAAATATCGGTCACGTTTGGCTTGACGTCTGCCCGTCCCCCCCCCCCCAATCCCTGCTCAGTTCCGTCCTAAAAAAGTCGATACTTTTTGCATGGGTCAGTATACGCTGTGGAATTATGTTAGGCTATAGGAGTGAACTGCAGCTGGTCCTTAGAAGGTCGTCTGCCATCTGGGTTCCATCGTCGTGTCAACCACGGCCTCTGATTGGATGGACCGTGGTGTGTAAAATGACGCGTCGCCCACTCCCCCACCCACACCACCACCCGTCCCGACGACAGCAGCTATAGACCAAAGGAAGGTCGTTGCCAACCGCGCCAGTTGGGCTACTTTTCAAAGAGCTCGCGACGAAAAAATGTCATTGCGACTTTTGGGCTACTTTCTGACGTGCTCTCTCTATCGCGACGAAGCATTTTGTTAAGTCTGGCAGCCGTGAACGAGGCTTCTTCGAACGACGTCACTTCAAAGCATCTGCCGACGACGACGAGTCAGCTGCGGTCGTGTGTGCGTCTGACACGTTCTTCTCTCCAGGGTGAGACTACACTGACCTCTAAAGTGACCCCTCAGGTCCTATTCCATCTGATTTATCGATTTGCATTCCGTCGCCTCGACTAGCTATCCAACTCTATCCAACTCTATCCAACTCTATCGGCTATTCATCTATATCCAACTTCATCGGCGACCGACAAATGACCAGTCGTTTGATGCTGCCGCTTGAGACACACGTGTCTTGCAGGTGTTCGCTACAACTACCCCTCCTCTCCTCCGACTTTTTAATCTCAAATCAAGCATGGCTGTTTATAAGGAATTGTTAGAACTGCGAAACTCCTTCGTTTCTTTCTCATCATCCATGGTAAATTACTTCCAATCGAAGGACAATGACCTTTTTGCTAGTGTTAACTGTGCATTTTGTGTACAACTGCACGTTAAAAAAACTGAAATCAAGTTTTACACCGAATCTAGAGTTCTAGATTCCGCCCCACAAAATACAGCGTGAAGCAGCCCCTATCCTCTTCGGTTTGTCTTCGTATAGCTGTAGAGCTTTGGGAGTTATGCGAGAGTCCGCTACTGAGGGGGGGGGAGGTTGCATGGAGGGGTGTTTTTCAGTTTAACGGCACTGTGAAATAACAAAGATCATCATGTAGCGTCGCCCTCCTCTTTTATCCAGGCTTGGGACTGGCGCTGTCAGAGTGCAAACAGTGGTTGAGTTTCGTGGAACTTGCAAGGCTAATTATTTTTGTGCAAATCTCTCAACGTCGTCTATCCATTCTTCTTCTGTTTCCAGTTCTTCTGCTTCCACGTCTTCCCCCTCTCCGTTCCTTCCTTCCACAGATCAAACTTCTCCACCTTCTCCTCCTTCTCCTCCTCCTCCTTCTCCTCCTCCTCCTCCTCCTCCTCCTCCACTCCTACCCTTTCCCAACTTATCCTCTTGCGTCGTCTCCCATGGAAATTTGCCTACCTGCTCCACTTCCCCATTACCTTCACCCATAGTTGTAAGAAACGTTTTTTCCGTTTTTATTCTCTCCAAAAACGTCGTTTTTTCGTTTTTTTATTTTTCTCATCGTTTTTATCGTTGTTTTATTTTTCTTTAGCTTTATTTATTCATTTACTTTCTGTTATTATTTTCCTTAATTTAAATTTTTCTGATATGCCTTATGTTTTCCGCCAACTCTCAAGGATTCAGCTAACTAAAGTCATTATTTCATCGTTTTGCATCATCATGAGATAGCCTGCGTGTAGTAGGTTCCTAATCAAGGTTTTCAAGGTTAAAATGCGGTTCTAGATGTAGCAAAGTCAAATTATTTTCCGTTTCTGTTTTTCATCGGGGTTTTTTTCTCTCGAAAAAACGACGTTTTTCCGGGGTTTTTTGTTTCCATCGTTTTTTTTACATCTATGCCTTCACCCAATTCCTGCTGTATGTTCCAACTTCCATCTACTGCTCCTTTTGCACTTCTGATCTCCTTTCCAGGAATATCCCTTCCCCTTCTCCTTCTCCTTCTCCTCCTCCTCCTCCTCCTCCTCCTTCTCCTCCTCCATCTCCTCCTCTTTCTCCTCCTCCTCCTTCTTCTGACGTAACCGACCTACAGCGAATACGATAATCAAATTCACTCAACTCCCAAAGCAACACCGACTTATGCAATCAACTGAAAGTCTACAAAACGTCAACGGCCTGACTGACAGACTGACATATCACTCTGCAGAGAATTATAAATAGGTGGATGGATGGATCCGATTTTACCAGGACCTATGACAACAGAGGCCGTTACCCTGGACAGAAATTTGCTCGGCATATTAGAGCCGTAGTTATGAGATAGAATAGCGTACGCTAGGCGAAAACGCTGTTCACCGACTTTGTTATTCTCTTAACGGGTTTTACTCTTGTATGGAAGTCATATAGCAGGCGCAGACCATGGATTATCAATTCATCTCACTAAAGCGTGGTTATAGATACTAGGTCATCGCGCATGCGCATAGCCTACTATATTTATATGCAACGTCTCCGACAAGAAGTAAGCAAGTAGATAGGCGGCCGCAAAGCAAAACGATTCATATTTAATATAGTTTAAATTCCAAATCCAGAGACTTGACAAGAGAAAATAATAATTATGTGAGTGAAAGTTAGATGTATAGTAATAAAATTACATAGCGAGAAAGTGAAAAAGATTTTAAATACAACGGTGATGTGTGGATAGAATATGATGAAACCGTAACCGGTTTCAGCTAGTGATCGCCGAATTAAAATTCGTAAAGGAGCTATTTCTTGTTAGTTTCTCGAACTGTCCAGTTTCACGTGGCATGCGTTTGATTTATTGTGGAGTTTAATCTGCAAGCTGTCGCTAGAACAAACTAATTACAACAGATAGAACGGCCGCTACGTTAGACACGTTAGGCAAGCGACCCACAAATTGGTATTCATTCCGCGCAGCGGCGCTTGGAATGCAATTTCCTAAGGTATTTAGCCAAATTTTAATATTTTGTGACGGCGAAAATAAAAGCTAATATAATGTTCGCCGTCGACGAAGGATACGAGTTCATTGCAGATGTTTTAAACACGTTTTGACATGTAAAGTGTGGTCTAATGCAGCGAGTTTCGAGTCATGTTAGGTAAGCGACCCACAAATTGGTATTCATACCACGCAGCGGCACTTCGAATGCAATTTCCTAGGGTATTTAGCCAAATTTTAATATTTTGTGACGGCCAAAATAAAAGCCAATAATTATAATGTTCGCCGTCGACGAAGGGTACGAGTTCATTGCAGATGTTTTAAACACGTTTTGACGTGTAAGGTGTCGTCGAATGCAGCGAGTTTCGAGTCACAAACAGACGCCATCTTAGGGAGTAGAGACTTATAGCTGGTCGAGAATGGGAGTACCGCTATTCAGAGAGTACAGGTCTGCGCCTGCCTCGTGACTTCCATTTTATATCGTTATTCGAGAAAAGGATAGATTTACGCCGAAAACGTCATAAACGCTACGTATACGAATGTCCAAGACTACGGGCCAAGTTTTTATGAGCAAGGTACTAGACCAGTTTCAAACGGCGTCAACATGCTTATATAATATAACTCACTCACACACTCACTCACTCTTTCATTCATTCACACACTCTCACTCACTCATTCATTCATTCACTCATTCATTCGTTCTTTCATTCATTTGTTCATTCATTTGTTCATTCATTCATTCATTCAGTCATTCGTTCATTCATTCATTCATTCATTCATTCAGCCATTCATTCATTCAGTCAGTCATTCGTTCATTCATTCATTCATTCAGTCAGTCATTCGTTCATTCATTCATTCAGTCAGTCATTCGTTCATTCATTCATTCATTCATTCATTCAGTCATTCGTTCATTCATTCATTCATTCATTCATTCATTCGTTCATTCATTCACTCATTCATTCATTCATTTATTCGTTAACTCGTTCATTCACTCATTCATGCACTCACTAATTCATTGACACACTTAACTCATTCACTCACTCACACTTGTCTCGTACATGACCTTGTCTATTAAACGTCTATTCATCAATCCAGCGTGTAGTCCTCGTCGGCCTTCATTTCTCCTTCACTCTAATCGTGCACAAAGTGCAAATTCTGTGGAATTCGTTCAGCTGTTAATCTCTCTGCACCTTCCAACCATCGGAAACTTCGCTGAACGACTTTTTCAAGCAGCAGAGGCGTAGCCAAAAAATTCCGATCTACAGGTAGTCCGTTTGGGGGGAGGGCGGGGGTTTTGACAAGATAACTAAGAGAGATTATAATTTAATAGGCCTAGTTTTTCAAATTCCAATATTTCATATTTTGGGGTTGAACTCCTAAAACTTCCTACTAAATGAACCAGTAAATAACATGGAATTACACTAGTTAGTAGTTAGGCCCATTTTAACCTAATTTTTAAACGCTCGTTTCAGAAAGTGTGAAAATATCCTATCGTTAACTTATCTGCAGCCATAGCTGATTCCAAATTTTTTTTGCTTGTAGGTGAAAATGCACAATGTTACAGTAGAAATGCGAACTAGCAGAGTTGTTTTACACTCTACACAGGCTACTGATTTAGAATGGCACTCTTATTCTCTCCAGTCTTGAAATTATTGAGATTTTCAGTCTGCAGCCAACTTATTTATGACAATTTTTCCCTAACTTTGTAAATTCAAGAGAAGCGTCAATATGAGATTGAGCAGTTCAAGAGCGAGGTAGGCTACCAATACGCAGAGTCGGTTGAATGAACAAAGTGGACAGTGGCAGGAATATAACTAATTAACTATATAGGCCTACTCATGTAGGCCTACGTATATGGTGAAAAAGTTATTCCCGAATAGTTAAGCCCATAAAACTACAAGAACTTGTTACAAAAAGGTTTGTCAGAAGCGGGATTTGAACCCGCGCCCACATGAGTGGACCAGAACACTCGACCCTTCAGCAGGGCAAGGCTTAGCCTTGAGTCTGGCGCCTTAGACCGCTCGGCCATCCTGACATGTTTAAAAACAGTTTAAAGTTGCTAGTTAATTCTTGTTCGAAGTTTAATCCGGGTATATTTAAATCCCACTGGGAGATGATGTGTAAAATGTTCACAAAATCATCTGATATTAAACAGTAATATTACTTCGATTAAAAGACGAAATAAAGAGCAGTTGCTGCGCTGAGTACCTAAATGCTGAGTACGGTGTGCATGTTTTTGATCTATTCGGCAGATGTCGCAAGTAGTCAGGTTTTAAGACTCTAGTGAATGAGTCGGTAGCAGAGGACTACATGTTCAATAGAGACATTAAAACAATAACTAGGCGACAGCACATTGGCCGCAGTGGCAACTCTGCCTCTGTGAAGGTCGGTCAGAAACTTGTCATTGTAGGTTGACATAGGCCACATTTTTTTCTATAAAGTTACGCTTCTTAAATGTTTTTAAACGATGCAATGCATGTAGTATTGTAGCAAGACGTATACCAGCTATAGATGCTACGCTACTATTAGGCCTACCCATTAGAAACACAAGCAGCAATTAACAGACGAAAACACACAGACATACAAACAGACATACATTCAGAAGACTAACACACACACACACACAAACAGACAGACAACGACATAGAACATGACCTTGCTTGTCAGGTTCGTGATCTACGCCGAGGGTTCCTAACGTAAGAGACCTGTCTATAACAACATACCGTCAGAACCTCTAAATCAGTCGGTCCTTCGTTTTCTTCAACGCCCTCTAGCGTCTGCAGCCAGAAAACGAAGGATCCAATCGACGTGGTGGTACACCTGTATCTTACGGATCCTACTTAAGCACGCGCTATATAAATTTCTCCACTCCGATCTCTTTTCCGCCGTCTGCTCCGCCAGGCGGCGCCAGTTGTCATTGCAACCATCGCTTCGTGTCTCCCCCACTTTTCCTTCCCCCCCCCCCCACTGCACCCACCCAGGAGGTTTTCTGATAAGCGGTGATTTATAATAGAGCTCTTCCTCAGTCAGTGAGGTCGTTTGAAGAAGGACTGGGTGGAGGCGGAGGACCTGGAGGTGGCATGGCTCATCCATGAATCAAGCCGTAAGTAGGTTGAGGATGGATCCCCCTCGTCCGATTCCGTCTCTCATTCCACCACCCCCCCCCCCTCCCAACTTTCTCTGTTATATCGCTTCGGCCGGGCACGTCGTTGTTCCGAGTGGGGTTGGCAGATTAAAAGGATTAAAAGGCGGCAAAATGTAGAACTACAAAGGATTGAAGGAGGTCGTGTTATCAGCGCCGACAATCACTGCGTCCATTTGTCTGTCTATCTATCTTTCTTCTATCTGTTTGTCTGTGTAATACTCCATTGCCGACCTGATCGTTTCTCTATACCTGTCTGCTCTGTCTGTGTATATGTCTGTGTTTCTGTGTGTCTGTGTGTCTGTATGTCTGTCTGCCTGCCTGCCTGATTGTGTGTCTATTCGTCTGTCCGTCCGTCTGCCTGTCCGTCCGTCCGTCCGGTTGTCTGTCTGTCTGTCTGTCTGCCTGTCTGTCTATTTGTATGCCTGTCTGCCTGTCCGTCTGTCCGTCCGTCTGTCTTTCTGTCTGTCTGTCTGCTTGGCTGTCCGTCCGTCCATCCGTCTGTCTGTCTGTCTGTCCGTCTGTCCGTCTGTCCGTCAGTCCATCCGTCTGTCTGTCTGTCTGTCTGTCTGTCTGTCTGTCTGTCTGTCTGTCTGTCTGTCTGTCTGTCTGTCTGTCTGTCTGTCTGTCTGTCTGTCTGTCTGCCTATCTGTCTGTGATATGAATCTTCTGTTAAGGAAAGGTGTGAGCCGAGCGTGAGATGTCAGTTGTTGTCATCTGGATATTAATAATAATTATATTAATATAATAATATATTACTATATTTATTAATAGGTTGCAGCGCTCTAGTTGGGTGGTGATGTGGCCGCGTCTGAAGCAGGAACCGCCTTCTATCATCGTAGTTTTCATCGTCGTTTTCATCATTGTTTTTATCGGTGTAAATATAGGTTATTGTAAATCTTCGGTTTCAAATATTATTAATATGCAAATACTAGCATGTCGATACTACTGCGCAGTTAATAGCACGCAGTTAATAATAATAGAATAGTTAATATTATGTAGTTAATAGTATGCAGCTAACATGCAGTATGCGTTTAATAGTATGCAGCTACTAGTATGCAGCTAACAGTGTGAAGTTATTAGAATGCATTTAAAAGTGTAATATGCAACGAGTTGTCAGAGGGCGGTCATTGTAGCTATTTGTAGGCCATAATGGCTTTCAAAAGAAAGGTGTTTAAGCATGTTTTGTGTTTTTCTGTAAATAGCAAACCACCAATGAATGTACCCAGTCGTTGAGAGTGAAGGGCCTGCTAAAGGGCCTGTCCATTAAAGGGCCTGCTTAAGGGCCCTATCCATTAGCCGTTCCGTCTGAGCCTCTCAGGCCCCATGTAGGTTCGAACCTGTGCTCTCAGCGTTACGAGGACAGCACTCCAACCAATCGGCTACCGTGTCTTATGCGTTGTGCTTTTGCATGCGTGAAGTGGAACACCGATTCAGCGATGATTCTCACACGGAATTTTAAGAGCTTACATATGGCAGAGGCGTAAGTGTACTCTAAGGAGGCTCGAGCTCAATCACGCCTAATGGCTTTTACACCTTGAATAAGATGGAGTGAGCCATTGACAAGGTGTGGCTAAATACTGTAAACAGGTCAATAAATTTGTAGCATTATACGTATAAAGTAGCCTACCCGACTGTGACCCGAGAAAGCCCTTTTTCGCCAATCGCCACACAACGTTTTTGCGCTATAATACGCTCAGACTGAATCGGCTTTTCAATTGTCACTTGTCAGTGATAATACATGTACAATGTATGTTCCAAAAAGCACGGTATAGATGACAACAGCCGCCCTGCATAAGTTGTGCATAAGTTGTGCATAAGTTGTGCATAAGTTGAGCATAAGTTGTGCATAAGTTATTAAGTTGTGCATACATGTATATACTTGTGCATAAGTGCACTCAGGTCATGTTCGATAGTGTATCGTACAAAAGCTGCACTCAGAATGCACAAAATAATATTGACGATACGATGGAGTTATGCTTATGCGGATAACGGTGACGGTACAATGGTACTTGAATAGTACTCTCGTTCTAGTACCCACCTAGTACTACAGTCAGGGTCAATGGGAAGAGACGGACTAAAAGGCTGAAGATCATGCTATCACGGAATGTGTGTGTTCAGGACAAGAAAAAGGTTATTTATACGTCAGTTGGAAACTTAGTTTTACCGGTTAAATATCGGTCTGAAGTTACGTTAGAACAGCTATGCGTTATATCTTGAGCATTCTCGGGGATCGCGCGTCTGTTATCGAACATGCACACGTGCACACACACACACACACGCACACACACACGCGCGCGCATGCAAGGCACACACACACGCAAGGCGCACACACGAACACTCACGCGCACACACACGCGCGCGCACGCAAGGCACACACAGGCGCAACGGTCTAAATATTTAAAGATTGTAATTGTAATTAAGACAATTTCTATAGCATCGTCGGTAGTAAGCTACTTCTAGGATGCTTTACAAACAGCCTAATCCAATTGTCAAAGTTCAGCATAAATGCGAACAGCTTGAAAGCAGGTGCAGATATTTTCTTTCTTTCTATAAATTCTATCCATTTATCTGAGAAATTTATATAGCGCCCTTTAAGATTCATTGTCGATCCTGACCCCAGCAAACCCTTAAGTTATTGGTTAGTTTATCATTGCTTCATTTTTAGGGACCGCGCGAACGCAGTCCCCACTAGCAAAAATTGTGCACTCGACTCACCCACATTTGGGGTGATCGCAGGGGTCAACCCTATCGAAGTGCAATGAAAGGGCCTCGCCCTGGGGGCACTGCCTGCTTGATTACAGTATCCCCTGTGCCAGGTAAGTATGATCTCCAATTGCAATCAGCCATTCTTGTATTATTAAGAGCTATCAAAAGAAAGGTGTGTAAGCATATTTTTTTGTTTTAACGCGCGGCGTGTGATTGTACGTCAAAATGAAGTGCTTATGAACATTTACATTTTTAAATCGTATATTTATGATGTTTTACATAAGAAATAAACGTATTAAGCGAGATTTCTATCTTGATCGTTTTGTAAAACAAATGTACGATTAGCAACAGTTTGGCGACGTGGCGGGCTCTGCCGATTGAAAATGAACCCTCGCCTTACACACGTGTTGAGATCTTCACCGCGTTGTATAAGTGGCCATCTGGTGATTGAATAAGAACTACGATCAGTTGACGCGTTTTAATTTAATAATAATTGTAGGCCTACGGTATGAGAACATTGAGAAAACTTTTTAAAAGTTAGCAACTTGCAGTTAGGCCGTTTAGGCGTACTTCGGGTAGTTAGAAGAGTCAGTTTGACTTTTGACAGATAAAGTATAACGAGTTTAGTCAACAATATGAACAATATTGTCTATTTAAGTAATTAAGTTAGGCCTAGGCCTACGTCTGTGTCAGCTTAGTAGCCTACTTAAAACAAACGAACTTGATTGATTGATAGCTTTTCATTGGAATAATAGGCTATCAGACAATCTATCCGATAGGTGACCAGAGTTTGGCGGTACGATAGACGGTAGACCTACTTAATTATTCGCAGACCATTAGGCCTAGGCTACCTCTAAAATAAGCTAGGCCTACTACAGCTCGGACTGCTACGTACAGCACGCTGCACCGCGAAGTGATTCGGTAATCGGTACAGGCCTACATAACAGCAAAGGCATAATTAACACACGTCGTAGGCTTGGCTTTCGAAATAAACGTTTATGACATCAGCCGGTAAGAACAGGCTACTGATTGTTGAGCCTTGTTTTGCACTCGAGTGCAAGGTGACACCGTGACAGGTCCTACTTTCAGAGACCATAGTCTTGAGGACATTTGAATGTCTTTAATTGTCTAGACTCTAGAGAGCCTAATTAGGCCTACATTCTGAAAGCTAGGCTACAAGTGTGCTTGGAGATAGGGGCTCAGACAGTAACTGTTGACGACCAAAAAGATATCGCCTGAGAAGTGACCCGCATTTGAAAGCAACTTTCTGGCCTTAAAAACAAACCCTTGTCATAAATTTAGTTGCCCCACCCACTTCCAATAAGTTTTGCCTGCAGACCGCTGGCTTCGTACTTTTAGAAATTCAGCCAATCAGATGCCGAGAATAGTCTAGCAGCGCTTGTTGATGCATAGGCCTACATGACCAGGGATGCCACTCATAGCTTTTTCAACCTAGATCTAGGTTTTTTCGGTCTTGTCTAGGTTTTTGTCGAATCTAGCCTTTTTTCTCACGGCGGTTTATCCAACTTTGTGCACATAAAAAATTATAGACTTTTAGGTGAAAATAAGCAATAGACGTGAAAAGTCGAAGATATTGTGAATACGGATTCCCAACATTCTAGGTTCTGGAGCGAAAGACTAAGAAATGGTCATAAGAAATTTTGTCAAAAAGGAGCAAATTTTGTTCGGATGACTAAAAATCCTCAGAAATGTAAGTTTCAAGCGCAAAAAATCGAAAACATCCATGTATTTTCTCAGACATTCTCAATCTGACCTTTTCTAGCCTTTTTCGGCCGGATCTGCAAATTTTAAGATTTAGAGTGGCATCCCTGCCTACGTTTATTCGGCAAGGCTAGATGTCAACATAACACGTGTGGCGTTGGCGTTTTGCATTCTGATTAATTATATTTTACGTATCTATACACATTAAAAAAGACTTTGGGTGGGTGACGCGCGACTTACGTGAAACACGAAACAGTGATTGTCTGGGAATTTTTATTTTTCTAGCGTGATTTTGCGACTTCCTGGTTTGATTTACAATTTGTGACACGCTCTCACCTGCGAGGCTGTGACCCTCATTGCCTGTGACTCATTTATGGCAGTAGTCAGACCTTCGTTGGAAAAACGCAGTACGTGATTTTTAACACGTGTCTTAAGTCTAAAATTAAGTGGCCTGAAAGTACTTGATAAGTTTCCGGAAAGTCTGATTTTACGTTCGTCTGATATTAGAGATAAAAGTCTTCACAGCGAAATGGTTTGTCGGACAGTCTGATAAATATAATTAATTATTGTTATCTACGGTGCGGAACACAACAGAATTTATTTGTTCGAGTTCCATACGAAGTTTAGGATGACCGCGGAAACTATGAGACTGTGGAACGAGGCCGTCAAGGCTTTCGACGATAAAGACCTGGAAAAGTGTTTGGAACTGTTCCAGGAGATGTCCACGTCAACTGCTCAGATTCTCTACAACTCGGCAGTTGTTCTCGGTCTTCTTGGAAGACATGGAGAGGCAGTTCAGGTAAGTGACATGCTTCCAAAAGATTCAGCATCATTGGTAGGGCATAGGCGTAGCTAGCACGAGGAAATATGCTGGAACCAGTGTGAGAGTTGTATAAAAATAACTTGAGGGTCAGAGGTTGATTTACGTGGAGTTAGGGTGTGAAATGATTCATGTATAAAAGGAGTGCAATGATTTAATATGTTAGGGTGTGCTGTGTGCAATGATGACTTTGCGGCTTAGTTATAGTCAGCGGGTCCCTATGTGTTGGTTAGGGTCAGGTTAGGCATCTTGAGGGTCGGTTAGGGTCAGGTTAGGCATCGTGAGGGTCGGTTAGGGTCAGGTTAGGCATCGTGAGGGTCGGTTAGGGTCAGGTTAGGCATCGTGAGGGTCGGTTAGGGTCAGGTTAGGCATCGTGAGGGTCGGTTAGGGTCAGGTTAGGCATCGTGAGGGTCGGTTAGGGTCAGGTTAGGCATCGTGAGGGTCAGTTAGGGTCAGGTTAGGCATCGTGAGGATTGATTAGGGTCAGGTTAGGCATCGTGAGGGTCGGTTAGGGTCAGGTTAGGCATCGTGAGGGTCGATTAGGGTCAGGTTAGGCAACGTGAGGGTCGGTTAGGGTTAGAGATAGGGTTAGTGCAGTCATTCATTAACATAACACTATAGCTATGCCGAATTTGCTATGGGGTTGTAATAAAACTAGGGGTGTTGAGCCCCAAACCTCAGCCCCAGTCAATCCTCACCCTACCTGCAACTTCAATTGGTCATGATATTATCAATTTTCTCTGAAGTTTGATTGAAGATAGATTGCTAATTTAGTGTTGTATTGTTTATTGTACATGGTTTCTGTTCTCTCAGAAGTTGACAGAAGCAGTAGAAAAGAATTCCTACATGGCCGTTGCCTTCTACCGCCGAGGTTACGTCTACTTTCTGCAGAAGAGGTTAGACGATCAGTGCTTTACTGCTTTTCTTGCAACTTCAAGGTGTCTTCATTTGACGATGTGGTCACAAAATGTATAGATTTTTTTTTGAAATTATTTATGTAATTTATTAATTAATTATGGGTGGCCCTATTAGTGAGATTGTCCATCCCTTCTGGGTCTCCACTTCTTAACCAAATTATGTTAAAGTATTGTTCACTGCTATATGTGTATCATGTTTGTTTGTTGTTTTGGTCCCTGAAGGAAAAAATGAATAAATAATAATAAATAATAATAATAATTTAGTCAGATTTGAATCTGTAAACCCCAAATGCACCCATGCTTATTCCTGTGCTACTACTCATGACTGCATAATCCGCATAGCCGATGCGCAATTTGCAAAACATTTGTTGCTAGGATGCTATGTGCCTTTATTTTTTATCATTTGTAATAGATGTACTGATTTTGTATTACACTCTGAATTGTTGTCTTACGATAAGATACCAGGAAGCAGTTGAGGATTTCGAAAGCTGTGGCCGCCTCTTCAAATCGTCAAATCATATCAACTACACGCCGATGGGTCTGGCTTTGAAGATCTTCCTGTCTGATGTTAGTTGCTAATCTCTTTTTAAACTAAACAATAGATTAGAGCAGTGAGCAGATAAAACAAGTGGCTGTTATAAGAAACAATTAATGTCCCACTTAAGTTTAATTAAGTTGCAGAGTTTTGAGGGTTTTCGTTGTGTCTTGGTGAGGTGTTATGAACTTATGGGTCTATCGTACTGAAACTATTGCCAGTTAGGAAAACTGACCATTGCCAGTTTTAGACCAGTTGTCAGCTTAGAACACTGGCCAATTGCCATTTAATAGCTTTAACCCATTCCCGCCGGAATTGTTCCAATACCTATTGGGTTAATCGGGTCACCCGCGACCCGATCCGGCGGGAAAGAGTTAAACAATTTCCAGCTTACAACGCTGACAAGCTGCCGCATGATATAATCAATGATGAAAATTATCGTTTCTGTTTCTTTCTATTGTGTAGGTAAATTTTAATTCCGGCGTTTGCTCTTTGCTGAACGGCAATCTGATAAAAGGCGTCGAACTTCTGCGGTTGGCTCAGAAAGACACAGGCGGAAGAAACGCTTCCGTTATCGAAAAAGTTCTCAGCGAAGTTGAAAAGTTCAGAGTAAGACAACTGTGTAACTCATTCAAACATGTTCATTATTCAGCAATCCTTTGAAACTTGTGTTAAATTTGTTTCAAAGATTCGATCATAAGCAACATGAATTCCTGCTAGTGATTAAGTTTTTGTTTGTTTGTTTGTTTGTATGTATGTGCACTTGTTATAGCGCCCCTTCAAGCTCTCTACTCAGAGGCACTCCCGATGCAGAGTGGACACTGCATCGGAGTTTCACGCCGAAGCACTGAGCAATTGTGAGTGAAGGACTTGCCCAAGGTCCTTACGCGGGGAGGTGGATTCGAACCTCGGACCTTCCGGCTCCAAGGCAACGACGCCACCACTAGACCACCGCGCCCCGCGGTAACTAAGTTAGTTACAACTTGTGCAGTATTGATCGTAGCACTGTGGGATCGCTTCCCGTTATATACCCTCCCAAAGGCCCACTCAGCCTTCCACTCAGCAGATGGTGTTAGTAAACTGAGCAGTAGTATGGAACGACGCCTTGCATGACTGCCAAAACAGTTAAATTGGTTTCATCCCTGTATCAGAGTCCTATATTATACTGTCCTGTATATGTTCAGTTGTATTGTAACTTAGATGATCCTGGTCTAAAGTTTGAACAATGGTGACAACTTTGCTATTGTTAATTCAACTCTCCTAGGTACCCTTAGACTGAGCTTTCATCGGCACATGCATAGAAACTGAATGAGTGAACCTCATTTGGCTCTTCAATGTCTTCATGGAAAATAAAATGGAAATAAGTACATTCACCTTTTGTCCTCCCTCTAAATTGTTTCTATTGTGTTTATAATTATTTAGGCCGATGTCACTGCAACGTTAATTCCACTGTCCGACGTCGCTCCTCTCTTCAGACCGCTCAAGAATCTCACCGAGAAGCCTATAGACTTTCTGGGAAAATCGAAGGTAACACAATTATTAATTACTAGCTGTACCCAGCCACGCGTTGCTGTGGCAAAAAAGACTTCCCCTCCCCTTCCCTCCACCTCCACCTCCCCCTCCCCTCCCCCTCCGCGATAGCGACGCGGATCACGCCATAAAACGCTTGAGCAAGAAGGCCGTAATGAAATGCGAAGGCCGTAATGAAATGCGCTAAAGAAATTTACAGAACAAACATGCCTGAATTGGTATGCAAGGCTTATTGACGGGCGTAGGCTATGTGTTGAAAACGGCGGAATTTGCAAAGTTGCTTTTTTAGCTTAAAAGATTGCGCTTTTTCCCAAAAATCATTCTGACAACCCGGCCGTGTTGGAACTAAACGTTTTGGTGAAGTTTCCAAAGCAATCAATGAAGAAAGTTCGGAGATCTTGCGTCAGGTGCCAAACGCGGTTACATTTTTATATATATAGATTATACATGTATACTACATGTAGCTAAATTGCATGCACACACTGTCAACTGTCAAGGACCACCCACACACTCACATGCACACATGCAAGTAGCCTACATGTACATGCACACATGCACATGCACACATGCAAGTAGCCTACATGCACACGGACACATGCAAGTAGCCTACATGCACACGCACATGCACGCATGTAATTACATGCACACACGCTCACACACAATTCAAACTGAAAGCATACCATTATGGTTTTATTAAGTGAGGAAGTTTCTTACTCTGTATTTTCTTTTTGTTTGATCGTGTTTGCAACACTAATACTTTGACAAATTCATTGGGGGAATGCTAGGCAGGCCTATAGATGCTACCCGCCTAATGGGCATTGTTTACTCAGGATATGAAAAGATCGGGAGTTGCAGTATACCCTATTCCTATTGGAACACAATGATCTGTTGTGGTTAGAACACTTGACTTGTAATTCAGAGAGTAGGGGATCGAACCCCAATTCTTTTGCTGTGTTGTGAGCTTAGCCAGTCTTTCATTCACATTTTGGTCATGCAATCAATTGATACTGGTGCGTAATTTATCACATTGATTCAAAGAAGAGTGGTGTATGGAAACCCTATTACCCTAAATATCATGTCTATGATGTAGTCCTCGTTGCTGTGTAATAACATAAACCATCATCAGTGTATCTTGAGGACCATGTGACAATTTTGTGTAGGTCTGCCTATGACGTTATATTGTATGATTGACGAATTGTTCAAATATTTATTATCTTCACTTTTTGCAGGTAATTGCATCAAAAGATTCAGGAATTTCGCCAAATGAGGTAAGCTGAAAACTGTTGAAATAATGATAATTTAGAAATTATAACCCAGAGATTGAATGCATGTTGCTTATGAGAATTAAAACTGAAAGTACCAGATGGAGAGACAAACAGACAGACAGACATACATTCAGACAATAGTTGGCACTTAACACGTTCACCGCCTACACGCCATGTTAAATGACTGGATTCAGTACGAGTTAACTCGTACTGGGCGGTGAACGTGTTAATACGTTTCCAATTTTTAACCCACTTCAAGGTTCACTTGCTAAGATACTCAGAGACCCGTGAAAAGCACTGGCTTGATGCTTCCTACATGTAGTATGTATATTTACATACATACCTAATGCCTAATAATAAGTGCATGCGTAGGTCTGTATATGTAATATGTGTGTACAGTGTATATATTATGTAAAAGTATGTGTACATGTTATTATGTGCTTACGTATAATTATAATGCAATATGTATATAATATGTTCCGATATGTACGTACTTTGTATTGCTTACAGCGCATTCCTAACGTATAGGCATGCATACAGGTAGCAAGGTAGTGTCATTCCAAAGCCTGGAGGAAAGAGGAGGGTAACACTAACACATGCATACCAATATACCAACAAATGATATATCAATACCAATATACCAACAAGCAGAGCTTAAAGTGTGGCAGGACGGTCATGGACGGCGTCCTGGCACTTGTTTTCAAATCTCTATGCCGTCCTGCCACTTATTTGGCTAGCACACCTGAAAATGTAAGGGGCATCCTGACACTTCTTTTGGAAAGGTAAGGGGCACTTCTTTTTTGCACTTTTAGCACTGCCAATAAGTGATATACCAATACCATGGTAACTTCTTAAACACTAACATGTGCATACCAATATACCAAACTTATTGGTGTATTGGTATGCACGTGTTAGTGTATTGGTATATTACTTATTGGCAATAAGTAATATACCAATACCAATTATACCATGGTAAGTGGTAACTTCTTATACGGTATATGTATGTCTGGAAAAATTCATTTGTCTGTAGATCAACACGACATCGTATCTCGATCTATCATCTGACGCTCTCTCATCCACCGTTCCCCCTCCACCGGTCAACGCTCCCCCACGAAGACCGAGTCTCCAGCTGAGGAAATCCGATCTTTCAGCCGGGTATTCCCGTCTCGTCCACGAACGACCAGAGTTTCCGCCGCCAAGGTCGTAGAGAGGGCGTCCATGTCGTAGCTAAAAAATGTCTGCGTTAACACTGGTTAATTGAGCGCCTCTGAGTAGTTTTTACTTGAAGGAGCGCTAAATAAATGTCCGAATGAATGAAGGGTTCGTTAAGATGTCGAACTGATGCATAGGACTGCCTACTTACTTACTTATCTGAGCACATGTACACTCGTACGTGGCTTAATAACAGTGAACACTTGTGCGTATTAACAGCTGAAGCTAACAAAACGTCGCGCTGTGAACATTTCTTGCAGCGTAAGTAATGCTGGTTTTTTTCCGGTGGTCTTTTTATATGCGATTTCTATAATCGTCGACTTTTGTTGCATCCATTTTTGCGATGCTGTCACTAGTGTTGGTAGTTTCAATAAAATTGATATCAATCAAAGTTTAAATTAAAAACATGGATTATGACGTAAACATTAAACCCTACATTGTACACGAGATCAAACGGCGAGCGCAATGTTGTAAAATTGATACCAATCAAAGTTTAAATTAAAAACATGGATTATGACGTAAACATTAAACCCTACATTGTACACGAGATCAAACGGCGAGCGCAATGTTGTTGTGTATTTTATTGGACATGCATTGAGTTTGTGCATGCTGCTTAGTAGAAGTGGGGCGCGGTGGTGTAGTGGTGGCGTCGTTACCTTGGAGCCGGAAGGTTCGAGGTTCGAATCCACCTCAAGCCGCCGTGTCCTTCACTCACAATTTCTAAGTGTTTCGGCGTGAAACTCCGATGCAGTGTCCGCTCTGCATTCTGGAGCGCCTCTGAGTAAAGAGAGAGAGCTTGAAGTGGCGCTATAACAAGTGCACATACAAACAAGAAGTGACTTCCGACTAAGTACGGACTGTTGCGCTGGTGCCACGTAGTAATCATGGCGTTGGCAAATCATATCATTGGTCAGTATAAAAATGATAAATGATTTGATTTGATTTGATTTAGTATAATTATTACGTTTAGGAAAGTACTTAAATCAATCGCCAGGTGGCGAAAACCATCGCCTTCGAGGCGTCAATTCAGATTTGTCCACCTTGCGAATGAGGCAGTCTTAACAGCGGAATATGGGCTGCATTCGTATTGCTTTATAACGCGACCAACTGGTTGCTGCCTGTTGTAACCGACCCCAATGACGCGTTTGGTGGGGAAATTGAGTTCATTGCAGACTGAAAAGCAGTAAGGCCAGGGTTGAAAAGTGATCAGGGTCTGTCGGGGTCGTCGACCCGGCATCGATTTTCGCTAGCTGCTGTTGCCGGATCTCAGCCGGATCGCACGGTTGACATTCAATCTATACCAATTATTAAATTTAAATGGAAATTGGTACAGTTGTCGGGAAATTCAGTGCGAATAACTAAAAAAGGTCCCCAGAACAATCTTTGGACCAAACCCCTAAAACGGCCATTTCACTGAGACCCGACAACTTGTCCAAACCAGTGAAACCACTTCTGAGTAAAGCACGAATGCTTGCAGGCAAGATTGCAGTGTAGATGGGCTTATAATGTCCAGATGTCCAGTGTGCCAAGACTTAAAAGAGGCCGAGTGACTGGAGTTTAATTTGAGATCACCGTCATAGTCATCAGTATAGCACTGTAACAGTAGTGGTAGAAGGTAGCATTAATGTATTAGCCTAGTCATTTATCTTTTACACGTTAGGTTTGAGAAGTTTATCACCATGACAACGATTCATCATCTTAAGTGATGATGGCGACGATGATGGTGATAACGGTGATGGTGATGATGATAATGACAACGATAATAATGATGATGACGATGATGATGATGACAATGATGATAATGACGACGATAATAATAATGATGATGATGACAATGATGACGATGATGATGCCAATGACGATGATGACAACGATGATGATGACTGAGGCGTGCTGTCATCAGACAATGACGACTCTTACACCAAATAAGAACACGCCATCATCATCGTCGTCGTCGCGTATAGAAAAGTAATCGACGATGACAACACATTGGTTCTTATATCGTTAAGTACTTCCTTGAACGCAGACGACAGCCGACGTCTGCGCTGGCTCCCTGTCCTGCAATTTCCCGCTCACTCTGCGGACAGACAACCACCACCATGACCACCACCACCACCACGACCATCTTCGTGGCGATCATTAGCTCTGACACTCTCTCTCCACCGCCGTTGAGCTTTTCCCTTCGGTCCCCGATCCCTGAACTGTTAGACCCGTCTTTCCCGCGCAATCACAAATTTCGCCATTAATTATTAACACGGTTTTACGACTCGATCGTCCGCTCGCGCTAATGAAACGCTAAAGTAATATTTAGGGCGGAAATGACATTAACGATGGGAGCCCAGATGTTCCGACGGAAGCCCGTATTATCGCTCAAATTGACAAAATGGCCGCGCCTAAATCCCCGAAAGGCGCGTGGGTGCCCCCCTCTTCACGGGCTGCGTCTCGTTTTGCCCGATAATGAAATGCAACATGCGCTGCTGCTGCTGAGTGTGGTTGAGATTCCTCGAAAACGATGGTACCAAATGGTGAGTCCCCGCCCCTCTCTCCCCTTCTATCTCCCTCTCCCCCTCCGACAAATATGGCGACAGATCGCCGGCACGTGACCACCGTCCGCTGAATTGTGACGCTGCATGAGACAACCGGAAGATGACAGATTGGAGGAGCGCTGCCTGAACGACGTCGAAATGAATTATGGGTACTCTGCTGGCACGTCTGTAGATTGTCAATGTCATTGCATGGGCTCTTTATCGACTAACTATTATCATATTACCTGTTCTTGGAGGGTTATGTTCTTTACTGAAGGTCGCTTTAACGACTGTCGTCCACATCTCTCTCTGAGCAGAATTTGAGCAACATCATGGCCTTTCATGGCGCCCTGGAAAGAATGAGGGAACGTTAGCAATAACAATAACAGTATTTAAACAAAGTAGAGGAGATAACATATTTGAACTATTCGAGTGAAGATAACAGCAGCTGAACCAAGGGTTCTTTTAAAGAAAATTTTAGAACTGCACAACCAGCATTTTTAATATAGTGTAGGCCCGAAAATTTCATTTGGCCCGAAAATTTCTTTCAATGTTTTTAGTCATTCGCCAGAAATTTAAAAAAAAGTTCCAATTCACCGGCTGTAAAATATGATGACAATTTTTGTCTTTCTCCTTGAATTTACCCCCCAAAAACACACAATGTAGCCTTTTCCCGTATTTTATTACCGCGCAACCCCTCCGCTCCATTCCGGTTCTCCATGCAGGGCTTTTTACCGTGCAGCTGTACACAAAATGTGCAGTTCTAAATGGATTTGTGCAGTTGCAGAAGCACTTATGTACAGTTAAAACTTGCAAGAAAGGTCATTGTCCTCCGATTGGAAGTAATTTGCCATGGAGGATGGGAAAGGAAAGAAGGAGTTGTGCAGTTCTAAACATTTCTTTAAAACAGCCCTGTCTCCATTGTACGCCTATTTTGGCCACAATCGGCTG
This sequence comes from Lumbricus rubellus, assembly GCA_945859605.1. Classification (NCBI taxonomy): domain Eukaryota; kingdom Metazoa; phylum Annelida; class Clitellata; order Crassiclitellata; family Lumbricidae; genus Lumbricus; species Lumbricus rubellus. Next base: position 19,597,369 of record OX243827.1, on the reverse strand, counting down.
AAAGTTACCTTTTTTGATGATTTTCACCGCACGACATTGCTTTTACAACCGTCCAAATTCGTGTACAATTACAACTGCACATTTTGTGAAGAACTGCACGTTAAAAAAGTCCTGGTTGAACCTAAGAATGTTTTTTAAGTCTCGTGGAAATTTTTTGGATGAACTCCGCGTGATGTATGGACTGCTTAATAATAGTCAATGAGTGAGAAACTCCGAATGGACGTCTGCATGTGCGGCCTGATGCATATTTCATTGGAAACTACTGCTGCAGTGTTTATATAGGAAAGGAATCGGTAAAGATGATACAACGAATGTAAGGAGTCGTTACTCGTGAATGTTCATGGGTGTGAGTCTTATTCATTCATTCATTCATTCATTCATTCATTCATTCATTCATTCATTCATTCATTCATTCATTCATTCAGAGCATTTATATAGCGCCCCTTCAAGAAACTACTCAGAGGCGCTCCCAGCCCAACCAACTTATAGCCTATCTCTTGCATTCTGATTTTCTCAGTTTCCCTCTTACTTCTCTCCTTTCTATCTTTCTTTTATATTTTTATATCTGCTGCTTGCCCTTCCGTTCGTCCATCCGTCCATGCATCCATACATCCATCCATACATCCATCCATACATCCATTCATTCATCCATCTATCCATCCATACATCCATACATCCATCCATCCATCAATAAGCAACAAAGACTGGGAACAGGAAACAAGGAAAATTAAATGGCAACAGAGACAAAAATCAACACTGAATGGCCAGTCAATGATTGACCTAGAAAAGTAATGTAATGTACTGTAATGTAAATTACGGTAAGCAAAATGCTTATCATCTCTTTATCTATTATATCTAATTATCTGATCATCCGCTTATCTTTCTAATCATTTGTTTAACCATCTAATTGTCCGTTTATCTATATGGTTATATGTTTCTTTTTATAATTATCTTCTTATCCATCTAACTATCCGTGCATCTATCTAATTATCAGTTTATCTATCTGATTATCCGTTTATCTATCTGATTATCCGTTTATCTATCTGATTATCCGTTTATCTATCTGATTATCCGTTTATCTATCTGATTATCCGTTTATCTATCTGATTATCCGTTTATCTATATGGTTATATGTTTCTTTTTATAATTATCTTCTTATCCATCTAACTATCCGTTCATCTATCTAATTGTCCGTTTATCTATCTGATTATCCGTTTATCTATATGGTTATATGTTTCTTTTTATAATTATCTTCTTATCCATCTAAGTATCCGTTCATCTATCTAATTATCCGTTTATCTATCTGATTATCCGTTTATCTATCTGATTATCCGTTTATCTATCTGATTTTCCGTTTATCTATATGGTTATATGTTTCTTTTTATAATTATCTTCTTATCCATCTAACTATCCGTTCATCTATCTAATTATCCGTTTATCTATCTGATTATCCGTTTATCTATCTGATCATCCGTTTATCTATCTGATTATCCGTTTATCTATCTGATTATCCGTTTATCTATCTGATTATCCGTTTATCTATATGGTTATATGTTTCTTTTTATAATTATCTTCTTATCCATCTAACTATCCGTTCATCTATCTAATTATCCGTTTATCTATCTGATTATCCGTTTATCTATCTGATTATCCGTTTATCTTTCTGATTATCCGTTTATCTTTCTGATTATCCGTTTATCTATCTGATTATCCGTTTATCTATCTATAGTTATCTGCTTGTATATCCATATATCCGTTTATCTGTGTAATTATCCGCTTGTCTTTATAATTTTTCTGTTTATCTAGTCATCCATTTATCAATCTAATTATCCGTCTATTTTTATAAATGTCCATTTATTTGTCTGTTTATCCGTTTATCTGTACATTCATCTGTCTATCCGTTTATGTGTCTGATTATCTGTTTATCTTTATAATTTTTCTGTTTATGTATCTAATTATCAATCTACGTTTCAATGTTTTCATAATTATCTCCTTTGTAATTCAGGGCTTTTAACGTGCAGTTGTACCCAAAATGTGCAGTTCTAAATGTATTTTGTGCAGTTGTAGAAGCACTTCTGTACAGTTAAAACTAGCAAAAAATGGTCATTGTCCTCCGATTGGAAGTAATTTATCATGGAGGATGGAAAAAGAAAGGAGTTATGCAGTTCTAAAATTTCCTCAAAAACAGCCCTGTTTTAATTTCTTTTCTTCGTTCAGTTTCTTCTTTTCTCTTCGTTCTGCCTGTCCTTCTCTCTTTCTCTATAGATCTATGTTTCTCTATTTCTTTCTTCTCTTTCTTTCCACACTCCACTTCTTTCCTTCCCTCTGATTTCCCGCTCGTTCTTTATTTCCTGGCAACAACAACTAGACTAAGCTGTTTGTTCTCCGTGCGGCTAATGTAGATCGGCTGTTGAAGACGATGATAGATGGCCGGGCGTCATTAAAATCATAGTACGACGAATTACCCAGCATGCCTCAGCAGAGTCTCGTGCAAACTCTCGCGAGATTTCCTTCGCGCGTAAACATTCATCTCTGTCGTCTGCGCCGGGTCGTCTGAGCCAAGTGGACTTACCGCTAGATGGAGTACGCTGCGATCGCTTTTAAAACCTTGTTACCCGCTTGGCTGGTCAGCGAAGGGGGGTGGGCGGGTGAGGCGGGGTGGGTGAGACGGTGGGGGTGGGGAGGAGTCGGGGTGGGGGAGGGTGGAGGGGTGAGGTGGAGCGGCCAGCGGCGATTAGAAGCGTTTAAATGAAGTAGTTTATGCGTCGTCCATTAAAGGCTTTCGACAAATTTACTACGCGAACGATTGCGGAATTAACGATGGAAGAAGAAGAAGGACTGGAAGGGTTACGAGGCAGATGGAAAGATGGATGGGTGGATGGGTGGGTGGATGGATGAATGGGTGGGTTGGAATTTGGATAGATGGACGAGTGAGTGGAACAACGAATGGATAGATGGAATATAAATTTGGATGTATCATCAGATTCATATATCCATCCTGCTAACCATCTATTCCTTCCTTCCCTTTCTACATCCATTCTGCCATTCATCCTTCCATACTTTCACTATTTCTGTCCTTTCTCCTTCCACCCTTCCTTTTTTCCTTTCTTTTCTTCCTTTTATCCCTCGATCCATCCAACCATTCTTCCTTTCTTCCATTCCACATTGCCTCCATCTTTCCATCCATCCTACCTTCACTCCCTCATTCCGTCCATCCATCCGTCCGTCCATCCGTTCTTCCACCCGTCCCTATGTCCTCCTCAGTATCCACGAGTCGGTCGGTCAGTGAGTCGGTCGAGCGATGCTGCCGCTGCAGCTGAGTCTGTCCGAACATAATAGTCAAATTATAAGGTCTCCTATTTTCCGGGCGAGTGGCGATAATGAAGGAGACGAAGGAGACAGCAGCAGTAGCAGCCGACCAGACCCAAGCCAACCCCCCCCCCCCCCTCCAGCCTCAGACCCTCCTCGTCGTCCGTCGCCGATTCCACCGACCCCGGGCGGGAGAGGGGGACGGGCGGGCGGACGGGGGTCCATTGAGGCCCTAATGAGAACGGCTTGCGAAATGAGGACATTGGACGGCGCTTATTCAGGCAACAGCAAGCGCCGGCTATTAACGCTAAGTCCGCCGCCGCTGCTGCCTCGGTCGACCACCGGCGAACGGGACCGATTGAGCCCCACTCTCCCCTCTCCCCGTTTCCCCTCCCGTCAGCCGCCCGAAAATTTATCACGGCATTATATTTTCGCATGCAATTTAGCACGTCTGCCAATCACGACCAACAATGATGCAGAATGGGAGAGGTGGGGGGGGGGTATGGAGAGGAGAGAGGTGGGGATGGAGAGGGAAGCGAGGTGAGAGAGTGAGAGGGAGTTGAAGAGAGGGAGAGGAAAGGACAGGAGGAGGAAGGAAGAAAGTGAAGGAGAGACGCATGGTGGGTGGGAAAGAAGGATGTATTGGAAGAAGGGAGGATGTGACGGGGATGGAAAGAGGAGGCAGGAAAAAGGAGGAAAAGGCCGGAAGGAGAGAGGCAGGCAGAGAGATGAAATTATTGAGCCAGGAATGAAGCCTTGGAGTGAGAAAGAGAAAGAACGATGAAGAGAAGGAAGGAGAGTGTGACGGAGAGTGGGTACAGGAGAGAGGGAAGGAGAGAGGAAAGGAGAGGAAGGAAACTGTTTAGTTATCATTTGCTTAGTAAGTGGTGGTCTACCTCGCATACTTTTCCCTTTGAGGGAGGAAGGGAAGGGAAAAGGATGCGAGGTAGACCAAGAACAATGCGGCTGGACTGGATGCTGACAGAAGATGGGTACAGTGGACTGAAAAGAGAAGCGCAGAACAGAGAAAAATGGCGTCATTGGATATATGAACCTGCCTGACGGCAGAGAACATGAAGAAGAAGTAAGATATCGGATTTCAAAATGATATCCTATCATTATATCTGCGTGTGTTAAGATCGAATCATCACAACCGCTCACTATTCAAAAGACAATTTTTAACGCAGTCAATTACGAACCTTTGAAGTTATCGATTTGTTATTATTGCAATCTGCTGTAGCTGTAAATTTATATAGCGCCGCTTTAAATGCACACAATGCAGAGGCACACTGCCGCACACACAGTGCGAAAGACCCAGAGAAAATAAAGTGATTTTTTTTACAACACAAAGATGTATTTGTTTGTATGTGCACTTGTTATAGCGCCCCTTCAGCTCTCGCGGCGACCTGAGGTGGATTCGAACCTCGAACCTTTCGGCTCAAAGGCAACAACGCCACCACTACACCACCGCGCCCCACACATTTATCACATAGGCCTACAAATAGGCAAAACAAAATCTTTAACGGTTCGTAAATGGTTGTGTCAACAATGTTTGGACGATTCTTATAATATGTTATATAATATATATATATATCTATATGTATAAAAATGAAACTTTCCAACCGTGCGCTATGAGTGTTTTCGAAAACTGACGAACCGATTGTTTTGAAATTTTTACAAAACCTTCCATTCCAATAGAACCGTGTTGTATTATGTTTTTTTCCGAAAAAACCCAATCTTTTCCACAAAAAGAGAACTTTGAAATCCGTTCGACCGCCATGTGCAAATTATACATGTCCCAACGTCCATGAGGGTTGCCAGATTTCGGAAACGTTTTTGTCGCGACATCACGTTGAAAAGTCGCCCAAAAGTCGCGAGATGACCAACTTCGATCTGGGTTGCCCAAAAGTCGCCCAAAAGTCGCGATAGGGCATATGTCGCTGTCGGGAAGGAACGTGTGAGGGAGGAAAGAAGGAAGAGGGAGCGGGACAAAGAGGGAGTGAAGGAACCGGAGGGGAGGGATGGAGAAGAATGGGAGGGGAGGGGTAGAAGGAGGAGGGGGAGGAGGGGGAGGGGAGGGGGAGTGGAAGGAGAGGCGGAGAGGAGGGGGAAGAGGGAGGGAGACGTTGGAGGGGGAGGGGAAAGGGAGGGGGACGGAGAGGGGACGGGGAGGGGAGGAGGGAGGGGGAGGGGAAGGGGAAGGGGCGGCGGAGGAGAGGGGGACAGGGGGAGGGGGACGGGGGAGGGGAGGGGACGGGGAGGGGGATGGGGGACGGGGAGGGGGAGGGGAGGGAGACGGGGGAGGGAAGGAGGCAGATGACAGTCTTTTCTGCCACAGCAACGCGTGGCCGGGTACAGCTAGTATATGATATTATATATATTATAAATATATATATATAATATTATAATGGACGACTATGACGATAAACACATCAAAGCAATAGATCGGCGATCGCTTGCACACTTTCTCACGCAGGCATTTTGCATTGAGTGTCATTCTCGCGTTAATCTGTTGGACTCGTTCGTTTTTAGAGCTGCAATCGATCGAGGAAAGAAACAGGGCTTTTCTAACGGGCAATAATTAGGTCAGTCCCTAAATCACGGTCAAAAAGTGAAAAAATCACGGCATACTTTTGCAAAAATCCAAAAATTCACGGCACCGTGATTTTCCGTGATTTTTCACATTTTCATCACTTTTTGTGTAAGAAACGTTTTAAATGGTTGCACAAATGAGTATTTATGAATGAGTCTTCACTTGTCAGCGGCGTCTTTCACTTTCCAAAACAGAAATTCTTAAATTAAATTAATTATTCCGCGCTGTTTTTGGTCGTCGGCGCCGTTTTTGACGTGTTTCGCAACCATTTTTAACGTGTTTTTACAAAAAAAGTGCTGAAAATGTCAAAAATCACGGAAAATCACGGCAAATGGCAAAATTCACGGCAAAGGGCGAAATTCACGGCAAACGGCGAAATTCACGGTTTTCGTGATTTCCGTGAATTCGTGATTTAGGGACTGCCCTAGCAATAATGTAGCCTACACCAACTGTGCAGTTCTAAATGGATTTGTGCAGTTGTAGAAGCACTTCTGCACAGTTAAAACAACCAAAAAGGTCATTATCTTCCATTTTTAGGCCTAGAGTAATTTACCCTAGAGGATGGGAAAAGAAAGAAGTGGTTGTGCAGTTCTAAAAATTCCTTAAAAACAGTCTTGGAAAGAAAGCCCAGTGATTGGTGCAATAGGAGGAGGAGGAGGAGGAGGAGGAGGAGGAGGAGGAGGAGGAGGAGGAGGAGGAGGAGGAGGAGGAGGAGGAGGAGGAGGAGGAGGAGGAAGAGGAGGTGGAGGAGGTGGAGGAGGTGGAGGAAGAGGAGGAAGAAGAGGAAGAGGAAGAGGAAGAATAGGAAGAAGAGGAAGAAGAGGAAGAAGAGGAAGAGAAAGAGGAGGAGGAAGAAAAGGAGGAGGAAGTGGAGAAGGAAGAGGATAAGGAGAAGGAGGAAGAGGAGGAGGAAGAGAAGGAGAAAGAGGAGGAGGACGACGACGACGAAGACGAGGAAGAGGATGAAGAGGGGAAGGAGGAGGATTGGCCATGGCAGATCCGATCAATTGTCGCTGCAGCTGTGGATCCTCATTAGATCGCCATCCAATTAATCGGAATCTCCTCATCATCAGAATCATCATGGCAAATAAATCGGTTCTTTCAGAGTGGCACAACGAAGCTGTGCGTGACCTGCGATTAGCGGTCGACCTCAAGAGAAGACCCCGCCGATTCAAGGAGAGAGGAAGAGGGACAGTCGCACCCCGTAGAGTAAAGCATGCAATATATAGATGTCTATGTGTAAGGAGATGTTCTTCGCCGCTCTTACTTGTTGTCTTCCTTCTCCGTCTGCGTCATCTTCCATTCCCCCTCCTCGTTCTTCTCTTCCTCTCTTCATATCTCGCATATTGTCCCCATCTGCTTCTCTTTCTTCCTGCCATATCTCACGATCCATGCCTTCTTCTTTTCCTCCTCCTTCCCCTACTCCTCTTCCTCCTCGTCGTCGTCCTTCTCCTTATCCTTCTCCTCGTCTTCTTTTCCTCCTCTTTGTCCTCTCCTCCTCCTTCTCCGCCATCCCCTCTCCCGTCAATATAACGTAATATAACAAGATAATTTATATGGCGCTATTGCGGCTGGATAGGTCAGTATACAATCAAAATGTATACAATTATTATAGACGCAGACCTGGATGCAGACCAAATCTTTGCGAACCTGCAATTTAAAATGTCACCCGTAATTAATTGGCAGCTATTATAAGAACCATGCAGAGAAGCGACAGACCTATTTCGATTTCAAATTTTACACGCCCGCCCGTCATATCGACGGGCGGATGTGTAAAATTTGAAATCGAAATAGGTCGAATGGAATGCAAAGTTGGGTTTTTGGGGAAATATTGCGTTTTTTCCCCAAAAAAAGCATCTTGCAACACGGTGGTATTCGAATGGAACGTTTTCGTAAAATTTTCGAAACAATCGGTTAAGAACTTTCTGAGAACACTCATAACATAGGAAGTCATGTTACATTTTTATTTATATAGATTATAGTCGGCTGAACGCTTCTTACTCGGCGCGGTGCGATTTAGCCATTTCGGATTTTGCGTGCCGATCGCATCGCGACCCCGTCGTTTGAGGGGCAGGGTAACGGACTGTCGTTCGTGCCCGAGAAGAATCTGGCGGTAATTGGGTGTTGTTATCTGTGAATGAAATCAAATGAATCGGTTTGCTGTGGTCGATGCATGATGCACCGATAAGATCTTACGACAAACAATATGAAGAGGTAATCATGGGTTAAATTGGTCTCGCCCGACCGCTGGCGCCCTCCCATTTGCTCGGCCACCTAGCGATCGACGGCAATGCACGATGCCAGATGGCTGACGCAACCGACCAACCAAACGAGCATACGCCATGTTATAGTTTCTTGTTAAATATATTATATATATATATGTATACACAAATAAGTTATATATATATATATATATATCTGCGGTTTTATCTATATATAATGTAAATTTATAGACGCGAAACAATTTGATATATTGATATAGTTATATACAATTATACATATATATATATATATATATATGTATATATATATAAGACAATGCCATATATGAGAGGGAAATGTAGTCAGATGGTGGATAGGGGAAGAAGAGTATATGGAGCGGCTGGGGGTGAAGGGTACGGGGAGTTGGGGTGGGAGATCAATAGACGTCGCGAGTCGTGAGCTGTGTTCGTCTTATAGGCTATAGCAGAAGGAAATGACGTGGCAGTATGGAAGCGGAGGGGGGGGGCATACATATTGGGGTAATTCGCGGGTCATGCATAGGTTGTGATTAAAACGATAGTTGTGATTAAAACGATAGTTGTGATTAAAACGATAGTTCCTATCTATAATAGTCGTTGTTCTCGTCTGTTTGTCGTCGTCATTGTCGTTGTCGTCGTCATTATCAGATGCGACTGTCGTTGTTGTCGTTGTTGTTGTTGCTGCTGCTGCTTCTGCTGTCTTGAACTGTACAAGTCCCTCAAGTCCTTTTACTTTGTTCGTGGTTGGGCTGGGAGCGCCTCTGAGTAGTTTCTTGAAGGGGCGCTATATAAATGCTCTTAATGAATGAATGAATTAACAAACGAATAAATGGATGAATGAATGACTGAATGAATGAATGAACAAACGAATGAATGAATGAATGAACAAACGAATGAAGGAATGAATGAATGAATGAATGAATGAATGAATGAATGAATGAATGAATGAATGAATGAATGAATGCCTCTATATACTTGTAGTCCTCTATGCTCTTAGTCATCTCCACTTTGCTACATATACGAGTGAGCATGCATATAAGTGAGTGAGTCACTAAATGAATGAATGAGATGCAGGCGACAATGTTACTGTTGTTCTTGCTACAACAATAGTTGCTGCTGCTGCTGCATGCTGTTGCTGCTGCTGATGCTGCTGATGCTGATGCTGCTGATGCTGCTGATGCTGTCGACGCATCTTCCGCTGCATGTTCTTCATTCGAGCGGAACCTGGATTGAGCGCCGATGTGGCATGCACGCAGGATGGATGGACGGAGGAAGAGGATGCTGAGGAGGAAGAGGATGCTGAAGAAGGAGGATGGATGGGAAAGGGATGGGGGCCGGGGGAAATGCGGTCGATGGCCGAGGGTGGGATGGGGTTGGAGTGGGGTGGGTGGGGGTGGGGTGGGGTGGGATGGGCGATGCGTTTGGGCGAAATCCTTTAAAAGGAGAACTTCTTCATTTATTCATAGATAGAGTCGCAATTTCTCGTCCGATTCCCTCGACCGTACTTGAGCACAATCCACCGAGGACTGTGCGAGAGAATAGGGAGGAGGAGAAGGTGGAGGAGGAGAGGAGATGGAGGAGAAGAAGGAGATGAGGAAGAGAAAAAGGAGGAGGAGAAGGAGAAGGAGGGAAGGAGAAGAAAAAGACGAAGAAGAAGAAGAAGGAGGAGAAGGTGGAGGAGGAGAGGAGACGGAGAAGGAGCAGGAGAAGGGGAGGAGGAGAGAGGAGGAAGAGAAGGGGAGGAGGACGAGGAGAAGAAGGAGGAGGAGAAGAAGAAAAAAGAAGAGGAAGAAGAAGAAGAAGAAGAAGAAGAAAAAGAAGAAGAAGGAGGAGGAGGAGAAGGTGGAGGAGGAGAGGAGACGGCGAAGGAGCAGGAGGAGCAGGAGGAGGAGAAGAAGTAGAAGAAGGAGAAGGAGAAGGAGGAGGAGGGAAGGAGAGAATTGGAAGAAAGATAACAAAAGGAGTAGCAGAAACAGAACTAATATAAACACAAGAACTATTATAAGAGCCAAAAGACGAGAAAAGCAAGAACAACAAGACGAAAAGGAGGACAAGAGCAAGATCAAGAACACGAACACAAAGAGCAAGAACAAGAAGAAGAGGAGTCCAAATCGGCAGTGGTGCACGGCGGTGGTTATGAGGCGTTGGTGGCCTGTTGCGTCGGGGGTAGGAGAGGGAGGTGTGGAGGAACTGCATATATTGGCAGCAGCAGAAACATCGCCTGATCCCAGCGATCGGCTGATGTCTCATCCTCTGCAACAGCACAAACAGCGTCGATAGCCGAAGACAACACGAGAAGATATAAAAGCGATATCATCAATGTTTCATGGCTATAATACAACTCGGTAGTTGCATGCGCCGCGGCGTCGACGGCGGCGTCGGCGGCGGTTGCCCTTAAGCGCCCGCCTGCCCGCCGGGTCGACTAGACCCTGTCGCGTCGCTGTCCGTCTACGACCCTCAAGGGGGCAGTCGACGTAAGCCTTAGGCAAAATGTTTAAACAATAACTTAATACGACTGCCGTTTAGTGCCATTTATGCGCCGCGCCGAGCACTAGTTGATTGAGGAAGATTTCTTACGATACACCGGACGATCGAACGCTCGTGCGCCGACCGGGTCCCACGGGCGCTGTTGATTTGCGCCCAGAGGAGCGATTCCACTTCCGTTTCAGCAGCAGTGCTTCATCCGAATGATCCTCATCTATAATACTACTCGACTATATATGATCCTCCACACCCTCCTCCTCCTACTTCTCTTCATCCTCCTCTTCTTCCTCCTCCTAGTTCTCCTCGTCCTCTTACTCATACCCCACCTCCTCCTTCTCTTCCTCTCCTCCTCTTCCTTCTTCTCTTCCTCGTCCTCCTCGTCCTCCTCCTCCTGATCCTGCCCCCTCCTCCTCCTAATGCCACCTCCATCAATCCATTTCTCACAGCAGGCGATCAACTGCGCGATGCCTGT
>OX243827.1:19470854-19586071 GCA_945859605.1 Lumbricus rubellus | reverse complement strand
CCTCCCCCTAATGCCACCGTCATCTATTCGTCCATTTCTCACTGCAGGCGATCAACTGCAGGCGATGCCTGTTAGTGTTTACGGCCAAACTTGCACCATCGGCACATAGTCTATACAAGCACACAGACACAAGCACATGCACTCACAAACACACCAAACACACACACACGCATCTACACATGCACGCGCACACACTCGCACACCCGCACACGCACATATTCAACAATTCAATTGTACATAGACATAGACATATGTTTTATTGATCCCAACAATTCAATTGTATTGTATTGTATTTAAACATTTATAACCTAACCCTAACCCTAACCCTAACCCTAACCCTAACCCTAACCCCTAACCCTAACCCTAACCCTAACCCTAACCCTAACCCTAACCCTAACCCTAACAATCCTAACAATTCTAACAATAACCCTAACAATTCAATTGTACATGTATGCTTAACAAAGTAGACATAATCAGCAGTAAGAAAATAATCAAAGTGAATAAGTATAGAATAAGAGTGAGGGAACAAATAGGCACACCAAAAGGGACAAGTCCAGCTAAGTAACCGCCTAATTAACAAAGTGAAGTGTAAAAGTAAAAACTGAAAGGAGAATTGGAATGCACAGATGTTACTTAACTAAGAAAAAAATTATTATCAGAACAAATGTAGTAAACACTACACAAAAAATTCAGAGAAAGAATACAAACAAAAACAGACAAACAATCAATAGACAAACAATCAAAGAAATCAGCATTAGCATGAGAAACTTCTCATGCTTTACGAATGACTATCGGAAGTTTATTCCGTAAAACAGGTCCTTGGAATTTAATGGAGAATTATTTTTGCATACATATTTACAAATACACATTAACACACACACACACACACAAACACACACACATGCACTCCCATATATATACATATATATAATATATATATATATGATCATTTAAATCAGGGGTGTCAACGAGCTGGCCCGCGGGCCATTTCTGGCTCGCCGACGATTTTTTCCGGCCCGCGGAGTCTTCCGTAAAGATTAAAAAATTATTTTGAATGTTGTCAAAACTTAATAAGAAACGAAAAGTGGACATTGAATCAAGATCTTTTCGCGATATTTGGACTTTTCTGGGAATTGGCTGACCAAGTCCGCAGTTCCCTATCATGCAGATCACTACCCAATTTTGCTCAGGAACTTCGACACTCTGGCCCGCCACTTGTTAGAAAAATTTTACACTGGCCCGCGACTAGTTAGAAGATGTTCACACTGGCCCGCCACAAAAAAAGGTTTGACACCCCTGATTTAAATGAAGAAGTGTACAATACACACTACACATGTAAGAACCGCTCGTTAACAGAATCACAACATATATTTAATACAAGTACACTCGTTCCACATTTGCTGCAGGGCTCTCTTACTCCATCCTTCCCCATTTCTCCTTCCCCCATTCTCCTCCCCCATTCCCCTCCCCAGCCGCCATTAGAAGACGAACGCCTTTCAGTTAAGCAAGTGACGCTCGTCTGAATAATTCATCGCTTCCTAATTCAGCCGAAAAACTCTTCGCCCGCCATTACGACAAACGCCGCCGACCGCAGCCGACTCACGACCGAAACGCCGGCGGCGGCGACGACGGCGGCGAACGGCGCATGTGTCTAATGCACCGAACGGCGTCGGCGAAACGTCCTAACAGTTTAAGTCGTCGACGGCGCATACGTCTTAAATGGGATAAAGGAGAAAGAACGCTATATAAATGCCTCACCAGACTAATGTCACAGTACATATATATATATATATATATAATTATGTATATATATATTAAAGTTTCATAATGACGTTATCATGGCTTCACAATGACACATAAGAATACATGAATAATTATATACAACACGTATTTTTAATATACATGTATATATATATATTCACATATATGTGCACTTATATTTATATATGTATATCACTTTTGGACAATAATATACATTCGTGTGTATATATATATATATATCTATACGTATGCATACATTTGCAATATTGTTGTTTAAGCTATTTGTTAACCAATGATCATATAATTATATGTATATATATAACGTCTTCATATATATATATATATATATATATATATGCATTATTGATATGGACATGGCAATCAGTGGTAATTCTCATCATTCGAATTGCCTCGATGTATACATGCATGCACTTGCCATAAATGCGAATTGCACCATCACGACTAATGGATAAGAAATTCGAAATGCAATCTGATTTATATATTGTAAGTGTCTTATAAACGCGTCGCATTCGCAAATCACATTATCCCTCTCTGTTCCTCTCTGTCTGTCTCTGTGTGTCTGCCTGTCTACCTCTGTCTATCCCTTTATCTGAAATGGCTGCGCGACTTAAGGCGCTATATAAATTGTCATCGCTGCATTTGACGAGTATGCTGTAAGCTCGTTAATGACTTTATGCCGATACGCGACGCTTTTATACGTCGGATTGTATGTACATGTATGTATGTATGTATGTATGTATGTATGTATGTATGTATGTATGTATGTATGTATGTATGTATGTATGTATGTATGTATGTATGTATGTATGTATGTATGTATGTATGTATGTATGTATGTATGTATGTATGTATGTATGTATGTATGTATGTATGTATGTATGTATGTATGTATGTATGTACATACGTATGTATGTATGTATGTATGTATGTATGTATGTATGTATGTATGTATGTATGTATGTGTGTATGTATGTATGTATGTATGTATGTATGTATGTATGTATGTATGTATGTATGTATGTATGCATGTATGCATGTATGTATGCATGTATGCATGTATGTACATGTATGTATGTATGTATGTATGTATGTATGTATGTATGTATGTATGTATGTATGTATGTATGTATGTATGTATGTATGTATGTATGTATGTATGTATGTATGTATGTATGTATGTATGTATGTATGTATGTATGTATGTATGTATGTATGTATGTATGCATGTATGTATGTATGTATGTATGTATGTGTGTGCATATGTGTGTATGTATGTATGTGCATGTATGACAACAGCAGCAACAACAACAACAACAACAATAACAACGACAACAGCATCAACAATAGTTACCACAACGTCATGAGCATCGTCGATTCGTCATGAGAGAGGTGTCTATGTTGTAAAAATAATTATTGTATAGCAGCAATTAAAATTATCTTTGTTGCTGCATAGTTTTCTGCAGAAATGAATTGATTATAATAAAATACTATTGTTAGTATTGGAATAAGTAAGCGATTGAAGATGCAAATCGTTTATGACGAAACCTGTTAAATGATTGCTTTTGAATCCACCTGATTTATTGCAAATAATAATAGTAAATAATCGATCATTCATCACAATTGACCACCTGCTGCTGTTGCTGCTGCTTCTGCTGCACTTGGTATTGAGGGAAACCAGATTGCACCCCAATGGCATGCACCAAGTAGTCGGGAAGGGGGTATGAGATTTCAGTGTCCTCCTCTTCATGTTACATCTCTTTGTTCGCACAACTACATCTTGTCCTCATCCGCATATTTCATCCCTCCCTCTTTCCCTACTCTCCGTTCTTCCGTCCGTCTCTGCCTGTCTTTTTGTCTCCTTCCATCCATCCCTCTCTCCTTCCCTCCTTGCAGTGTCGCCTGTCAGGCTATCTCTTTCTCTATCTGTCTGTCTGTCTGTCTGTATCTCTCTGTCTCTCTGTCTCTGTCTCTGTCTATGCCTATGTCTCTGTCTCTGTCTGTCTGTCTGTCTCTCTTTCTGTATGTGTGTGCGTGTGTGCGTCCCAATCTTTCTCTCAATACCTTAATTCCCTGTATCTCGCGTAACCTATCCAGTATCCAAATAACCAAATTCCCCCACCTCCTCCTCTGTGCTTTTCTCTCTCTTTCCCCCACTACATGTATACCTGGCCTAATTCTTTCCCGTACCCTCTCTTTAGACGTCTCTCTCATATCGTCTCTCTGCATGTCCCTTCCTCTCCGCATGCCTCTCTGTCTGTCTGCCTCTCTGTCTGTCTGCCTACCTGCTTCTCTTTCCTTGTCGTACAGCTTCTTGTAAATATATGATGGATTGACTATAGTAGCAAACGAAGGACATCGCGACTATTAAACTGACCAATTCATCCGATCCCCTCAAACATAAGACGATTGCTTGAATTATCATTGCAACGGGAGCACTGCATTGCTCCGAAAATCAAAGCTCCGAAAATCAAAGCTCCGAAAGTTAACTGTTGAGAAATCAAAGCTACGAAAAGTCAAAGCTACGAAAAGTCAAAGCTCCGAAAAGTCAAAGCTCCGAAAATCAAACCTCCGAAAATCAAACCTCCGAAAATCAAACTTCCGAAAATTGCTGAGAGTTTTTAATGGTCGGACTTGAAAGAGCATGAATTTGAATCGCTTTTGTTTGACTAAGAATCAAAGAGGGCTAGCTTTGGTGTGCTTGTGAAACTTGAACGAAGTTGAATTGCTTAGTGATTCGATAATTTCGTAATTGGTCGGACTTTGTTTGAAGTATACGCTTTTGTTTGACCAAGAATCAAAGGTGGCTAGCTTTGTTTGACCAAGAATCAAAGAGGGCTAGCTTTGGTGTGCTTGTGAAACTTGAACGAAGTTGAATTGCTTAGTGATTCGATAATTTCGTAATTGGTCGGACTTTGTTTGAAGTATACGCTTTTGTTTGACCAAGAATCAAAGGTGGCTAGCTTTGTTTGACCAAGAATCAAAGAGGGCTAGCTTTGGTGTGCTTGTGAAACTTGAACGAAGTTGAATTGCTTAGTGATTCGATAATTTCGTAATTGGTCGGACTTTGTTTGAAGTATACGCTTTTGTTTGACCAAGAATCAAAGGTGGTTAGCTTTGTTTGACCAAGAATCAAAGAGGGCTAGCTTTGGTGTGCTTGTGAAACTTGAACGAAGTTGAATTGCTTAGTGATTCGATAATTTCGTAATTGGTCGGACTTTGTTTGAAGTATACGCTTTTGTTTGACCAAGAATCAAAGGTGGCTAGCTTTGTTTGACCAAGAATCAAAGAGGGCTAGCTTTGGTGTGCCTGCGAAACTTTGGTTCAGCCAATCAGCGAAGTTTAAATGCTGAGAGCTTTCTCAATTACTTTATAAACTGAGTAGACTGCAAAGAGAGATGTTCTTCAGCATTATTACAAGATAAACAGTTTGATACTCATAATTTCATCGTCTTCCTTAACATTTCTTAAGCTTTGCAATGGCTAGTTCATTTACATATTCTCAAATGGGCTCCCGTTTGCTTGCAATAGATGGCTACTTATATCAACACAACAAATCTTACACCCAGAGATGCCACTACATCTACGATGGCTCCGTGACAGTCTGAAGGAGGGAGTCAAGATCGTCACCAGCACAGATCACACGGCCGAGGAAGTGATGAAGGACCACTGGACTCTGCACAGAGGCAAGTTCGAACCAGGCAAAGAACCACTATATAAAAGGACTAAAGAATTCTTTGATTGTATGTTTCAGGAATGCAAGGGACCGGTGTTTCAGAACTCGCCACCTTGGAAGAACAGACACATCGATGTCGACCTATCGCTGACAGGATCCATCGACAAGAAGACCGTATCACCGGAAGTGCAGAAGACGCTCGCCCTGGAGACGATCAGCAGGTATCAACATCGCGTCTGCATCTACACGGACGGATCCAAGTACGAGGACACCGCTGCAGCAGCAGTCGTCATCCCCGACATCGGATACAGACGAGTCCTACGACTGGCCGACTCGTCCAGTGTGTATGCAACGGAGCTGACGGCGATACGAGACGCTATCGACTGGATCTGCGACAACAACCGGAAGTGCGACAAGACAGCGTTCGCCATCTTCACCGATTCACTCAGCGCTGCTGAATCGGTGAAGGATCAACGATCCGATTCCAGACCGACACTGATGATGGAGGTGATCGACAGCATCAACAGACTCGAACCGAAAGTGGTCTCGGTCGTCTGGATCCCGAGTCACGTGGGCATCTGTGGAAACGAGGAGGCTGACACAGCGGCGAAGGAAGGACTCCAGCTTCCGACGGTCAACTCTACAACGTACATCGAGAGGAAGGAGATGATCGCGAAGATCGACCGCTACGTTCTGGAGAAGTGGCAGCAGGAGTACACCAACGATCCGAAGGCCGCCTTCTACAAGGAGATCGAGCCGCTTGTGTCAACCAGGATCAAGTACACGGATGCTCCGCGGAAGCTCGAGGTTCAGATGACGAGACTACGACTGGGTCGAGTTCTGCTGAACCAGTGGCTTCACAAGATCAAGCTACACCCGGATGGCAACTGCGAGGACTGCAACGTTCCGGACACCATCGATCATCTTCTGCTGGAGTGCTCGCGGAAGGACATCAGCCGAAAGATCCGCAACAAGTGCCAAGAACTTGGAGTCGCCTGCACCACGAGGAACATCTTGCAGATCACGGGTCTGCAGAGGGAGGTGGTAAGGCTGATCGGTGAGATCAAGGATGGTAAGATGCTTTAAGGGGGTTTCCCCCCTAAAGCCTAAACAACAGATCTAACCATAAAAAATAGAGGAATGTAAACATAGCATAATACCATGCACTACCTGATATATATTATGCACTACCTATTTTATATATATATATATATATAATAGGTAGTCTGTATAAAATATAGTCTGTATAAAATACATTATTTTATATAATACTACCATGTATATAATTCATTCATTACTGTGATATCTCATTGTGTATATAGCGAATCATATGAGTAAAGCCTGAGAAATACCAAAAATATATACAAAAAACAATTATAAAAAAACCCACATTGTCTTATTAATGCATGTTCGTGTGTTAAGTGTTGTAGATACAGAAAGAAAGAGAAGCATCAACAACAGCTCAGACCGAAGAAACTGATGCTGCTCCTGCAGTGGACCAGTTTCATCGACCTTTTGTATATAATAATTGAATTGTATATAAGAAGCACTGCATAGACTTAAGTGTAATATTATGTGTTCATCTGCCTGAAGTGAGGTGGTGCCGGCACAAGTGCTTCATTGCACTTGATCTGGAGCCGTCTTACGATGTGTAGATGATAATACTTTAAAATATTATGTTGTAACTATATCATGCACATCACTCATACATCAATGTTCATCATCTCATTGTGTATATAAATGAACTATAGACGTAGATTAAAATCTGAAAAATACCAAAAAAATAGATACAAAAAACAATTGCAAAAAACACACATTAAATTATTAATATATATATATATGTATAGAAAGTTTTGTAGATACAGATATGAGGGAAGAAGGACACATCGAGACTCGAGAAACAACCGAGAGGACGAGAGGAACACCGGATAAGGAAACAAACAACATGAAACAACAGGAAAGTAGAAACAACTCGAAAGACTGTAAAGGCCCTTTGGTCATACACGGTCGTTAAACTTCCATTATTGTCCTTACACCCGTAAGTGTGATTGTAAAAGAGTTAGTTATTGGTGCTGCGAGAGACGGCATGACCTAAATTGCAAGGTCACCGTCGTGACAGATGCCGACGGAACAATTATCAAGGGAGCATCTGCCCTTCACGAACATGACGTGAGCAGTGGTCGCACCGAAGCTCTAACGGTCCGCCATGACCTTCTCGTCGAGGCGGCACGTCGTCCGGAAGCTGCTCCAACTGCTATATTGAATGAGTTCGTTACACCTCAAGTAGTCATGAGCCTGCCCGGCGAAGTGGCGATGAAGCAGGCGATCCAACGTCGGAGGAGAGCCCTTCGACCCACGGACCCTACGACTGCTGCTGACGTTCTAATCAGCGGGGTGTGGACGAAGACGCTGGATGAAGAGGAGTGGTTCTTGGGGGATACAGTGATAGGAGACGACAAATGTTACATATTCGCGACGGAGGCTAATCTTAGGAACCTAAACGTAAGTTTTTTTTAACATGCTGTTTGATTAAAAATTATGGTAGTAATATGATTTGCAACAAAGTCGGTTGGGAGTCACTGGACCGTGACTGGTGGAGTATAGATGTCCTTATTTGGCTATCGAATGATACATGTAATGAAGGCTTCTGTGTCAACGGTTGTATATTTTACCTGTATAATATGTAGACTCAATAGGCCTTCGTTTTAGGGCTTTAACGTCAGTTTCAGGCTCTAGTGTCTATATGGGAAGAGGATTAAACACCGCCATCCGAGGTATTAGTTATATTCCAAGAATTCTTTTTTTAACGCAAGCAAATGATTTGTAACAAAGTCGGTTATTTTAAATATCTCTATTATGAAATACTTCTGTTCAACATAATTATATTTGACGACTTTGATTTCTTTATGTAGGCCTCTGACCTATGGCTTGCAGACGGGACCTTTTCTACTGCGCCACGTCAATTTCTACAAATTTACTCATTACACGGTCTCTATCACGGCTCCGTTTACCCCTTTGTCTATGGCTTCATGACGAGACGTTCACAGGAGATGTACCACGCACTACTAAGTTTTCTGGTTGACAAGGCCGCCAGTCTATATGGGATAGATCTGGTTGCACGTAACGTCGCGACTGATTTTGAGAAGGCGTCGATAAACGCTTTCAAGGAGGTGTTCCCTCAAGTCGTCGTCTCCGGATGTCACTTTCACCTCGGACAGGCGGTCATTCGAAAGGTCAATGAGCTTGGCCTTAAGACAACGTACGGCAGCGACTCGGAGTTTGCTCTGCACACTCGCATGCTTTACGGCCTGGCATATCTTCCGACAGCGGACGTACCGGCTGCGCTGGAAGTTATTCGCTTGTCGATGCCGCCCGCTGGTCAGGCTATAATAGAGTACTTCGATAGAACCTACGTTAACGGACCTGTCATTCGAACGATGAGGTCTCAAGAAAGAGTGCACCGAGAACCGATGTTACCCCCATCTATGTGGAACTGGCGGAAAGGTTTAATAACGATCTTCCAACAACAAACAACCACGTCGAGGCTTGGCACAGGCGTCTGCAAACACTGATCGTCTTCGACCACCCGTCCTTCTTTAATTGTCTGCATAAATTAAGGCAGGAAGAGCGGCACACAGAGGTGTCAATTCTGAGATCTGAGAACGGGTTCCGACGCAAGGTTAAACGACGAAGTGTTATAGAACACGCGAAACGTCTAACGACACTGATGACCGATTTGCGTAGCGGAAAAAAGGATTTAACTTCTTTCCTGCGAGGAGTTGCACATGCCTTTGGTGGTGAGGTTGTCCCTATAGAGGGAGGAGAAGATTCAGACGGATTGGAAGGTACGGCGGGTACGACGAGTGGGCAAGTTCTTGTTGTAGCTGCTACGGCTTCTGATGCGGCAATGGTTCCGCCATTGCCGCGTAGGGGTAGACGACGACTTCGTTCACCAATTTCAGCGAGTGTATCTTCACCGGCTACACGTTGTCGTCTTCGAGATCTCCCAGTTCGCCGGGCAAATGCCGCGTCTACTGCCGCTATTGCTGCATCAGTGGAAGCTTCTGCTTCTACTACCGCCAGTGCTTCTCCGGTTTCACCTGCGACGTCCCCTGCGTCTCCGGCTACAACAGGCGCGCCGATGGGTCCTCTGTGTCCTGTGTGTTTAGTGAATGCAGCCGATACAGTGATAATTCCGTGTGGGCATTGTGGTTGCATAAATTGCTTGCGCCGTGTGATGGGTGAGCCAGAAGTAGCTGCTCCACCTGGAGGGCTACGTTGCCCTGTGTGTCGTTCAATCATCGGAGACCTTGTCAAACTACATTTTGCTGCATAACGGGCACATTTAGGATTTATGTAGAACAATAGTGACAGTCTTGTGTTCTTCTGACATTCTTGTTGAATATTGTAAGAGCCAATATAATAATATTAATATTATATTCCAGAGAACTTACATAACATTATTCTTAATATTACACTATTGTATCCAAAGTTTTATTGTGTCCGTCAGTTTATATTTTATTATAATAATAAAATTTAAAGTTTAAATAAGCTTTTACATTTCGAATCACTCAAGCCATGGTAATCGCTGATGCGTAACAGTCTAATGCTGAGGAACGTTTAATAAAGCTCAAAGCAATTCAACTTCGATGAAGTTTCAGAAGCACACCAAAGCTAGCCCCCTTTGATTCTTGGTCAAACAAAAGCGATTCAAATTCCTGCTCTTTCAAGTCCGACCAATAAAAACTCTCAGCAATTTTCGGAAGTTTGATTTTCGGAGGTTTGATTTTCGGAGCTTTGACTTTTCGGAGCTTTGAAGTATATATTCTTTTGAATTTCGGAAATGTGATTTTCGGAGCTTTGATTTTCGGAGCTTTGATTTTCGGAACTGTGATTTTCGGAGCTATGTAGTATACCCATTGCAACAACCAGCGTCCGTCTGTCTGCCCGTCCGTCTGTCTGTCTGTCTGATTTACTGCCTCACTGTACGTTCGTCTGTCTGTCTGTCTGTGTGTGTGTCTGTCTGTGCGTGTGTCTGTCTGCCTGTCTGTCTGTCTTTCTGTCTGTCTGTCTGTATGTCTGTCTGTCTGTATGTCTGTCTGTCTGTCTGACTTAATGCCTCACTGTACATTCGTGTGTTTGCCTTCCTGTCCGCTTATACGACTGCCCGTCTATGTCTGTCTGTATGTTGATCCGTCTCTGTGTCTGTCTTCTCCATTATAAGCGAATCTATGCTGATTTGATTAAAAGCATAATATAGACGAAAACTATTAAAACACAAATGATTATCGTGTATAATGTTGTTTGTAAACTGTTAACCCATGTTTTAAATCAACCCATACAATCATACATCCGTCCTTTTATGCTCTGTATCTGTCTCTGTCTCTGTCTCTACCTCTGTATTTGTTTCTATATCTGTCTTTGTTTGTCTGTTCCTATATGTCTCTGTTTGTCTGCGTTTCTGTCTCTCACTATATCTCTCACTCTCTTTGTCTTTGTCTCTCTGTCTCTTACTCTTTCACTCTGTCTGTCTTTCTACATGTCTCTGTCTCTATCTCTGTCGCTGTTCATGTCTCTCACTGTCCCTATCTCTATCTCTGTCTCTCTGTCTGTCTGTCCGTCCGTCCGTCGGTCCGTCCGTCTGTCAGTCTCTCCCGCACTGAGTCTTTCGCTCACTCCCTTTCTTTCACCTTCTCTCTCTCCCTGCCGTCCCCACTCACCCTCCATCCCTTCCTCCCACCTCTCCCCTTCTCCCCCCATTCCTCTCCACCACCAACCCCTTTCACCCTCCGCCTTCGAGGGTTACTACTTACTACCCATGCAGCAGTACACACTACGCAGCAGCAGCGAGCCCCTCTTCTTCTTCAATTGGTTCTCCTATCTCGTCGGCGCATCTTCGAATGATGCCGCGCAATTACAACGATAATATCGTTGTTTCGGTCGGGGCCGTGGGTGGGTCGTCGGGTCCCCGTCTGGATTAACCCGATCGAGGACCTTCTCAGGCCCATAAACTGATATCGACGCGGTCGAACCGCCGGACAGCGCGAGTAAGCTGCCAAAAGTCGATGGCAATCGCGTATCTAAGAGCCCCACCCTGTGCGCCGGTCCGTGATGGGGTCAGGTGCGGGGTCAATGGAGCTATGGAGCGCCGTGTGCGCCGCGTCAAAATGAAATCAGAATTCGTTACGATAAGTCGAGGGACCTCGCGACCCGATGGGAAGCCAGTACCGGTCAATCGAAGTTCGTTTGACTCATAATCGATTAGTTCGGAGGGAGGGCCAGGCCGGTGGATGGGAGGGCACCTCGTTGGAGCGGGGGGGGCCCGGCCGGTGGATGGGAGGGCACCTCGTTGGAGCGGAGGGAGGGTCCGGGCGGTGGATGGGAGGGTACCTCATTGGATTGGTGGGGGCCCGGCCGGTGGAATGAGAGGGCACCTCGTTGTAGTGGAGGGAGGGCCCGGGCGGTGGATGGGAGGGCACCTCGTTGGAGAGGCGGGTACAGAAAAATGCGGCCTTATCTGAGCGAAGATGCGATCTGAGGATTGAGGGATGGTGACCCAGTGTCACGGCGTCAGCATCCATCAGACGGTTTAGCGGCGGAGCTGTAGGTGGACGGAGGCGTAGGCGGGGGACTTGGATCGTGGATGGGGTAGAGGCGATCGCCGATAGGGACCCAAGACCTCATATATGGACGGCATCCGGACTCAACTTTCTGTTTGTGGCAAAGTTCGACGAACGTAAAAAAACTGAGGTAAAGGAGAAGTAGGAGAAGATGGAGAAGATGGAGAAGATAGAGAAGGAGGTGAAGGAGAAGGAGGGGAAGAAGAGAAGGAGGAGGCAGAGGGGCAATTTATTGTTGCCAATGGTATATATATATATGCTACTTACTTATTTACTGACTTAATAACTTAATTAATTAATTAGTTAGTTGATTTATTAATTGCTATACAGTGGACAACAGTGTACCGCACAACTCTGCAGCTTTATCTTTAAACTTTAAACCTTATTATTAAGCCGATACTTAATTCAGCTGCAAGGTAACCGAGAAAACTTATCCACGAAGGTATACACATTACAATAATACGACACATCCATGCATGGAATCCACTCAAAAGGCTCGAACGCACAATCGTTGGAGCTCCGACAAAGCGCGCTACGGCATGGGCCACCCTGTCACCTTCAAGGCTTCAACGAGAATGCACTGCATAGTCACACTTCCTGTCACCTGACCTAATTTTCATTGCGCATGCGCGGCGATTCCGACTGGCGGAAGGAAAGGTCAAGCCGTATAGCGCTCGAGGGCAAGATATATGCGCCGGCGAGATAAAGCCGGTAAAGCCACTTTCCCACCTATATACTCTGCTGCTGACGACACGCGGGAAGCCGCACCTGCACACACACACACACACACACACACACACACACACACACACACACACACACACACACACACAAACAAACACACACATACACACACACTCACACACACACGCACACACGCACAAGCACACACACACACACGCTCACACACACACATGCACAAACACACACATCCACACACACACACACACGCATACACACATACGCACACAAACATGCACCCCCCAGCAGCAGGAGAAGCACCGCCGCCGCCAAAGATATAAAAGCCGTAGGGCGTTAGATTAATTTGTCCTCGCCGTGCGTCGCCAAATCACTCTTTTATCTGCGAACATTAATTTCTATTTGTCTTGAGACGCCAACCAACCAATGCGACTTCAGCATCATCATCAGCAGCAGCAGCAGCAGCAGCAGCACCATTCACTGCACCGTGTCTCCTATAGATAGTCCTCCCGTATAATAATATACTCCAGCACCGATGGAACGGAATCGTCCCTCGCTGGCGTCCCCGCCGCCCCACACACTATACTCGATCCCAACAGATGGCCCCCAATAAGTCCATTATCATATATAATCGAACGACTAACAGGATGATTCTCGCCGAAAATACCGGCGTAATTCCGCGCCACAGCAACAGCAACAGCCGCCTAATTGTCTTGGACAAGCGACGCCGTCGCCGACGACTTCGCCGCGCCGCGCCGAGTTTACGGCGCGAAGCGGAGGAGCGCTCCTTTAGGCGTAAAACGGAACGCCGGCTTAGCGGCGTCGGCGCAGGGCCATTAAGGGATCAGGATGGAGGCGCATGGAGCTGTTGTTGGGTATCAACGTGGATTAGAGGCAGAGTCGATTTGTCGGTGGCCGATTCCGTCTTCTCAATAGTCTTTGATGACTGTATAAGGGGAATTATTCGGCGCGGACGGTATTGACGACCGGATTTGCTTTCGGTAATTAATGCTGCGACGGCCGCGCGCGGCGATCTTTCGACTTGTTAGGAGAATCAACCGATGCAGCATCTGCGGTGGAGGGAGGGAGGGTGTGGGAGGCGGAGGATGAGAAAAAGGAGGGAAGGAGGTATACAGAGGAGGAATAAGGGGAAGGAAAGAGGATGTAAACGAGAGTAAGCAGTTGATGGAGAAGAGGAGGTGAAGGAGGGAGTACGTGGACTGGAAGAAGGACGGACAAAAGGAGAGGCAGAAGGAAGAAGAGGAGAAAGAATAATTATAGAGAGATGAAGGAGTAAAAAGAGTAGGAGCAGGATGAGTAGGAGAAGAAGGAGTAGAAGGAGTAGAAGGAGGAGGAATAGAGGGAGGAGGAGTAGGACTAGGAGGAGGAGGAGTATTAAGAGGAGAATAGGAGTATGGCAAAGTGGAACAAGAGAACGAGGAGAAAATGTTAGGTGTAGGTGGACCAGGAGGATGAAGGGAAGAAAGCGAGAAGGACGAAGGAAGAGAAAGGGGGAAACAGGATTAAGGGGCGGAAGAGGATGACATGCAGATGAGGAGCATTAAAAGAGGAAAAGAATTAAGTTGTCTATAGGGAATTAAGGAGGAAGTTCTCCCACTTATATCCTCATCTTTATGTATACATGTAATTCCTTCACGTCATCCCATGGCACTCCAATAATCCAATTCCTGTTTCCTCCCACTCTCTATACACTCCTCCTAACCTTCCTCTTCAACCTCCTTCCATCGCTGTTTCATGCTTCGGAAAAGAAACAAAATATAATTATAACGCACAATTTTACGCCGCATAATCACTAATAATAATTATAATTATAATTTTTGCATTGCATCAATAAATTCATATAGCGCATTTTGCAGTGCACTGTAATCAGAAACGATCGTCATGGCTATATATATATACATATATAATTTTATATATGTACACATATAATTATATATGTATAAGCTTACATATATAATTATATATGTATATACATGTATAAAATTATGTGTAAAAAATTATATACAAAGTGTGTTCGTGAAGCGACATCTCAAAAAAGCATCATTATCAACGATATATAAGGAAGATGAATACTGGTGTTCAGTGGTCTAGTGGCTATAGAATTCCGAACTATCCGAGAACAGGTTGAGGGTTCAAACCCCGTCACGGCTTAAACTTACGTCTATGGATTTCTGCTCGACCTGGTTAATACGGCGCCCTCTGCATGCTGTGACGAGTGCATCGACTGCAAACCGTCAGTGTGAAGATGAGACGGCGAGGGAGAGGACTAAATACCTGCCATCGTATATATACATGTATATGCTGAGGCTAAGAAAATGAAGTCGCTAACACTTCACATTTATGGCTGCAGCCTTAGTGATATTCAGCCTAAGGGAATCTGCTCGTCTTGTTCCAACTCCGCCACTGGTTGCACTCTGCCAGTGCCAGTCCCAAGCCTGGATAAAGGAGGAGGGCGTCGCTAATGATCCTTGTTATCGGGCACACATGCAGTGACATTAAACTGCGACAACTATTATAATACTGGAACTAATTGTAATGCATATACTGTATAGTAATGTATAGTCTATTGTGTTGTAAAGTTTATACAGGTCGGTATAATTATACATTGACTGAGCAGTGAGCAAGTGAGCATTCGATGGGATATTACGGTTACACTGCAGTTACCAGGCATCCAGTCAGCAGAGATTCTCCAGTGCATGGAAGAGTGAAGAGATGGAGAGATGGAAGGAGGGAGAGAGGAAGGAAATAATGAAGAAAGGAGGGAAGAATTCGTTTACGGAATGAGCGAAGGAGGGCATTAAGAAGGGAGGGGCTGAGGGGGGTAGAATGCTTGACCCCTGTGACCTTTAATGACTCTTATTAGCGTCGTCATGACACCGTCTATGGAGGGGACTGGGGGGAGGTCTGTGATTTGAGTAGAGAGCATGCACGGACAGCTTCACAGACTCCAAATGGCGTGCACGTGTATAGAGACTGTGGCCTAACGCAGTGGTTCTCAAAGTGGTGGTCCGCGGACCGGTGCCGGTCCGCGGAGTTCAGATCACCGGTCCGTGAAGAAGTCTGAGAGTGAAAAATACATTATAATTATTAATTTCTATAATTAAAAATTGTGAAATTTTTAGATTTGGTGTTCAAAATTTAATCAAAATTCTGCCTCAAACTTTAAAACTACGTTACCAGTGCCTTATTTTAATTTGCCAACTGGCTGTACAAACAATTTTGTTATAGGCCTAATGCAGTTCGCTTTTGTTTGTGCTTGCCATTAAAGTTAGCGGTCCGCGAGATTCCCAAAACAATCATTGCCGGACCGCGGCCTTCAGAAGTTTGAGAACCACTGGCCTATAAAACGTATACGATCTGTTTATTTACAATTGAACATCCAGATTAATTTCTTTTAAGTTCTAACTTATTAAATTTTGTGTTCCTTGCAGTGTGATGAACCCTGCTAACGTATACATATAGGCCTAAATAGATAATTAGTTCTATATGAATTGTTGCAGCTGTAAAAGCATCTTTGTGCAGTTGGAAATGAGTAAAATTGTTCGTTGTCGTCCGATTCGAAATCATTTAGACCATGGAGGATGGATAATGAAGAGAATAAAGGGAGTTGCGCGCTTCTAAAATTCCTTGTGTATAAGCCCTGCATGCCATGCATGTAACGCATGAACGTAAGAATGACAATGACATCAGCCTACATGTACATTCAACCATACATAATAGTTCAGAAATTCAAAGGATCGATCAATGGTAAGCTTTTGCTATACATGTAGAGTATAAAGTCCAAGCATGATGTAACTTGTATATAGGTCAAGTCAGGTGAGGTTATCAGTCATGAGTTTATTACACGCCTTGTCAACGGTTTAGATCTATACATTGACGGTGATATCTATTGTCATCAGTGGCATTGTCTTGAAGTTGGAGGATCTTCGGCTTAAGCGCAGAGAATTCCTTTCCATAATTATATACGGGAACAACCTTTCATGCACTTGTATTAAGCTTACAGTGTATACTATACATGTATATACGCTGGATGGGGAGCCAGTGCATGTCGCCAATTGAATTGACGAATGACGAATTGCCTCTCCAACTTCTAAATGACACATCCTGATTCAGGCCAAACTGACAAAAATGGGGAGGGGTTCCATCATCCATCATCCATCGTCTGACAAGTCAAGCTCTGACTTCAATTTTTCCTTTCTAACTTTATTTCAATCCGTGCATGCAGGACTTTTTCCAGCGCTTCTAAAACGCAAGATATCGCTTGAAGTATTTTACTTCGAAACGCGTTCACTCAACCGTGAGCAAGCCCTCAAACAACTGAATCAACTATAAGGGGATTGGAGAAGCATTGGGAGCTCACAAACGGGGTTTTGCATGGAAGCCAATACATTACACACTGTAATTATTACATCATAGTGAATGCATTATTTAATTTTTACATTATTTTATTTTGGGGTTTTTAAACATCCAAAACACCTCCTAGCTATACGGCCTTGATGATAGGCCTATAAATTATATACAATATACATGTTTGCAGGATTCATTTTAATTATCTGAGACAAGCCTGCAGTGAGACCTGTGCACATGTCCTTCCAATTGTCTTGAGGCAATGCTTCTGATGGGCAGCAGCACCGTTGTTATGTACCGTCAGAATTAGAGCGCATGGGATTACCGTCAGGTAAATCATGGTTACCGTCAGGAATATCTTGGTTACCGTCAGGTAAATCATGGTTACCGTCAGGAATATATTGGTTACCGTCAGGTAAATCATGGTTACCGTCAGGAATATATTGGTTACCGTCAGGTAAATCGTGGTTATCGTCAGGAATATCGTGGTTACCGTCGGGTAAATCGTGGTTACCGTCAGGTATATTGTGGTTATCGTCAGGTATATCGTGCACGGATTACCGTCGGGTATATCGTGGCAATCGTCAGGTATAATAGCCTACAGTCGTGTGTATAATTATATCGTCAGATAATTCATTGTTCTCGTTAGACGGTTCACTGTATTCGCTGCAGACAACTCTCCAAATAGATTACTATCACTTGGTGCGCTCTCATGGGAGAAGCGAACTTTGAACCCATCTTCACGGACTATACCTCCCCTGTAGCCTCGCTATCGTTCGATGCCCTATACATATAGATGGGGGGTTACATGGCCAGGAGCAAACTCTGCTGCCACTTTTCGCACTCTGACAGTGACAGTCCCAAGCCTGGACGAAGGAGGAGGGCGACACTAATCACCTTTGTTATGACACAGTGTCGTTGAATACAGCAGCAATGAATGAATTGTCGGATATAGTCGTTAGAGGGCGTTCGGTGCGTGTGGAAAATAGATATTATACTGTCCGGCTGAGTATCCGTGAGGATGGGAGAGCAGTCCCATGCTGGGGTTCAGAGTCCTCGATCCGTTAAGGAACGTGTGAAGTCCCGACTGACCGTAGAGGATCCCAGCAGCGGCCGCAGCCGACGAGTACGATCCGTAGCTGGAGAAGGTCCCAGGCGGAGACGGACTGATCGTGGGACTGTTGATGTCCTGCCCCGGGTTCTGCTTCTTCCACTTCGTCCGCCTGTTTTGGAACCAGATCTTTACCTGTGTCTCCGTCAAGTTCAAGGACAGGGCGAGGTTCAGTCGCTCGCAGACGGACAGGTACCGCGTCTGCTTAAACTTATTCTCAAGGGCGACCAGCTGTTCGTACGTGAATGCCGTCCGTGCCCTGCGTGGCTTCCCCGACTTGCTCGGGTCATTCTTGTCGTCAGCGGAGTCCGTTCCGTCGTCCTGGGTCCCATCTGCACCCGTCCCTCGAAGACTGTCAAGGTCACCGTCGTCGCTGCAGCTCATCACGTCGTCGACGTCCATGGCAGCCATCTTTGAGAGGTCGGCATGCGTGACCCCGGAACAGTCGGACAGCGTTACATCGGACGGATGCGTAAGCTTCAATCCTCCGTAGGAGCATACGCGATTTTCTACAACAAAAACAGATATCACAATTTCATCAACATGTAGAGGCGCGGTGGTCTAGTGGTGGCGTCGTTGCCTTGGAGCCGGAAGGTCCGAGGTTCGAATCCTCCTCCCCGCGTAAAGACCTTGGGCAAGTCCTTCACTTACAATTGCTCAGCGTTTCGGCGTGAAACTCCGATGCAGTGTCCGCTCTGCATCGAGAGCGCCTCTGAGTAGAGAGAGCTTGAAGGGGCGCTATAACAAGTGCACATACATGTATTTTATATATGCGTACACGTGCGCATGCTAAAAGTGTTTTTAAAAGAAGTGCCCCATGGAAGCTCCATACCTTTCCAAAGTAAGTGCCATGGGGGACGCCCCTTACATTTTCAGGTGTGCTGGGCAAATAAGTGGCAGGACGGCATACAGATTTGAAAATAAGTGCCAGGACGACGTCCATGACCGTCCTGCCACACTTCAAGCCCTGCACGTGCGCGATATCTGTCAATGGCTCCCAGTCCAACAGAGCATTATTCATTGTAGGGTTCCTCTATACAGTCTTGCGTGCACATCAATAAATAAATGTCCTGCATGGGTATTGTGACTATTGTCTTATTTGTCTATCGTCGACAGCTGCTCCACAGCAGTATACAAGTTAACTCCTGCTTACTCTGACTTGTCGCCGCTCTCTGCATGCGCTCGGTCATGCACCAGAGGCGACTTGCGGTTGCACGTGCGCACCCATGCAGTCATATAATTAATGTAAAAGAGAGTTTTCTCGATTTGTGTACCCTCTGTTTGTATATCAATCAATCAATCAATCACTATATATATATATCACAATCAACCTGCGTATTATCTCCTGCAAAGATATATGTATGTCTCTCCATTTAATAATTTAAAAAACGTTCCTTGCTCTTTGACCGTGCACTCCTGGGTCTGAAGCGCCTCTGAGTTTTTGTAGAAGGGCGTTATGTTTTATTGATGGATAAGATAGATGAAGGATGAATGTGTGTGTGGACGGATGGATGAATTGATTGATTGGTTAATTGATTGATTGATTGGTTGATTGATTGTTTGATTGATTTATTTATTTATTTATTTATTGATCGACTGATTGGCTGGTTAATTGATTGATTGATTGGTTGGTTGGTTGGTTGATTGATTGATAGGCCTATAGCATCTGGGAATTTATAAAGCGTCATTTTATGTACAAGATAGAGCCTGTTCAAAAGAACTCTCAGACTGACAGCGCCGATATAGCATACGAAGGTCTTCACAGGCAGATGAGTGTATACATACGGGACCCGACCAAAATGTCGTAACATGAAATTGAAAATAATGCATCGAACTGAAATTTAATGATTGAAATAAAAAATAATTAATTCAGTGAAACAGAAACACAGTGCAGTAAAATTCAAAATTTAAATTTGAATTCGATACAGAAAAGTATTCAAAATAATAAGGAAGTTGAAAATTCAAAACAAATAATTTAAATTCAATGCATTGAAGTTAAGCTTCAATACAGTGAGATTGAAACACAATTCAGTAAAAAAATCAAAGTTTAAATTTAAATTCAACACAAGGAAGTTGAAAATGCAATACAAAGCATCGAAACTAAATACAGTGAAATTAAACTTTAACAGAGTGAGATTGAAATGAAATGCAAAGAAATTTCATATAACTGTGAAATTGAAAGAAAACAATAATTATAGTGACTATTAAATTAATTAATTATCATCGAATGTCTTAAGATATTGCCTTTCATTGAAGAATGTGCGATGGAAATCTACCGTTCTCTACTTCGCTTATTAAGCACATTACATCAGCACGAGTAAGCCTGGTGTGCTTTGGAAACACACACATGCATATTACACCGCTTGTTGGGAACTGCTGCTTTCTTCTCAAAACTGGTATAGACCTATATGTATACCATGCAGAATCGGCGAGATAACCATGGGCTTCTACGCGCGATAAGGTTTCTCGCAATGTGGAACTCTGTCGCAGGGATCTTCTCGCTCTCTACATGCTCAGAAATGTTATTTGCGGAATATAACAAAGCACGTGCACGTCTGGCAGTGTCTCAATAATTTATTGTTGTGTTTCGTCCAATAATTATACTTATCTGATCTCTGTCACCAACTTAGCCTATACCATCGAGCTTTGTGCTCTTCTGCTATAGAAGGGGAGCTCCTGATCTAGAAAAGGCGCTATGTAAATGAATGAATGAATGAAATGAATGGATGGATGGACGCATGAACGAGCGAGCGAGCGAGCGAACGAACGAACGAACGAATGAATGAATGAATGATTGAATGAATGATTGCAACCGTTCTCAATTAGAACACGACCTCAGTCCTCTCCAAATTGTTTTATTCTTCATAGGCTGAATGCCACTTTGATATCAATTATTGTTATATCAACACTTAATATGGCCGACTAAAACTGACTCATCTGCAGAGATCAATAATCGATATTGATCTTATCAATATTATTATACGACTTAATTTATTTTTGGCGCGCCATCGGCAAATGCCTCGTGCGCTGTATACGGACACCGGCGGCGCTATAGAAGTTTCTAATTTATTAAATTCATTAATGTAAATAAATTTCCTTCTAACTCAACTCAATTCGCAACAATTTGTTCTATTATATAGAAGCGAGTCTCCGCTCTGCAGATTTGTTGGAAAATGACGCTTGCAGCGAGGGTGAGAATATATAATTCGCGCAATGCATTGTCCAAACTGGCTCGCTTGGCTATACATCGGTAAGGTCGATGGCCGCGCGTCTGCACGCTACACTCTGTGAAAGAGGGCCGCGGTTCGATTCGCGAAGATGGCTATTTCAGAGATTCAAAATCTCGGGCTAGCAAGGTCAGTCCACGGGGACCTAAATGGCGTGGCGACACTAATCATCTTCGATATGGCAGTGTCGTTAAACGTGTAACAACTTGTCCAAACTGATAATTAGCCTATTATAATTATAGGCCCAGGGTTGATATAATTATAGGTCGTCGTGAAAAGCGCGAGTTGGGCTACTCTTCAATGCGCTCGCGACTGAAAATCTCGTCGCCGCAAAAAAACTCGCGCTCTTTGGGCTAATTTTGAGTTGTCCCTAGGGCGATATAGTCTATATAGGCTATATATAAGCTGTTTCACCATCTCAACGATATATTATGCGTCTACAGTATACCAGTGCGTCGGGTCGAGCTCTAACATAAAAGCCTTACATGTACAATTGTACATTTACTGAATCTGTCATAATTGTAAAACACTCAATACGCGTGACACCAATTCTTCCTTAATTTTACATTGATTAATTTGTAATTCACGGTTCCGCAAAATTTTCTTAACACCAACATTCCAGCGTTTTATAGGCGAATTCACCTAAAACCATTAGTATCCTCCACATTTAATGCAACTTCCTGTAGAAATGTAGAATCAGGTCACCGGACATGTGGTAGAATTAGGGCATGCCACTTATATACAGATGGTGAACCCCATAGTTCGAGGGTACGTATGGTACGTATTTTATTATTTGAAAGGTACGTACGTATTTTAACGTACCTTATTGAAGGGTAAAAGGTATATACGGTGCAACACTTAACCGTGGCACATGCTATATAAGTCATGGATTATTGATTAGTCATGCCATGTCATGGTGTAACATGCTCATTTACAAGTATTAGAGTCTTAAAATGTTATATAAGCTTAATCACAAAAATCACCTCAGGCCGTTCACAAGTCACAAACTTACAAAGTGAGTAATTTAATATCGGTGAAGCGTCAAAACACTGACATATAATAATACTCAGAAATAAAATACGCGTATGGTACGCGTATTTTATTCTTTGAAAGGTACGCACGTATTATACGCGTACCTTATATAAGGTACGCGTACGCATCGAACTATATGGTGAACCCGCTTATAGTATACGACGACATTTCTAATGTCCATGGCATATGGTGACCGCATCATCAAATCAAATAAAATCAAGCTTATTCTTCCCAGCAATGTACAAGATATGGCCGCATTATATATAATGACAAGTATATGTTACTGTGTTGCATTTACTAGAACTTTCTAAGTACTAAAGCCACTCGTTATAGTTGTGATGTTCCTTAATTAACTATGTTTGTTGGTCGGCCTTAGCCCAAATGGCGCCCCATGCAGGCAAAGCATGCATTTTGGAGCCCCAGACAAAGCATACACATTTGGCACTCCAGACAACGTGTATATAGGCTTACATTTGGCACCCTCAGAGTCCACTTATATAGCCCACGTCAGAATCTGAATTAGCCAAAGGTTTGCATAAACTCAACTAAGCAATTTATCAAAAAAAAATTTAAAAATAGTACACTGAAGGCTGGATAATATTCCATTTTGTGGAAAATGGTAATAACTAATAAGTGAAATAACTATTGAAATACAATTTTGTGGAAACGCTGCCCCCTAAAATTTGGCGCCCCAGGCAACTGCCTGCTTTCCCCATGCCTAAGGCCGGCCTTGCGTGTTGTACGAATCACTGGCTCGCTTGGCTACACCGGTAAGGTCGATTACAGCGCGTCTGCACGCTACTTTGTGAAAGAGAGCGTGCGGGCCGCGGTTCGAATCCCGAAGGTGGCTATTTGAGAGATTCAAATCTCGGGCTTACACGGTCCGTCCACGGGGACCTAAATGGCGTGGCGACACTAATCATCTTCGATAATTATAACAGTGTCGTTAAACATGTAACACATACGTTGTAAGAATGAAGACATGCGTGGATGAATGATGAATTGCTGCTGCAGCAGGTGATGCAGCATTATCTTACCGTTGATGAAGTTCTGCAGTTTGGCACTGTTTCGCAGATGGAGATCCAACCGCTGCAACCACGGATTCCAGACGGATTGCAGAGCAGCAGCAGCGCAGGAGGAGGATGGAGAAGACACGAGATGATGACCAGCAGCTGCAGCAGCAGCAGATGATGAGGACGACGTTGGTTCCCTACCAGCAGCATCCCTATCACCACCACTCGAAGAAGACCCGTTGAACTTGGATGGATCAAGGATGTCGGCGACGGAGAACCCGATGCCCCGATGGGTGGAGGGAGGCGGCGGTGGCGCCCTGGACGGTGAGGGATCGACCGTGGAGGAGGAGGAAGCGGTGGACGGCGGTGCGGAAGGGGCGGCAGGCGGAGGTTGGAGTCGGGGATCGACGATAGACGGAGGAGGAGGAGGGTGTCTCTGCAGGGATGAGGGGCAGAGGACGACGGGAGACCTAGACGACGATGGTGGCGGGTGACCCCGATGGTGGTTGACCGACGTCCGATCTCGAATGACTGGAACGGCGTTGGAAGAATTACCACCACCAATACCACCACTACCACCACTACCACCACCACCACCACCACCGACACCACCACTACCACCGACGGTAGAAACTAGAGAAACTAAGTCCGGACCGTTCCTCTCCCCCACACGATCCTCGTCCGCCATTCGCCTACAACTACTGCTACTACTACTACTACTTCCGGTAGCTGTCCAGTTCTCGGATTTCACTTCCGGTCCGCCTCTGAGTTCAGCCGTCGAGGACGACGAAGACGTGAGGTTCTCCTCCCGTACAGCGGCGGCGGCGGCCACGGGGTACTTCCTCTGCACTTCCGTCGTTGCTCGCCCATATCTCGACGTCGCTTCCGAGTCCTGATGTTGTCCGGTGGTCAGTGCTGGACATTGGTTACTCTCCTCGCCGTCCGGTTTGTCCATCGTCACCGATAAGTGTTGGAATGGTTTGTGTTTGTTCTTGTCCATTCTCTTTGATCACAATTGATACAGCAGTCCACAATCTTAAACGGATGTTAATTGGTTGCGTAATTCCGTTGACGTTTCGGTCCAGTTGCTATTCCATTGATTTCCAGTTGTCTCATAATAATAAGTCCTTAGAATCTTCTTCTCGATCAGTTAAGGTTATTATTTTTGTAGTTAACGAATTTTGAGTAACTGTTCTTTGCCTGATGAAAATCCGATAAGTGAGTCCTTAGAATCTCCGCATTCAGCAATTTGTAGCCATTGTCTTCAGTAGATTAAAAAGCTCTATTTCATCGTAATTTGCATTGAAGACTCTTCTAATTCCTGTTTCTTTCCTGTTGCGTTTTATTCACAAATTTCTCGACTTCCAACTCCTCTAAATCCTCCCTCAACATCTTTCTTCTCGTTCATGTCTCTTTTTCTCTATGATATCCACAACAATTGCCATCGTGGTATTCGTCCCCTTAACTTCCTCTTTAATTCTAAGCCTTCTTTTCTTTCTAGCTCCTTCTTCCCTCTAAGTCTCTAGTAACTCTTTGCACACTCTAAGTCTTCCTCCTATAATATACCGTTCTATACAGTCTTTGAAAATCCCACAACTTCCTATAGCCTTCTCTCAAAACGTCTCTAACTTCTCCTTCTTTTTAACTTCTTTCCACGACAGCTACGTCTTCTTCTTCATCGCCTTCTTCTTCCTCTTTCCAGAGAGATAGTAGCTCCAGTCTGTCACAGATAACTGATTGCACGGCTTAATACGACTGCCTCAATAAATACATTGAGTTCACAGCAGCGAGCGTTCAAGCCCCGTCAGCGCTGCAGGCTCTGGTGGCGGCGGCGGCGGTGACTGAGACGGGCGGTGCACGGCCATGACGACGCTGGCCAACGCAACCAATGAATAGCCACGATGCATCGATTGACACACGCGTTGGGCACCTGTTAGACGCCGTAGCAGCAGGCAGAGGGCGCTGCTGTGGTGACGGTGGCGCGGCGTCATCAGTCGTGTCCTCCTTCTTCTTCTTATTCATCGTCTATGCGTGTAGTAGATAGATAGTAGATACGTCTCGCGTCCAGTTTGGTATACAATATGGCGTGCGTACAATAAAAGGCTGACCAAAAATGACCGGCGATATTCTGTCTTTTTATATACGAAACTGAACACACCTCATTCAATATATTATTGGTATTTTGTACGAGTATTAATTTTGTCGTTAAGCCCTTTCGAGATTTCAACTCAGAGGCACTCCCGATTGCAGCGCGGGCACCGCATCGGAGTTTGACGTCGAAACGCATGAGTAATTTACGAGTTAAGGACTTTCCCAGGCATAGGCGCAACCACCCTATGGGACCCACGGGACGCGTCCCCCCAACTTTTGAGTGGTCCCCTAACTTTATTATTATGGTCCCCCAACTTTTACGACGTGATTCATTATGGCCCCCCAACTTTTACGACGTGATTGCACCTATGTGCCCAGGGTGACTATATAAGTGGCGACTGGTGGTGGATTCGAACCCATAACCTTCCGGCTCTAAGGCACCGTGCATACCATATACGCCGCTGAACCGAAAGGCAGAAATTTCGTCAAGATTTCTGCCCCACCGTTAGCCAGCTCGACTATGATGAGTACATCGACTGTACACTGTCAGTGGAAAGGTGAGACGGCGAGGTAGAGGGCTGGCCACTCACTCTCGTATGCCGAGGATAAGATAATGTAGTCACTGTCATTTCATAACCATGGCTGCCTCAAGCAGATCTTCCTCTATGGCGGTAAAGTGGAAAGTTTTATGCATCATGAAAGTCTCTGAACTAATTAAACAATTAATTTTCATCCAAAATCATCTAAAAATTAACATCATTAAAAACTTTTTCACAAATTGTTGTCTTGATGCGTTTAAAACATTTATTTGTCATTTTCTGAAACGAAACAATTTTTTAAAGAATTGAGTTTTATCACATCCTGGCCATTATCACAGAAGCGCGCATTGCGGCATGCATAAGCTAGCCTGGTTTTGGTCAGATGGTTCATATATTATACATATATATATATATATATACATGTATATATTATATATTTGATATATAATATATATATATATATATATATATCATTTGATATTTGCAACGGTTCGCAGAAGCCATGGCAGCCATACATCTATAATAGTATTTCTTTGAACATCCAGCGTGTACCACATAATGTGCTTGTTCACATCTGGCAATTCATAATATTGGACTCGTGAGGATGGTATTATACGTGTGAGGCGCTTTCTTTTCGGCGCAGTTCTTATAATACATTTCTTCACTTATCTGTTTCTTCGAAAGACGCTGCAAGGCATTTTGACTAATTTGTCTTTAATTAAATTATAATAAAGAGAACGGGTAATTCATCCACATTGCATACATAAGAACGGCGAACATATATTGGAGGATGGGCAGTATGAGAATTGTGGAAAAATTACAATAGAGTGGTCAAACGTTGATTCATGTGGACTTGAGATGTGCAGTATATGGGTCCTAAGAAAGACTCACCCCGGTTTGAGCTAGGCATGTTAAGATAAATTACATGCATATAAGGATTGAGAGACGTGTATACGGTCATTATCCCTTCTCCCCCTCCTCCTCCTCGTCGTCCTCCTTCTCCTCCCCAGTCTCTTCCTCCTCTTCTCATCGCCTCCTCGTCCTCGTCCCCCTTCTCCTTCTCCTTCTCACGACGGAAAAGACGGGACTCGAGAAGATGGAAGGATCGAGCTAGGGATGGTAGAGAATGGACAGAGAGAGGAGACACGTTTGCTTGAATGAGATCCCTGTTATCCTTCGTCAAATACCTATTGTCCTTTCTACTTCATTTCTTTCTCTTCTCAAGACTGTCTTATTCGACCGGGGTTGGACTGGAAGCGCTCCTGAGTAGAAACCTTCTCAGTAAATAAATAAATAATAAATAAATAAATAAATATTATTACTCGTATATTGTCGGAGTGCTGTAAAGATGGAATTAAAAAGCATGCCATTTTGAAGAGGAAGTACAGAGGAGCTCTCGTGTTTGTGCTGCACGGGAGACAAAATGCAGGAATAGGCCTAAATGGAAATAGAAATACGAAAGCATGGAGTTCTGACGGATGGGGTGCCATGTAAGGAGAGGGTGCTGGAGGAAGGAAGAGCGCAAGATGGAGGGGTACTAGAAGGAGGGATGCTGGATGGAGGGGTGCAGGAGTGAGGGAAGCGGAGAAAATCTTCGGAGCGAGAGCTGTCTGCCTGCCTGCCGCAGCAGCTTTAGTCGACAGATCCTATAATGACATCAGTTCCGCTCATTTGGCGGCAAATCTAAAACTGGCTTCGATTTAATTGTTTGTTAACACCCGTTGTCAGGCTGCAGCGAGGAGGATAAATCGCCATCCAGCCGTCTCCGGCCATCTGCGAGTAGGCGATCGGCGAGGAGCGTACAATGGCCGAACGACGGCCGGGTAATTAGTTCGCAATGGATTGAATGCTTTCCGGTCCGCTGCCGGCTATATCCCACGACGCTGACCAGCGAGCGTGACCGCTTTGTGTCCAGCGTCCGAGGAGGAGCTGACCGCTGCTGCAGCTGCTATAAATAACGTCTTCATCTCGGGTGGTTTTGGGGAGGGATGGGATGGGGTGGAGGAGCTGGGAGTTGGGGCAGTTGTCCCCGCGGACGCTAAGCGATACGACGGAGTCAAATGCCCGGCCATTAGTTCGTACATGCACTGGTGAGCATGCGGAGGCTTTGAAGCATATTATAGTGGCGCTATATGAGTGGATGCCTTCGTTGCTTCGATGTATCAGTGTGTGTGTGCGTGTGTGTGTGTGTGTGTGTGCGCGTGTGTTTGTGTGTGTTTGTGTGTGTGTGTGTGTGTTTGTGTGTGTGAGTGCGTGTGTGTTTGTGTGCGTGTATGTTCGTGCTCTTAATTCAAACATTATATTAAGTCGGACTTCTGTCATTTCTAAATAAAGTATGTCCATTTTTATCCTGAGAAACAGTATGCTTAAATACCATTTAAATTTTATAAGCGATGTCAATCCCAATGTCCCTGAATAAATGCTCGATTTTTTTGATTGATTGATTGATTTATTGATGTATAGAAATACAGTGAGGTGTAGCTGTGACCTTCACATGCTCCATATAAAGGCTAAAGCTCAATGCAATTATGAACTCTCTATTAATTAAGCAATATCATTAATTTTGTTAACAGCCAGCATAATGATTATATAGATTGAAGTCATTGAATTAACCTCACAAGTCACAACCAACAGTTTCGGCAGTTACATGTTATGTAAGCCTTCAATATATTACAAATTATAAGCAGTCTAAATAACGATTCATCTCCCTTTCTTTAGAGCATTGCGAGGAAGTCAGTGCCAAAAGTGTAAAAAAGAAGTGCCAGGACGCCCTTTACCTTTTTAAAAGAAGTTCAAGGACGCCCCATACATTTTCAGGTGTGCTTGCCAAATAAGTGGCAGGACGGCAGAGAGATTTGAAAATAAGTGCCAGGACGCCGTCCATGACCGTCCTGCCACACTTTAAGCCCTGGAGGAAGTGAAGCAGGGATAAGAGACAAATAATTAATTCCTCCTATCGAATGATTGCATAACTTATAATTAGTCGGTTTCATTTTGTATGACTAGTGACTACAATTGAAATTCAATATATAGGATGAAAGATGAATATA
The DNA here is from genome assembly GCA_945859605.1 of Lumbricus rubellus. Classification (NCBI taxonomy): domain Eukaryota; kingdom Metazoa; phylum Annelida; class Clitellata; order Crassiclitellata; family Lumbricidae; genus Lumbricus; species Lumbricus rubellus. The sequence continues at coordinate 19,556,866 of OX243827.1, read as the reverse complement.
GGCCTAAGTCTCGTTTAAAGAATCTATAGACAGTAGAAAGCGCCCCGGGATATGATAACAAACATCGAGAATGCCTATATAATATTATCATAACCGTACTGCAACTGAAGACAATTCGAAAGCAACAATTAATTGCACAGCAGAATTCCAAGTGCAGCATTAGAACGTGTGATTGTTTTCAAAGTGTGCATTTTAAAGCATATTTATTAGAGACTATACGCACGCACACGCACGCACGCGCACCTATGCATACACACACGCAAACACGTACGCACACATATTATATATATATGATAAATATTAAATATATTTATATAGCAACTTTTCACGGAAGTTATGGAGTTAATGGAGTTAATTTAACAAAATTAATTAAACTAAAAGTTAGCATTTAAAACTAAAGTTAAAAATTGAGTATGGAAACCATATTCAAACCAAATTAAAATTAAAATTTAAAAGAATTAAATTAAATAAGTAAAATGAAAAACAAGACAAAAATAAAAATTCAAAATTAAGCAAATAAAATGTAAATGAAAACGGACATTAATATAATTTATATTAAATTTAAATCATAGGCTACTGCAATCATGTATAGGCTATAAATGTGATTAAATTTAAATATATATTTAACTTGAGCTCTGTAGGTTTCTATAAGTATTAAGTAGGCCTATTATAGGCCCAATTATTAAATAATAATTTTAAAAAATTTAAAATTACGTTGACATGTGTAACACCGGACGTGTGGTAAATTGCTAAAAATTCACCATCAACGCATTTTGATTAATCACAATTAAATTTTATTTTGCAAAAGTCATAAAAAGTTAAATATCTCTAACCATTACATAGTATACCTGAAAACTATGCATACGTAGGGCCTACATATTGCGCATCTTGTGTGTGTGTGTGTGTGTGTGTGTGTGTGTGTGTGTGTGTGTGTGTGTGTGTGTGTGCGTGCGCGTGTGCACACATCATTAATGCACTGTTTATATGAATCATTGCGAATGGATGTACATGTATTTATAATTATTTACCTTGGGATAAAGAAGGATAAAAACACGGTAATCACTCAACAGGTGAATAAATATATAGATGAGTGATATCTGAACGCATTGTATGAGAGTGATGAGAGAGAGAGAGAGAGAGAGAGAGAGAGACAGACAGACAGACAGACAGACAGACAGACAGACAGACAGAGACAGACAGACAGACAGACAGAGACTGACTGACTGACTGACTGACTGACTGACTGACTGACTGACTGACAGACTGACTGACTGACTGACTGACTGACTGACTGACTGACTGACTGACTGACTGACTGACTGACTGACTGACTGGCAAGCAGCCAGGCATGCAGCCATACATAATTAATAGGCAGACATTCAGACAATCATGCACGCATATAGGCTATATACACTGTGCCCCATAAAAAAAAACACCAAAAAGCTTTGTCACACTCTTAATATTACTATGCTAGGAAAGTGACGTACTGACTACGTCAGGATATCCTTACGCACTACTCTCTCAGTTTTGACGCAGCACAACGTCACTATCGCTTACCTAAGCTAAAACTCAACAGAGTAGCTCTACGTAACAGGTGCCCTAACGTTGTAGTACGCTGAGCGACGCATAACACTCTCAGCTTCATTTTGAGTTATTGAGCAGGGGAATATAGTTCGGGTAAAACGAAGCAAATTTTGCGACTATTAGTCTGTTGAATAATTTTTGTAAGCAAGCTATTTGACATTTCATTCGTTATCAAATATGTTCACATGTGAGAATAAGCGTGCATGGAAAGCGTTATTAAAGGAAATTTGTACATCTTGAATACCACGCTGCGGCGCGTAGGAATTTCACAAGGTATGCGGCAGAACAATGATAGAACGAAGCTTTGTGCGGCTATTTCGAAACAAGACTTGTAAAAGAATTAGACAGCCATATAATTACAGGGAAACAGACACCTCTAAAAACAAAAACTCCTATGCCTAATCAGCTGTCACTGCCATTTGTCAAGGCCATCAGTTAAGAATGAGTCTAAGCTCTCACGATGTGGGCCGACATTATGAGATAGGCCTATGACCGAATTGGTTTAGTAAGTAAGTAAGAAATAGTCTGTGTTAGACGACCAACAGAATTGTGCACAATATCTTACAACAGATAAACACGGTTGCAGCAATTTAAACAAAGTCGCACATTCACATAATTAACATTCTCTTGGCGAAGACATCAACTCTATGTTGTGGTAGGGTCTCATGTTGCATGATGTGACCTTACTGGGAGTTATAGGAGATTGTGACGAAGTCTACGTGACCTGGGCCCGATAGGACTTCACTTCAGAGGAAGGAATGTCAACTGGCAGGTCTATTCAGCCAGAACAGTTCAATTACACACAAATAGCCTATGGCATCTGGAATCACTTTCCAATCGAAACTTTCACTTAGCCTAAGTCAACAATTGACGTAGTGAACTAAGCACGTTAATCACACCTGTCTAGCGTATAGTTCCTCGTGGTCAGCAGATCACCCTGCTAACTTTATTTTGTGGCCTTGAACCCACAATATAGTTCGGGTCTAAGATTGCATAATTGTCGATTATAAGTTTGTTAAACATTTTTTAAGCAAGTGATTTAACTCTTTTTAGTTTTACTATATTTTTACAAACAAAAATAAAAGCCAACAAACAGCCTCATCGAAGCAAGTTTGCAATATTTTAACAGCACTTATGCGGCGCGTAGGAATTTCGCCAGGTATAAGAATGATATCACATCTGCGGCAAAGCAATGATGGGCCTCCTTGCAGTGTGGCCATTTTGAAACAACTTTCCAAAAAGAATTAGACAGGCACACAATTAACGTGAGATAAACAAGCATACAAACAAATATCAATAATTAGAGATGTAGACAAGGCACGCCAGTTGTCAAGGCAAACAGTAAAGTAGGAGGTTTAAATTGTCACCTACGTACATTATGCGATTCGACAGAATTAGTTTAGTAAGTAAGAAAGAAATATTTTTGAATAGACTGCCAACAGACGCATTTAGCTTGCAAAGCTATAGGCCTACATGATTGCAACAATTTGGACAGTCATATAGCATTCACATAATAAAAGTTATTTTCGCAAAGGCATCAACTCTAGGGCGGATAGGGTCAAGTGTCCTCGATCACATGCTGCATGGGTGACCTGCTTGGGAAGAACGAAATCAAGAAGTACGTGACCTGGCCCCGATAGTACAGCTCCACTGTTTACAGATGAAGGAATGTCAACAGGTACGACAGAACGGGTCAATTACACAACAAATAGGCCTAAGCTTAGACCTATTGCTACTGGAGTCACTTTCCATTAGAAAGTAGTTTCAGATTTTTAGTAGGCCTAACTATTACCACTACTCATATGATCTCCACCTTCCAATTCTAGACCTAAATGCCAACCGCCTTTAGAGCTAGTCTGTCACCTCTGATCCTTTGGTAACCGGACTACGACCTCATTCGGACAACTCTGCTGGACAACCATTCTGACTAGAGTCACTAGAATATGCCTGTGAAAATGCCTGTGCCTTGCGTTTGGCTTTCGAGTGTCGTCTTAGAAATAGGCATATAGAGATTTCGATTAAAAATCCTACATTGGAATTCTTAAATAATTCTAGTAGACCCATTCTAATGGTGAGTCCAAATGTTTTCTTTAAAAATCGACTCTTTAACAATTGAAAATAACATTGAATTTCTTATAGCCTACTGGAATTGCGTAGAAATCAGACAGTTTCGCCTTCGTGACCTCGAGATTTCTACAGCGCCCACAAAGCGAGTTCGCGGGGACCAGCTTATTCACAGGCACGCATTCGGTTTATAGCATGGTCAGATTTTTAAAATGGATTTTCTCTTACGATTTCACTCGCTGGTAGGGGCCTACAATCAATGCTCTGTTTTGTGTGTAGGCAGGTAATCACGCGAATGGCATCACATTGTATGTGTTGACGTTGTCAATAAGTCATGAAATGCGCTAAATCAAACTTTTAGTCAGATGGCGGCATGCCCTGCTGCGCAGCGGGAAGGTAGCGCGATGATCACGATGTGTAATGGCGATGTTACAATGCGGTCGCCATTTTGTAACAAAATTATTTTTCAATGTCAGCGAGAATCACAATGTAAGACGAAACCTTCATGGCGAGAATTAAAGGAAACCGATGCGTCACCATTCCTTTGGTGTTCGGGTATGGCATATTAAATTGTTTTGATGCTTTCTCAGGTTTTTGCGCAAATGGGTAGGGCTCTTCGCTCTGATATGAAGGGGCAACTCCTAGTTCAATGGCCTCGCTTAGCTGCCAGACAGCGCCACGCTTTCTCGGTTGCAGGGCCGTCAAGCTAGAACGAACTCCTTTCTACGCCGCATTTGTTTAATTTGTCCAATCAAATTTTGTTTAATAAATCTTTTAAAAAAATTTAAATTTCGCCGTGGCTGGACTGATAGCGCCCTGAGTAGTTTCTTGAAAGGGCGCAATATAAGTCAGTAGAATGAATGAATATGTGTGTTCTTCATGACAAAGACGTGTACAATACTGAGCGTAGCGCCTTCATTTTATGGGCATGTAAGGGTCTTGTGAGGGAGCTTGCTTGTGGTTTGAGGTTATAAATATATATATATATATATATATATTATAATAGGAGGGAAGTCTGGTATTGGTCACTGTGTTTGGCATGCTTGGATGCATGCATACCAAGTCAATCCGGGTATTGTGCCTGTCCAAATTAATGTCTGATACCCCTAAAATGTTCAGACACAATCACATGTGTAACTTTCCCCATGGATCTTTTTATTATTCTCTCATGCCACATTCCTATTTTTAGACTTTAATTATTTTTGCTTTTCTTCTCTGCAAATATGAATCTTGAGAACAAAAGACACCTCTGTGAGCATAGTATCATGGGTGTTGTGAAGAGCTCGCTTGTGTTTTTAAGGTTATAATAGAAGGGAAGCATGGTATTGCTCACTCCGGCATGGATGCATTATGCATGATACAAGGTTGACGATTATAATAATAGATGATGACACTTGATGATGATGATGCTGTTTTGTTTAAGACGAATTGGCCGAGGGTGGCTGAGATTCAGAGACGTTTGCTGGAGAAGAAGATTAAGGTCATCTACAACGAGAGGGCGCCAGGTCTAAGTCCGAGTAAGTCAAGAGGAGAAGACAGCATGATGCTACTGTAGTTATCAATTGTGATAGTCTATTTGTCGATTCATTCCTGCATGTCTCTCTCCTCAAAAAGAAATTCTTCTCTCCAGATATTTGCACTTGGAGTGCTACTGAATGGGCACTATTGTGAGTGGTGTTGTATAAATTACAATACTGGCAGTTATCAGAATTGGTGCATGGGCCTTGTTTTGTAGTGATACTTATTATGAAGGGCTAGGCTGCAAGAGATTTATCACCAATTACAAATACACTGATCAAATCTATCATGTGCCTTCTTGAGCAATATGTTCATGATGATGCTTCTGTCAATAAAAAAGTATTAAAAATAACTTGTGTTCATTACACTGATGTTAAATAATAATAATTATGATGGTATGTGCCACTAATTTATTGTGATTTTGATTTTATTTGTAGCTGCTCAGAATTTGACGCTGATGATGAAGCACACAGGACAAGCGTACGATGATAGCGGCTAGATGTTTGAGAAGCAAGTGCTTTTATTTGGTAACATTTCTGCCGCAGTGCTGTTCTTTTACCAAATGTTGTAATGTTTTTTGTATTCTGATGTATATATTTATGTTTATAATTATAATTTATTTATCTATTCTGCATACATGTATGTCAATCTGCGTCCAAGGTCTGTTTCAAATGAACCTCTTTGACATTTCTGTGTAAATATACTGTTATTATTATTATTATTATATAAATTTGTAGCATGTGCAAGGTCACACCAAACCGTGAGGCTGATGTGCCATGACATGTTGTGCCATGGAGAAATTTTGAGTTGCGCAAAACTGCGTACTTCATATAAATTAATTTGCATTTATGTATCTATTTATGTATGTGTTGTTTAGGTATGTTCTGTGAGTGTGTAGACTGCATTTGGATGTATTATGTATGAACTGTATTTCTGTTTGAATGTATTTCAAGTAACATGAAAAGTCGTTTTTCTTCTTAACATAAATTTCTGTGTCACTGCACTGAATATTATGATGCTTTTTATGTGTATCAGAAAAACATTACGTTTATGGTAATGTTGCTGATTTAAGTGTTTGCTGAACTGAAAGAAAGGAAACAGTATATTAATGCAATGTAGGACTGTTCCAGATGGACGGTCCAGATTATAGACCCATGAGAACTTTAGGCATTATCAATATGAGAGTGTATTAATTGCAATTTCTTTTAAGTGTAGTCTGTAAAAGATTAAAAAAATTAATGTGTTCAATTATCCATTTTTTAGCCTCCAACTGGTTTGCATCTGCTGCTGGAATGATTGCGCAGATACCGAGGTCTTCTCTGGTTACACACAAGGTAGATTCCTCTTTATCCAGATGTGCTCTTGTGGAACATTTATGTGGCACCTTTTGTTATGCTGATGTCACCTGTTAAAATATTTTGCGATAATCTGTCTATGCACAGGATAGAGTGCCATTGTTTCGGACAAGATGGAGTGCCACTGTTATGGACTAAGCCATTGTTACGGAGAAGATAGCGTGCCATTTTAAAATTTTTTATGATAGCGTTGGGCTGAGATATTAGTACACAATGTTTTGAGTTTAAGCTCTCACCATTAAGCAAGTCTTTTTTCGAGGACGTTTGATGCATAAACCAGTGTGAACAGATTTGTGTCATGATTTCACATCTTTTTACGGCATAAATTGCTTAACTGATTATTATTCTTTGATTCTCCCACATCTTTCTACATTCGTGACCGAACAACTTCACTGACTCCTCTATTTCTTCCGTTATACAATTTAAAGTTCTTGTTTTGATTTTTAGTCTCAACTCTGAATTGGCTTCGATGTATGTTTTTGATCTCATGCTTTGTCATGCTTTTTTCTCACTTCTCTGTGTCCTCTTAGATCCTCTGATTGGCTTGACATCTTTGCATCCCGTGTCAGCCCGCTCAAATCCCTATGAAATGGACTTCCAAATCAGGTCGCTATGCCTTTCTCTCTTTTTCTCACTTCAAATCCAGCCTTGTTGGTGTCGATCACACTTAGATTGTTTATGAAATGCTTGTGCAGAGAGAAGCACTTTATAAATTGGCAGTACAATACAATATCTGCCGCCATTTGTTCAGTTATGTTGTCGATGCTAAATATCTTATACACAGAGAGGTGGAATAAAAAATGATCTATAAAATTTTATCTTTTTATTCAAGACTTTTTTATAATTTGGTTTTGCAGTTGAGATCGTAATCATAATCTCTAAATTTCTAGAGCACCACTCGAAAGCCAAATGCAGGTCACCAGCTTATTCACAAACGTGGATCGGGTAATGCTTGATGGCCAAAATTGTGAACATGCAATTTGTGTTTACAAGACTGCACAGGTTGGACCTGAGGCAAGTCAAGAGCCACACCAATGATGTCGAACCTCAGCAACCATTTCTAGATAATGCTTCCAATAGGAAGCTTAAATTTATTGTAGTGTTTGTGTTTGTTTGTGTGTGGGTTTGGGGCTGTTTGTTTTTATAGACGATGATTTTAAATTGTAAAAATTAGTGCTGCTGCTATGCGTTATAATTGAAATGCATTATTGGCGTCGGACTCTTACGGGCATTGAGCCCTATGATATTGATGATGAATCTTTTATGGCTGTGTCTGTGTGTGTGTGTGTTTGGGTGGATTTGTGTGGGTCTGCGGCTGTTTGTTTTTATAGACGATGATTTTAAATTGCATTAAAAATGATTGCTGCTGCTGTGCGATATTATTGAAATGCATTATTGAGTGACTGAATCTTTTATGGTTGTGTCGGTGTGTGTGTGTTTGGGTGGATTTGTGTGGGTCTGCGGCTGTTTGTTTTTATAGACGATGATTTTCAATTGTATTAAAAGTTAGCGCTGGTGCTGTGCGATATTATTGAAATGCATTATTGAGTGAGTGGATCTTTTATGGGTGTGTCTCTGTGTGTGTTTAGGTGGATTTATGTGGGTCTGCGGCTGTTTGTTTTTATAGACGATGATTTTAAATTTCATTAAAAATGAGTGCTGCTGCTGTGCGATATTATTGAAATGCATTATTGAGTGAGTAGATCTTATATATACGGGTGTGTCTCTGTGTTTGTTTGGGTGGATTTGTGTGGGTCTGCGGCTGTTGTTTTTATAGACGATAATTTTAAATTTCATTAAAAATGAGTGCTGCTGCTGTGCGATATTATTGAAATGCATTATTGAGTGAGTAGATCTTATATATACGGGTGTGTCTCTGTGTTTGTTTGGGTGGATTTGTGTGGGTCTGCGGCTGTTGTTTTTATAGACGATGATTTTAAATTGCATTACAATTGATTGCTGCTGCTGTGCGATATTATTGAAATGCATTATTGAGTGAGTGAATCTTTTATGGGTGTGTCTGTGTGTGTGTTTGGGTGGATTTGTGTGGGTCTGCGGCTGTTGTTTTTATCGACGATGATTTTAAATTGCATTACAATTGATTGCTGCTGCTGTGCGATATTATTGAAATGCATTATTGAGTGAGTGAATCTTTAATGGATGTGTGTGTGTGTGTGTGTTTGGGTGGATTTGTGTGGGTCTGCGGCTGTTTGTTTTTATAGACGATGATTTTAAATTGCATTACAATTGATTGCTGCTATGCGATATTATTGAAATGCATTATTGAGTGAATCTTTTATGGGTGTGTCTCTGTGTGTGTGTTTGGGTGGGTTAGTGAGGGTCTGCGGCTGTTGTTTTTATTGACGATAATTTTAAATTGCATTAAAAATGAGTGCTGCTGCTGTGCGATATTATTGAAATGCATTATTGAGTGAGTAGATCTTATATATACGGGTGTGTCTCTGTGTTTGTTTGGGTGGATTTGTGTGGGTCTGCGGCTGTTGTTTTTATAGACCATAATTTTAAATTTCATTAAAAATGAGTGCTGCTGCTGTGCGATATTATTGAAATGCATTATTGAGTGAGTAGATCTTATATATACGGGTGTGTCTCTGTGTTTGTTTGGGTGGATTTGTGTGGGTCTGCGGCTGTTGTTTTTATAGACGATGATTTTAAATTGCATTACAATTGATTGCTGCTGCTGTGCGATATTATTGAAATGCATTATTGAGTGAGTGAATCTTTTATGGGTGTGTCTGTGTGTGTGTTTGGGTGGATTTGTGTGGGTCTGCGGCTGTTGTTTTTATAGACGATGATTTTAAATTGCATTACAATTGATTGCTGCTGCTGTGCGATATTATTGAAATGCATTATTGAGTGAGTGAATCTTTAATGGATGTGTGTGTGTGTGTGTGTTTGGGTGGATTTGTGTGGGTCTGCGGCTGTTTGTTTTTATAGACGATGATTTTAAATTGCATTACAATTGATTGCTGCTATGCGATATTATTGAAATGCATTTTTGAGTGAGTGAATCTTTTATGGGTGTGTCTGTGTGTGTGTTTGGGTGGATTTGTGTGGGTCTGCGGCTGTTGTTTTTATAGACGATGATTTTAAATTGCATTACAATTGATTGCTGCTGCTGTGCGATATTATTGAAATGCATTATTGAGTGAGTGAATCTTTAATGGATGTGTCTGTGTGTGTGTGTTTGGGTGGATTTGTGTGGGTCTGCGGCTGTTTGTTTTTATAGACGATGATTTTAAATTGCATTACAATTGATTGCTGCTATGCGATATTATTGAAATGCATTATTGAGTGAATCTTTTATGGGTGTGTCTCTGTGTGTGTGTTTGGGTGGGTTAGTGAGGGTCTGCGGCTGTTGTTTTTATTGACGATAATTTTAAATTGCATTAAAAATGATTGCTGCTGCTGTGCGATACAATTTACCAGTAAATGCATAATTGTGTATGTGTGCGGGTGGATTTGTTTGTGGGTGTGTGGGCGTTTGTGTGTTTGTGGATGTGTGTTGGTCTTTGTATGTTGTTTTTATTAATGATGTTTTAAAATTGTAATGTAGTAAGGCCTGCAGCTTTGCACTACAATTTAAATGCATTATTGGGTGTGGGTCTGTGTGTGGGTTTGTGTTTGTTTGTAGGTCTGTGGCTGTTGTTTTATATAGACGAGGTTTTTAAATTTTGTTAAAATAAGTCCTGCTGCTATGCGTCGGGGCGGATCCAGGGGGGCCAATCCGGCCATGGCCCCTATTTAAAACTGCCATGGGACGTGGCCCCCTATTCGGTTTGAAATTTGCAATGCGAATAGGGTGTCAAAAAAGCTCATCAACTCTTTTTTGGCGGATGAAAAGTACTTTTTCTTTCAGCCAAAGACCGATGAAAAGAAGGGCATCGACTTTTTGGGCGGATGAAAACTACTTTTCTCCCCAGTGACCCCCTGAAACAGTTCTGGATCCGCCACTGCCTATAGATGCGATATAATTTGAATGCATTATTTCATGTGTGTGGGGTTGGTCGGTTGGTTTTGTGGGTGTGCTCTGTTGGTAAGACTGTGTGTGGGTCTCCGTCTGTTGTTTATTTGGAGTGATGATGATGATGGTGCTCTTCCTGTATGCAGGTTCATTGGCTTTACGCCCCTGGGGGATGAGATGAGTGAGGTAGTTTCTCGTTGCCTTCCCCACAGACAATGATGGGTAAGCAACTTGCCCAAGGTTGCTCCGCAGCAGCTTGCGCCCCTGCGTCCCACACGTGCTAGCCCGAGATATCTAAATCTCTGAATGTCAACTCCCAGCCAGGGGTTTGAACCGCAGTCCGTTGCAACCAATGGCGTCTCGCTTACCGGTGTAGCTAACGAGGCCAGTGGAGTGTTTTTTGAAATTGTATTAAAATTAGTGCTGCTGCTATGCGATATAATTTAAATGCGTTATTGTGTATGTGTGCAGGTGGGTCTGTGTTTCTGTGTGTGTAGTTGAGTTTGTGTGTGGGTCTGTGGCTGTTTTTTATATGGTCGTTTTTAAATTGTAAAATGAGTGTTGCTGCTATGGGATATAAACAAGTGGGTTGTAATTTTGTGTTGGTGGGTGTGTGGATCTGTCTGTGCCTGTGCATGTGTTTGTATGTGGGAATGCTGGTTTATACATACAGATGGACAAACACAACAGACAGCCATAGGCATTTTTTAGTTCTAATTAATGAGGGTTATGATGAGATTTATATTGTCTACTGTGTTGTAATTGTAATTGCAATTTTTTTACTCATTTCCAGCCCTTCGTAAGATTTCAGAAAAAATCTTTAATATTCTGACTTCTACGTTTGTTACATTTACATATCATGTCGTTGTGGCTGAATAACAAATGTTTTTTTTTATGAAACTGATGCAGATTGACCTGGAATTTGAAACCTGGTATTTGAAGACATTCGTCTTCCTCAACGAGTGCCTCATTTCATGGTTCCTGCTGCTTATTAGGGATGGAGGTGGTGTTGATCATGGTAAATACCTAAATTTGTATTTCTTTTGCTTCCTATACAAAGTAGACATGTGTTTTGATTGGTCATCACTAGATTTTAATCAGTACATACCTTCAATGTTCAGTAAAGTGGAAAACTGATTGAGAGTCTGGTATTTTAAAAGACCATCATCCGATGTCTGTTCACACAGTTGTTAGCAGTGGATGAGAGTTGTGCAGTTTCACAACTCCAGGATATGACGTTGTGTGAACATATATATTGTGAGGTGTGGTGGTGTAAGGGTATGTTCTGTGCCTTAGAGCAGGAAGGTTGCGGATTAGAATCCACCTCAAGCCGGTGCGTAATGCGTGTGGAACCTGAGCAACTCCTATCGCATTACTCATGTGCTTCGGAGTGAAACTGAGATTCAGTGTCGGTGCTGTAGTTGGGAGCTCATCGAAGTAGAATTTTGAAGGGCACTATTACAAGTGCTCATGCGTAATATATAATATCTACAGGGTGCGCCAAAAAAAAGTAATCCCCTACGGTTTTTAGCCCATATCTTGGCCAAACATACGAATTTTAAAATGAAACTTTACAGTCTTAAAAGCAATTCAAAATTACGTACAATGGTCAGATTTCAGCAAAATATTTCAAACAGAACAAAAGTTAGGCTACTTTTATGGAGGCCACCCACCGTTTTTTGGCGATTCAAAAACGAAACGCAACAAAAACGAGGGTTTTTGCTAATATCTTGGCCCGAAGTAAGAATTTCGAAATGAAACTTTACAGGCTTCAGGACAATTCATATTGACACATGATGACAAAATTTCATCAGAATATTCCAACCGGAACAAACGTTATGCCTCTTTTAGAGAGGCCATCCACCGTTTTTTGACGATTCAAAAACGTAACGCAACAAAAAGTAATAAAACATGATTTTATTGTCTCATCTCAAATAACTGTTGTCAAATGAACATGGTTGTGCTTCACAACGTGTGTTCAATGTGCCCACCACCAATGCCAACACTTATTATTATTATTTGAGATGAGACTTAATAAAATCGTGTTTTTGTTACTTTTCGCTGCGTTACGTCTTTGAATCGTCAAAAATTAGGGGTGGCCTCACTAGAAGTGGTATAACTTTTGTTGTGCTCGAAATATTTTAATGAAATCTGGCCATCATGTGCAAATATGAATTGTCCTTAGGCCTGTAAAATTTCATATCTAAATTCTTACTTTTGGCCAAGATATTGGGGAAAACCCTAGTTTTTGTTGCGTTTCGTTTTTCAATCGTCAAAAAACGGTGGGTGGCCTCCCTAAAAGTGGCATAACTTTTGTTCCGTTTGAAATATTTTGATGAAATTTGAACCATTGTACGTAAATATGAATTGCCTTTAAGACTGTTATGCCTTTAAGACTGTTAAATGTCATTTAAAAATTAATATTTTTGGCCAAGATATGGGCTAAAAACCGTAGGGAATTACTTTTTTTGGCGCACCCTGTATATCTATAATTGAGGATCTATGTATGTATATGACTTTGTCCAGCATACATGCCCACAGTTTCGCAGCTATTGATCTGAAACTTTGCACCTAGACAGGGGTCCATCAGAATTAGCCAGTGCAGGGGTTGTCGAATTTCTAACACCATGGGGGCCAGGGTGGGAGAATTTTTGGGAGGGCGACGATTTTTTTGGCATCTATTGATGTCAAATATTATTTTATATTTAGACAGAGGACCGTCAGGTCCACCCAGTAAACGACTTGGCGAATCTCTACCACCAGAGGGAGAATGGGGGGGGGGGCAAAAAACTCCATTTCCCACATTTTTTTTACCATCGCCATAGTTTCACAGCTATTCACCTGAAAAGTTGCAGCTAAATAGGGTGCCACCGGGACCACTTCGCCCCAATCAACACACACCTCGCCCCGCAGGGCCCGGGTGGGGCAGGGCGTTGTTTAGGGGGGGGCAACATTTTTAGGGGCAATTTTTTGCAGCTATTGATGTCAAATTTTGCATTTTGACAGAGGACCGCCAGGTCCACCCAGTGGAGGGGTTGGCGAATCTTTTACACCAAGAGGAGAATGGGGGAGGGGCACAAAATCCATTTACCATATTTTGTACCATCGCCATATAGTTTCACAGCTATTCACTTGAAAGTTGCAGCTCGATAGTGTGCCACAGGGTCCACCGCTCCCCAAATCAACACACACCTCGCCCGGTATGGGCCTGGTGGGGTCAGGGTGCTGTACGGGTGAACAAAATTTTGGGACGATATGTTTTGCAGCTTTGCAGCTATTGATATGAAATATTGCATGTAGACAGAGGACCGTCAAGTCCAGCCAGTGGAGGGGGCCATGGTGGGGTCCGAAAACCCAAACTTTTGCTATTTCCATTTCGTCGCCATATGTAGCTTCACGGATATTTACATAAAATTCCAGGGAATCGCCGGGTACCCCAGCTAGTATCTATATAAATAAAGAGAAGATTCGGTGTCTGTTTGTCCAGGATGCATATTGACAGTTTTGCACCTTTTAACTCCAAACCTTCACTACTGTGTCCGCCTTGGCATGTGACACCCAGTGGAGGGGATGGCGAATCTCCCCCATGATCTGGGGCCGGATTGGGTGCAAAAACCCTCATTTTCGCTACTTTTTCATGTTGCTATGCATAACTTAACACGGTTCCCGGACAATTCGGCGCCGGACAATTCGGACCGGACAATTCGGAACCGGACAATTCGGACCGAAAAATTCTTTGCAGCCCAAATTCGTGATGGGATTTCTCCATCACCCAAAATGTATACTGTCGAAACTAATATTAATCTGACACCTCACTATATATCGGGCATAAAAAAACCACGGGCCTATAGGTATGAAACTTAATTGATCTAAATGAGATGCCTATAAGTTGATAATTTACTGCATTTAGCTACTAATTTCAGTGTCTTATTTCTGTTATTGGATAAATTTTAGAAGATCAGACAATATTTGTTTGGTGCCATATAATTTTATTTCTTACCATTGATAAACAAAAGTTTCATAGCCGTAAGAGCAATATTTTTACATGCAATCCGAATTGTCCGGCGCCGAATTGTCCGGACACCCTTCAAACTTATTCGCCTGAAACGTTACAGCTAGGCACATTTTTACACAGCCACCTCGGGGTGGCGGGGGATGGGGGTGGGGAAATTTTTTTCCGAAAAACCCAAATTTCACGGGTGGCGTACCTGTGAAGGTCGGAGTTTGTGGGGTGTGGTGGGAGTACGGGTGGGGTTGGGGGAAGAAAATTTTTCTGGAAAACTCAAATTTCACAGGAGACGACGGGTGGAGGTCGGAGGTAGTGGGGTGGGGCGGTCATGTGGGCTGAGGAAACATTGGGAGGGCATTAGGAAAGCGGATGGGGTCAATTGAGGGTAGGGAAATAGAAGATTGGTCGGGAGCGGGGCGAATCCTGAATTTCCCGGGAAACGCCTTCTACCCCAGGTAGTGTATATAAATAAAGAGAAGATTCTGTGTGTCTGTTGGTCCGGGATGCATTTCGACAGTTTTGCACCTTTTCTTTCCAAACCTTCACTACTGTGTCCGTCTCGGCATGGGACACACAGTGGAGTGGTTGGCGTATCTCTGCCTTTCGGAAAACTGCCTCTCGCCCCCACACACCCCCTCTCCCGACTACACCTCACCATATTCCGACCTCCATCGGTGCGCCACCCGTGAAATTTCGGTTTTCATTAAAATTTTCACCACCCCAGCACACTCCAACTTCCACCGGTACATAACCCTTGAACTTAGGGTTTTCAGGAAAATTTTCTCCCACACCCATCCCAGACTTCCCCGGCCCAGCCCCTGCGGGCCGAGGTGTCTTGTGTGGTGGCGAGGTATCCTGTGTAAAAATTTGTGTAGCTGTAACGTTTGAGGTAAATAAGTTTTAAAATATGCATCGCAACAGCTGAAAAATTAGCAAAAATGCAGGTTTTGCCCCCCACCTGGCCTCCATGGTGATTTTTGGTCTGTGAACCACACTATAACCTGCCCTGGGTCGACCCCCTGTAAAGGATTTTGATTCGATTGTTTCAAAACTGTGGCCGTGCTGATCTAACAAGCAATCTTGTTGAGTTTTTATAGAATAATATTAAATTCTGTTGTATTACATTGGCACATTCTGTCAAAGTAACTTGTTAATCAATTACTTTTTTTCCTAAACTGATTCAGCTTGACCTGGAATTTGAAACACTGATGTCCGGCACTTCTGTCCTCAGAGAGTTGCTGCAATGATGATGTAGCTGTGGAAGTACGCTTCACATCGCACAATCCCAGCAGCATTTTTTTGGAAGACAGCTAATGGTAAATATACATTCATGTATTCCTTTTGTTTCCTAGACATGTGTAGTTTTCATGAAAATTGGCTGTTTATTTTGTTTTGATAATATTTATTATTATTATTGTTCATGTTGTGAGTTCCACTATCTTCTTCTTTAGTCTTCTGCTGTTGAGCAGGTTTGTTCCACTATAACCAATTATAATATCGATGGTGGTTGATGTCGAGCAGTTGTGAGTGAAGCACTTGTTCAAGGTGCATAAACACAGTTAATTGCCTCAGGACAGGTTTGAACCCATATTCTCAATTCTATAAGGCAAGCACTCTAACCAATGTCCATTATGTCCGACAACGAATTGGTAACCAAATAGGACAAATGAGTTTTACTCTCTTTATTCTCAGTGATATTTCCTTGTGCAAATGGAAAGTAAAACACGTTATAATTATTAGCAAGGAAATTATTTGTCAAGTCCTGCAGGATTTACATGTGTAATGCTAAAATATAATTTCCTGCTATGATTCACTGATCTTGCGCTGTTGATGGGTAGGTTCGGCTTGTGAGGACAAGGACTTGACTCTTGATATGATGTGTCAAGACAATGAAAAAATTAAGTTGACGACACTTCTTTACCATTACTGTCTCTCAGGCTTCCTTTAGGCGCGTCTATCATAAGTGCTTTAAATTGCTTACTTTTTAACATTTCCTGGTATATTTTAATGTTTTATATGAGTTTGTGATAAAGCTGTCCTACATACTGAAAAATGATGGGTGACATACAGATGACTCCACAAGTTTCCCTCTTTTAGTTACTATTCCAGTGTTCGAGACATCTGTGTCCCTTCGACTCTTTGACTGAGCACATTTTGATATGCGAAATAATGTGACCACATAATATTTCTCTTCTATTTCTTGTCCATTTGATATTTTCTGTGTGCTGTGACTTTGGTCTTTGATGATGATGATGAGTTTGTGTCCGAAGTCAGGGCCATGGCTTTAAAGTCACTTGGGATGAGATGAGTGGCGTGGTTCCCATTTCCTTCCTCACAGACAATTCTGGGTGAGCAACTTGTCCAAGGTAGCTATTAAAGAGGCTTGATGTACAGGGTGCGCAAAAAAAAGACCCCCTAGGTTTTTTGCCAATATCTTGGCCAAAATTAAGAATTTCCGAATGAAATTTTACAGGCTTATAGACAATTTATATATACATATGATGGCCAGATTTTATCAAAATATTTCAAACAGAACAAAAGTTATGCCACTTTTAGGGAGGTCACCCCTCGTTTTTTGACGTTTTAAAAAACGAAACGCAGTTTTTTAAGGGTTTTTGCGAATATCTTGGCAAAAAATAAAAATATCGAAATGTAATTTTACAGTCTTATAGACAATTCATATCTACACATGGTGGCCGGATTTCATCACAATATTTAAAACGGAACAAAAGTTATGCCACTTTTAGTGAGACCACCCACCGTTTTTTGACGATTTTTAAGTCTCATCACAAATAACTGTTGTCAAATGAACTTGGTAGTGCTTCACAACTTGTGTTCAATGTGCCCACCACCCGTGCCCAAACTTATTTTGAGTCTCTATGCAGAGTTCTTGATGGACCTGTTGACTCTCTGACAGATTCCTTGTTATTTCTAATTTTAAGAATATGATTGTCATCTTGCTAAGTGACTTCTCAGTGACGTGCAGCTACGCTGGTACCCTGTTTATTTTTTAAATAGTAATAATAATGATCAGCTGTCAATATCAGGGCTATTTTATAATAATTATTTGAGATGAGACTTAATAAAATCGTGTTTTTGCTACGTTACGTCTTTGAATTGTCAAAAATTGGGGGGTGGCCTTACTAAAAGTGGTATAACTTTTGTTGCTTTGGAAATATTTTGATGAAATCTGACCATCATATGCAGATATGAATTGTCTTTATGGCTGTGAAATTTCATTTCGATATTCTTACGTTTGGCTAAGATATTGGCCAAAATAATGAGATAATTATTTCGTGACTTTTTCCTGCGTCGCGTTTTTGAATCGTCAAAAAACGGTGGGTGACCTCCATAAAAGCGACATAACTTTTGTTGTGTTTTAATTATTTTGATGAAATCTGGCCATAATGTGTAAATATGAATTGTCTATAAGCCTGTAAACTTTCTTTTGGAAATTCTTACTTTTGGTTAAGATATTGGCAAAATTCTTAGGGGGTCCTTTTTTTGGCGCACCCTGTAGATGCGAGCATGTGACTCTCGGTAACAATGCACAGAACATACAGTTACACAATCATGTCCCGTTTGTTGTCCTTATGAATCTGTCTGCCATTCAGCAGCAATACATTCAGTTCAGACAAGATTTAGTTGTTTATTTGAGTATCTTCATGAACTAGTATTGTTCATGGAATATGAATGCACAGTTGCACTGATAACTGCATGACTGCCACAAAAGCTGGAGCTCCTTTGCTCAGTACTGGTAGAAGCTTTCCATCTTTCTGCTTTCTGTTGCCATTATGGAATACATAATGGCGGTAATCTGCACAATTGCAAAAATATAGGTGTTGCAATTAGGCTGAAACATTGCCTCCCAAATCCAATTCTATTCAACATTTATAACTCGCTTATTTTCCATATTTCTCGTTTCGCAATATTTGATATTTTATTTTGATTAATACTTTGCATTCTGAGCAAACAATAAAATTAAGTATAATCTTTTGTTCTCAGACAGTTTACACTGCTCCTCTGTTTAAAAGTCATAATTTACTCTCCTTACCTAATATAAACAAATCTTGTTATTCATGTTTTATCTTCATTTCCGTTCAAACTTGCGACATTCGCTAGGCATTTTCACTCATACAGAATTGGATTTGTGCAGTTGAGAATTAAGCAATATTAATGATTCTTAGGTCCGTTACTAAATTATGACTCTATACCATAATTATAATATAGCATAATACCATATAAACCATAGTTTAGCATGAATAGTTGGTCATTAAAATAACACAATTTTAATTTTAACGTAAAAAATTATATTGATTTTGGTCGTAGGATTTTGTGCTTTTTGAAAACATTTTGATTAGATATAGAAATTATGTACGTTTGGTTATTATACCATATCTGACTTGTCTGTACACCAAAATGAGGATAGCAATTGGTATATTAAAGAATAATCTTATCTTATAATGTTTGGTAATTTTTGACATTAATAATTTTATTCTCTTTATTTTTGTTTGGCGTATTGCTGAAGATTTGTTTTATGTGTCTTTTATCATATATATGCCATATTCCATTCGCTGCTTGAACTTCCTTTTGTTCTGTGTGAATTTCCTTCCTGCGTCTCCAGTTTCATGATATTGACTTGAGTTTGGGGTTTACCCAGAGCTAGCGGAACCTGTTCCTTTTTTCTGGTTAACCCATTTTGATGATCCACCTAATATATTCATGAGATGCTGTTGAGATTGTTTACACAGTATATTTTTGTATTCTGTCGAATTGGTCTATGGTTGATAATATTGATATATAATTAACCATATTTGATTTGCTTTGAATGTGTAACTGAATTCGACACTTTAAATAAAATTGTCTTTCTTTTGATTAAAACAGGTCGGATCAAGTCAGAGGAGAAGATCGAGAGTTCCTCCAACAATGCCGCCATACCCACAGTCATTTGCAATAAGTGCTTCATTGACTTATTGCCCTACAGTCTTTTCAATCAGAATCGGTCTCAGCGCTTCAGGAATTCTTAGCCAGACACAAACGATGCTTTCTCGTCCTCAACTAAAGTCGTCCTTGCAGCGGCTGTTCCTCTGTCTAGTATTCGGACTCGGCCCTCCATGAGAAAGCCCTATCGATCTCTGGAGTACACTTTTGAATCGTGCAAAACAGTACTTTGCTTGTGAATAAGCTGGTGCCATGTACTTTATAGCTAATACCAAGATGACTTGAGAATCGTGTGGCTTTGATAACTTCTTCAAACTGTTTTAGGTATTTTAATATGGTGTATTCATTGACCGCTTTAGCATTTCGGAATTTTTTGGAATAAAAAGACTTCTTTAATTTTAAAGATTGGACATTTATGCCAAAGGTTCGTGAACTCAGTAGATATGAAGTATATCGACGTTTAGTGATATGTGGTCATTTTTGCATTTGTTTTTGTCTTTATTATATCTGATTTTTATCAGTGCTCAAATAATAACCAAGTGCAGGTGTATTTTGACTTCGTCTTGGAAATATATGAAATTTATATATGCGGTTTTAACTTAGTGAAAGTGTTGATGGATTTTGAATGCTTGGTCTGTGTTGCTTAGATACTGGTCGGACTTCATAATATTATGTTTAATTAATTAATGATTCGTAAATTTGTTAATTGATAATTAAATATTGTTGAACGAAAACAATATATTAAAATTGAGTGATAATTATTATAAAATAGGAAATTGGACCGCTCATATACAGCTATGATTATAGACCCCCTTCCTTCACTGTTTGATAAATATTTCTGTAAAGGTGAGAGTTCCACTATGGTCGGATACCAGAAAATAGTATAAATATCATATCCATGCTGCACGAACCAGCACAATGATAATTTTCAAATAAGTGCTCAGGTTCATAAGTTTTGAGCTCTTCATCATATCGACTGCACATGTTACGTTTTAAAGCTGAATTGAAAGATTTTTTTTACATAAAATTAAATTGATTGATTGTTCTTTTAGGATTATATAAATTTCAGTTATGGATGTTATGATGTGCTTGCACTTCTGTATTTTTTTCTTCTATTCTATGCTGCAATGTTCTGCTGTTGCTTCAGTTGCAGGCTATTTTGTGGTCCAGACAATGTTAGGTTTATTTAATCACATTGACCGTAACTAATTGTTGTCTATTGACCATGTGTAAATTTGTGCATGCGAAAGAGACAACCCAGCATTTTAGAGTTATCTTAACCTTTGTTGGTGTCTGCAACAGATTAATTTTGAACTTACTGTTTATAAGTTTACATCTGATTTCTTTTCTTCTTGAGCCAATAAATGGTTGATTGATTGGCGGTAATTTTTTGGTTTATGGATTGATTGATTTTAATTTTTTGGTTAAATTATTAATGTGTGCCTAAAGAATGAAAGAGGCGAGAGCCTACTTAACTGTCTAACATATTGAACTATGTTAGATAAAAGGGTGGGAGCGTACTGGCTACGTTAGATTCTAACATATTGAACTACGTTAAATAAAGGGGTAGGAACGTACTGGCTACGTTAGATTCTAACATACTGAACTACGTTAAATAAAGGGGTAGGAACGTACTGGCTACGTTAGATTCTAACATACTGAACTACGTGAAATAAAGGGGTGGGAGCGTACTGGCTACGTTGGATTCTAGCATATTGAACTACGTTAAATAAAGGGGTGGAAACGTACTGGCTACGTTAGATTCTAACATACTGAACTACGTGAAATAAAGGGGTGGGAGCGTACTGGCTACGTTAGATTCTAACATACTGAACTACGTTAAATAAAGGGGTGGGAACGTACTGACTACGTTAGATTCTAACATACTGAACTACGTGAAATAAAGGGGTGGGAGCGTACTGGCTACGTTAGATTCTAACATACTGAACTACGTTAAATAAAGGGGTGGGAACGCACTGGCTACGTTAGATTCTAACATACTGAAGTACGTGAAATAAAGAGGGATAGCGTTGTTTACTACGTTAAATAACTGACGTAGTGGAGCTACGTTAGAAAATCACTACGTCAATCTAACGTATACTTACTCAGTGCATATAGAACGTAGTACTACGTTACCTAGTACGTTCCAGGTAACGTAGTAGAATTTAGAGTGCATGAAACGCATGTAAGTCTAATGTTAAATAAGAAAAAGTAATGTTTCATTTAAGAAGATGTTCGAAGTGATGTCCCTTCGCTTGAACGCAGGCTTTCAGACTTGGCCACCACTGTTCAATAGCTTTGTCAATGACACTCTGCTTCAACTGTGCCCACACAACGATGAGGCGCTCCTTCAACTCGTTGATGTCCCGTATTGCTCCAGTAGACGCGTTCCTGTATTAGACCTCAAATTCTGTAGTCAACGGGATTGAGGTCTGGTGAGTTTGCTGGCCAGAGTTCCGGTCCAATGAAGCTTGGTGTTTCACGTCGCAGCAACGAAATGGTGTTCTTTGCGCGATGTGCTGGGGCGCTGTCCTGCTGGAGAATGAATAAGTCGCTTGACATCCCTCTCCTTAAATGTTTCCAAACACGCCTAGTCTGCGTCACTGCCTCCAACAGCAACCACTTCTGTGAGTAAGTAAAATGTAAAATATTTTGTGGCAAAATTATTTGAGAAACAACGTACAAACTTTTATTACAATTGGCTTAGTTTTATAGAAGATTTTTGAAAAGTTTTTTGGTGTTTTTTATGGGGCACAGTGTATATACATTATACATGTAAGCTTATATATAGACATATACCAGTCAGTCAGTCAGTCAGTCAGTCAGTCAGTCAGTCAGTCAGTCAGTCAGTCTGTCAGTCAGTCAGTCAGTCAGTCAGTCTGGCGTCGTTGGGCATCTGGACCTGCCGAGAGGCAGCTTACCTAAAGAAGACCAAGACATACAGACACGTAGGCGAAGAGGTGTATATGCAGACATACAGACAGACAGTCGATAAAGTGAGCTACATGTAGGAAAGTGGTAAATCACTTCACACTCTAAAGCACCTGAAGGTTGATACTTCTAACTTAGCACCTCCCTCCTCTGCAGTTTAGTCACACCTACACAGTCAACATCCCTCCGTTCAATTGATAGCCTACATCATCTGAAATCAGGCGGGGGCAGAAACGTGTGAAGAAGGGGCTTACGACTATAGATGAGTCTATAATAGACGACCCATCACAGGACCGCCGGGCTTAAGTCTGAAGCCGCACGCCTCGGGCGATTCTAATGATTATTATTCACATAATACGCAAATATTGATATAGAGAAGACGATTGCGGTAAAGGGGAGAGACCGCCTAATGGCCGAGACGCGGATTCGACGCTTGGCAGGTCTTGGAGAAGATCTAGTCACGTACAATGCCTTCTCTCACTGCTAATGTTGTTGCAAGGAATTGCCAATTGCTGTTCCGCCTCACCTGCAGTGCCGCAGCAGTTCTTTTATCCTCCCTCACCCCCGCCAGGTGAGACGATACAATGGCCGCCCACCGGTTTTCAAGAGGGAGCGCGCGCGGGGCCAGCTCCCGATTAAACGCAAGATCACTTACAGCGAGTGCGTGCAAGCCGCGGAACCTTTGTCGGGATATTAGAGGAATTACGAGAGGCCAGACGGCTTACGGCTTGTCCCCGCGGAGACTTATTAACTCGGAGAAACGATTTCACGCGTTCGCTACTTAGTCGAAGCCGTCACATCTGACAGATTTTAATTATTAAATTTCAATCGCTAAAGGATAGTCTTTGTTATCGAGATCGTCGCCCGAAAATCCGCCGCGGACTATTTGATGCGGCGTACGGTTATTAGGCCCGGTCAGTGTGTGATTTGTCAAAAAAGAAGTGTGGGGGTCGGCTTAATTTTCTTGTTTTGGGGGGGGGGCCAAAATACGCCGCGGCATATCCGACTAGGGGGTCTGGGGGAGCGTCGTAAGCTCCCCCAGCGGGGTCCGGGGCGGAGCCCCGGCCGCTATTGATTCGGTGCAATCCAAAGCAAAATCTTCTATTGAAAGTGAACTGAATGAATTGAATAATATCACCTTTTTAAAGATCAGTTAACATGTTATTTATGTTAAAGGGTTTGAAGTTTATAATAGTGGCATAGTGCAACATAAGAACATAAAAGTCTAACTTCAACATGAAAGTTGGCTGTACAAATGCAGTAAAATGCACAGGTGCAGGATATATTGAGGTCACAATTTAAAGCGAATGAAATCAGAAAATGTAGTAACCAAAAAACTTGAAACTTCTACCGGCAGTCCAGCACACGATCAATACTTCGCAGTTAGCACCAAAATCAATGATCATACTTAGTATAATTATGTACCCTTGGAAAGCCGAGCATACATGGAATTAAGTTGGCACCAAAATACTTGTTACTTAGTACAACGCAAAGTGAGAATAATACTCAGCAGTCAGCACTCAAAATAATAAAAACAGTAGTAAGGTCCTAGGATGAACGAAGTGCTCGGAACTTCACAAGTCACAAGCTGTAACGCATAAACTAAATACTGTTCTTATAACAACTCACGAGAAATAACTTCAAATAAGAAGATATTTGTGTTCCTATTGAGGACTAAAAACAGAAATAATTTCAAATGACAACAGAAACAAGAATCATCAATAACGAAGTGCAAATTATTTATGATGAACTAGTCATCATGCGAAAATTATTGAAATGAAATTGTCATGTATGATGTAGCCTAATTTGTGATGAACTCTAGCTAAGTGGTAGTGACTAGTCTTTAATCATGGCAAAAAGTTTATATCTTGGTCTAAGCTCATCAACATTCCTTTTCTGTCAAAAGAGGGGGTCGAAATTGGACCCCCACACCTTTTTTTGGGAAGTCGAAGTGTGGGGGTCGGGCCATAGCAAAGAGGGGGTCCGACCCCCCCAACCCCCCCGGCAAATCACACCCTGGGCCCGGTCGACGCTTAATAGAGCAGTCGGCGGAGGATTTGAATGGCGAAAGAAAGAAATGCGGGTATTGAGTATAGATGCGGTCGAAGAAGAGGAGGTGTATTGTATAAGAGGTCTTCGACAATTTACTTACTTTGGGTTTTGTGAGCAGTTTACTCAGTGCGGCTGTGAAGTGAAGCGGTTAAATTCACAGGACTCACGGGCGGAATTCAGTCTGTCGTGTCAAAATGGCAGCAGATATATACAATGATACTTTGATACAATGATACAATGATACTTTGATACAATGATACAATGATACTTTGATGTGACTCAACAATGTATCGTCGGCTTCATTGCTCTCCCGCCTTTACATGACAGGACAAGATGCGTTTTCAATCAGAGATTATAGGCAGGCGGATGGATTGATAGATAGATAGATGGATAGATAGATGGATGGATGGATGGATGGATGGATGGATAGAAAGATGAATTGGTGGGTGGGTGGCTGGATAGATAGATGGATGGATGGATAGAAAGATGAATTGGTGGGTTGGTGGCTGGATAGATAGATAGATGGATGGATGGATAGAAAGATGAATTGGTGGGTGGGTGGGTGGGTGGGTGGGTGGGTGGATAGATAGATAGATGGATGGATGGATGGATGGATAGAAAGATGAATTGGTGGGTGGGTGGGTTGGTGGATAGATGGATGAACGGACGGACAATGAGGAGGAGGATGGGAAGAGTTGGAGGAGGCAGCGGAAGAGGACGATGACGACGATGACGACGACGACGACGACGATGATGATGATGATGATGACGACGACAGCAAAAACCGTCGCAAGGTATAATAAAAGCTCGTCCGATATGTCAAAAACAGACGAACAGATGGTGCTTCATAAATGAATGAATGGATGGATGGATGGACGAGGCAACGTATTATATTCAATGGCTTAATATGGAAAACTGCATGTTCATGTCTTTATCGATCTTTATTTAGCGCCACTAGTCAACGACCGAAATGGAGTCGATGGTCAGCAGAGAGATGCGGACGATGACCGGAAGTGAATAGACTCTCCTCCTCCTCCTCCTCCTCCTCATCCTCATCCTCCCTTCAGCAGCAGCAGCATCGTCAGCATCGTTTACCTTTAATTAGCCGGTTAAATGGACGGATGATTTACGCTGAGCGATGTCCTTAAGGGCCGACGACGACGACGACGACGACGACGATGCCTTTGTCGATCGTCCGCCTCTATCACTGCAAATCAGACCTGTCCTGTTCCGTACGTCTGTCTGTGTCTGTGTGTGTCTGTATGTCTGTGTATGTTTCTTTCTCTATCTCTGACTCTGTGTGTGTGTCTGTCTGTCTTATGGTCTTTGTCTATGTCTCTGTCTCTCTTTCTGTCTGTGTCTCTGTATTCTGTTTCTATCTCTGTCTTTCTTTCTGTCTCGCTTTATGTCTGTCTGTGTCTGTCTGCCTGTGTGCCTGTCTGTCTGTCTCTGTCTTCGTCTTTATCTCTGTATGTCTCTCTGTGTCTCTCTCTGTGTATTTGTCTTTGTCTCTCTCTCTGTCTCTCTGTCTCTGTCTGTCTATCTATCTGTCTGTATCTGTGCCTGTGTTTCTGTCTCTCTATGTCTGTCTCTGTCTGTCTGTCTATCTGTCTGCATGCCTTTCTCTGTCTTTCTCTGTCTCTCTTTCTGTCTTTGTCTTTGTCGCTGTCTGTCTCTCTGTGTGTGTTTCAGCGTGTTTCGCTGCCTCCCTCTGCTTGATGGCCTGTCTCTTTGGCCCATAGGCGCATCCCTGGACACCTTCGCGCATCGTCTCATCAACGCATGCGCTGTGAAGTATGAACGAAACGAAGATTAAATGACTCCCCCCTCCTCCTCCTCCTCCTCCTCCCCTCCTCATTCTCCTCCTCCTCCTCCTCTCCCTCCTCCTCTTCCTCACCCTCCTCTTTCTCTTTCCCCTCCCCTCCCTCCTCCTCTTCATTCTCCCCATTCTCCTCCTTCTCATTCTCCTCCTCCTCCCCCTCCCACTCCTCCTCCTCCTCATTCTCATCCTCCTCCTCCTCTCCCTCCTCCTCCTCTTCATTCTCCCCATTCTCCTCCTCCTCATTCTCCTCCTCCTCCTCCCCCTCCCACTCCTCCTCCTCATTCTCATCCTCCTCCTCCTCCCCTCCTCCTCCTCCTCCTCATTCTCCTCTTCATTCTCCTCTTCCTCCTCATTCTCATCCTCCTCCTCCTCCCCCTCCTCCTCCTCCTCCTCATTCTCCTCATTCTCCTCCTCCTCCTCCTCCTCCTCCTTCTCCTCCTCCTCATCCACGCACTGTTGCCAGCGACCTAATTCCCGTCAAAAGCTCTTTAGAAATCGGGTCGTTTGACGCTGAATCGGGCGTCAATTGGGCTTGTTTTGATTTCATTTAGCGCGCAATTTGCATAGCGCTCGCTCTCTCTCTCTCTCGCCCGCTCGCCTGGCAACCGCGGGCGATGACGATTCCAGATCGACGACCGTCCCAAGGCGAACCATTAGCCGCCGAAGAGAGAGACGGGCAGGCGATCGGGGCTTTCAATGCACCGCTCTTAACTCGCCGGCGGGCGGCGGGGCGGCGGGCGGACGGGCGGGTAGGCGTAGGGGCCTGGGTCTCCCCTACGTTGAACGGTGGTCCGGTGACGGCTGACGACTGGTCCGTGGTCCTCGGTCCTTTGGTCCGTTCGCGGGTCTTTAATGACCGTAATCATCCGCCCGGACCGACTTAAAAGCGAACGTGTTTTTGATGAGAGTGTCGATTTAGATGGGAAGCCGAGCAGAAGCCGATTCGTGGCAGTGGACAGTTTACACGTCACCGGGAGAAGCGTAGAGAAGGTTGACCAAGGGTCGGACGGAGGAGTTGGGGGAGTGGAGGGGGGGGTATAGGTCTGCTTCGTGTGTGCGATTGGGACGAATGCATGCCGTCCATTAGACATGTTTGACGAGAAATCCCCATGGGTGGACATGTGGAGACAGACAGACAGACAGACAGACAGACAGACAGACAGACGGACAGACAGACGAACAGGCAGGCTGACAGGCAAACTGACTGACTGACTGACTGACTGACTGACTGACCGACCGACCGACCGACCAACTGACTGACTGCTACAGCGCATTCGGCACGTTTAAAGCGTTAATTTCCCCCGCAGCCTACTAAAGCGCTCATAGTATATTATTTACTATAGACCCATAAAAACTCTGAAATCGTTCGATTGCCTATAAAAGGCGTCACATAAAAAGTCCGTCGCTTGTATAGCATTTTAACGGCACCGAGAATTGCTGGCAAAACTATAGTATCGGGACCGAATGATGATGATCCTAACCCTAACCGACACTCACGACACCTAATCTCACCTTATCGACCCTCACGACGCCTAACCCGGCCCTAACTGACATGTCGGTCCCCGATACTATAATGCCACGTGTTTATATTCGAGTTCCTTATAGATGACAATTTTTCGATTCGCCGATTGCCTCTGCAAAGATGGCGGCAAGCGGCAACAGCCATCTTTCATTGGTTCAACCATTTCTTTCAACTATCTTCTATAGTCTTGTGAACGATGAGACTTGGAAATTAGCATGGGCGTTAAAAAATACTGACGTCACTTATAGAAACCAAAGGACGGTTATTAAATTATTTATCGATGCATGCACGACATTGCACGTAGAAAAACAGTTTCGTTTTGCTCCGGTTCTTTATTGAACACAATATCAATTTAATAACTGTACAGTGTACAGGCACAGAAAATTACAGTCATTTACCTATCAAGCTAAACACACGACACGCGGGCGGCAATTTGACAACCAGCCAAACATACAGGCATACAGAAGGCAGACAGACACACAGACAGACATACAGACACACAAACAGACACACACAGACAAACATAGGTTTGTCTTTATGTCCATCTGTATGTATATACGAAGTATTCTAGTGCATGGTGGCGTCGTGGCCTTGGAGCCGGAAGGTCCGAGGTTCGAATCCACCTCCCCGCGTAAGGACCTTGGGCAAGTCCTTCACTCACCATTGCTCAGCGCTTCGGCATGAAACTCCGATGCAGTGTCTGCTCTGCATCGGGAGCGCCTCTGAGTAGAGAGAGCTTGAAAGGGCGCTATAACAAGTGCACATACAAACAAACAAACAAATCCATGCATCCATGTATGAATGTGTGTCTGTCTTTGTCTGTCCGTCTGTGTCAGTCTGTCTGTCAAATTGCATGTCATGTGTCGAGTTTATAGCTTAATAAGTATAGATGACTAATAAGTTAATGATATACAGATAGACAGACGGACGGAAAGACAGACCGAAACAGACAAACAGACAAGTAGAAGGTGGCGGAGAGGGACAGAGACAGACAGAGACAAGAGAAGACCGAGACAGAGACACAGACAGATTCGTCGTCAAATCACAACTCTTAATTTCGTCATTAAGTGCTCGTCTCATTTCCAAAACAATATACTGCAACGCAGTCGTTTATTAAACGAGATTAAGTTGTCATCAATAACACCATAATATGATCCTAATCCTTTGATCTCATTCCACTAAAGCCATATTTCCCGTTATAGTCCCTCTTCATTCCACCATCGGTGGGTGGCACATCCATGGAGGTATAAATGGATTTCCGGAAGGCAGGGAAACGCCATCCTCTTTCAGCGTCGGATTTCACAGTCCTGCAGTCGCGAGAAACTCCAGCTTCCGCCATAAAGACCTTCTAATTGTCCTCGCCGCCGTCACTAGAGGCGCTCTTAAGCCTCCTCGAATCAGCGCCGTCATCATCGTCGACTTCCTCTACGACGAAAATTGTAGTCTATGCTCTTCCGCGAAAGCTCCCTCCGCGCCACTAAAGACCATTCGGTCGTCTGCCGCTTAGAAAGCGCGCCAATTATCGCCGCGCCACCTAGCGGTCCTAATCGCCGGTTGCTGGCTCGTACACTTCCGCCGGAAGTAAACGCCAATCGATAGACTCGCCCCATCGGCATCGCTTTACGGCGCACACCACTTATTAAGGTGTATACACTTGCCGCCGCTGAAACGCCAGCCGCGGCGCACAGCTCTTACTCGCCACTCAGGCATGAGACGGCGGATTATATAGCAGACGATGGCGACCTATCATTAACAATTAAGTGGTGCTTTTGGCGGGAAATATCGACGTCGTAGCGCCGCCTACCGATGGGGAAGTAAATTAATGACACGACTTCCGCTGTAGTATAGCAGCTCTTAACCGATTATCACTTGAGAAAGCTCCGTCGAAACATGTACACTTCCGGAAAGTCTCTACATGTATATGCATCCACCCGTGTCTAGTTTGTGTATAGGCTATAGGTCGTAATTTGTATATAGGTCGTAGTTTGTGTATATAGGTCGCAGTTTGTGTATTGGTCGTAGTTTGTGTATAGGTCGTAGTTTGTGTATTGGTCGTAGTTTGTGTATAGATCGTAGTTTGCGGATAGGTCGTAGTTTGTGGATAGGTCGTAGTTTGTGGATAGGTCGTAGTTTGTGTATTGGTCGTAGTTTGTGTATAGGTCGTAGTTTGTGTATAGGTCGTAGTTTGTGGATAGGTCGTAGTTTGTGGATAGGTCGTAGTTTGTGGATAGGTCGTAGTTTGTGTATTGGTCGTAGTTTGTGTATAGGTCGTAGTTTGTGTATAGGTCGTGGTTTGTGTATAGGTCGTAGTTTGTGGATAGGTCGTGTATGGGTGGGTGCTTGAGTATAATTTATATGAGTCAAAATTACACAAGGGCACGTCCATAAATGGAGTCACGCACCTAGCGGGTTACACAGCTGTGACGAAGTGTGACGGTCCCATATTTATGGCAATAATGGCATGCTAAATAGTCTAGCCTATCATCATGGGCGCCCGCACATAGGGGCAAGGGGGCACTTGCTCCCTGGAAAATTGAAACCTATTTTTCTCACTGCTATTTTTGGGGTTTATAACAAATTTCTTCGCATTAGAGAATTTTAAAACCTACTATTAACTAATACTTTTCGATTTTTTAATACAAATTTCCTTCCAAAAAGCAACAATTCATATTAGTAATTTTAGAAAGTGAAACTGAGAAAATTACATCAAGAAACCTCTGTGAAAAATACTCATGCACATTCGTAACTCCCCGCTTTGCATTTTTTGACCTCCTGCTAAATTTTTCTTAACGTTGACCATCGTGTTTTGCCCCCTCCTGCAAAAATTTCTGCGGGCGCCCATGCCTCTCATGTGTCTTTTTGTGTTGACGTCACGCGTGACGAGTGGCGGAGGGTCAAAGTCGTCGAAAATTGCTTGACGTCATTTATGGACGGCCCCATATATAAGTAGAAGTCTAACATGATGTCACGAGCTTAGCCATGATGTTTGACTTCTTCTTTTTATAAGCTTATAGTCGTAGACGGTATAGACTTGCGGAGACGCATCTTTTTCTTTTGTTCATCGTTATGAACTAATTGCCTGCATGCACATCTATAGGTCCTTATCTGTGGAATGGTCTTCCTCCATCAGTTCGCTGCGTGATCCTTATGTCTGGAAAGACTGGAAAAGTCTTTCCTCAGCCTCCTCTCACCTTTAAATTCTGCTTTTTCTCTCTCACGGTCGCTCGCACTGGAAACGCTTCTGAAAGTCTCTTGCTGACAGAAGTGCTGCTTAAATTTTAAAATACAACGCAACAACCCAATACAATACAATACAATGCAATGCAATGCAATACAATACAATACAATGCGATTAAATGCGACGCAATGCGATACAATACAATGCAATGCAATACAATACAATGCGATGCAATGCGATACAATGCAATACAATACAATGCAACACCATACAATGCAATACAATATTCCGAGATACGACTTCTACAGAAGTTACAGAAGCACAGTTGAACTTTTTGAAGTGCCCGTCCAC
Source organism: Lumbricus rubellus (assembly GCA_945859605.1). Taxonomy (NCBI): domain Eukaryota; kingdom Metazoa; phylum Annelida; class Clitellata; order Crassiclitellata; family Lumbricidae; genus Lumbricus; species Lumbricus rubellus. Next base: position 19,525,554 of record OX243827.1, on the reverse strand, counting down.
AGAGGTCGAACGGACTCGACGGGGAGGGGAAGGGTAGTCCACACCGGACTCAACCACACCGAGATGTGGGTAGGGGTTGCGGTGGGGGTGGGGTGGGGAGAGGATGCGCCTATGGACACGTGACCTGTATGCATAGGAAGCGACGGACTCGAGTGATTTGTCGTATTAACAAGTTTAGCGATCGTCCGCCGGTGACCGGTGGCGCCATCGAGCGACGGAACGTTACTCGCTTAGCGACGACATCCATCGACCAATTAGACGGTCGCCTGTCGCGCGCATGCGCAGATTAGACCCCGTCGTCGCTAGGAAACGGGAAGCGATCGCCGGAACGATTAATTTCATTTTAAGTCGCTTTTCTTGACGGTCTCGCTGAGTGAATGAATCTCCACTGACGAGATTCCGAGAGAGAGAGCGAACGAATTGAGAGAGAGGTGGGAGTAAGAAAGAGAGAGGCACTCGGTCTCTAAGTGGGGGCTTGATACCCCGGTCCCCGGTGAAACCCGATTAGACGGCGGATTAATGCGTCGGTTGTCCGCCGGGCTAAGGACGCCGGCGACCCCCGCTGCATCGTCCGAAATTGTTCGCGATTAACCACCGCATTCAGATGCGCCGACGCCGCCAAGCGGCCGGTAAGTATACGATGCAACGGTGTACGGTTACGTCATAGATAGGATGAAGATGATAGAGAAAGTGATGGCGGATCCATATGGGGAGACCAGGGAGCCGCGTCTCCCAATAATAACACATAAGAGCGAGTAATAGTGGTAGTAAATCATAATGGCAATAAGCTTAATATTAGTGTAGTAGCGCAGTGGTAGCAAGAGTCGTACCAGAGCTAATTATGATAATATCAATAACGATGATGATTAAGGTGATTAAGATGATGATGATGATGATGATGATGATGATGATGATGACGACGACAACAGCAACAACGATTATAACAATAATAACGGCTATCGATATTAGAGGTATTGTTTACATTACCATTGTTATTTTTATCACTATTATCATTGTCGTCATCATTATTATTATTACAATTGTAATTATTGATCTGATCATCATCATCATCTTCATCATTGTCGTCGTCATCGTCATCATCTTTTTCGATGTGATTCCAATTTTGGTGTCCAAAATAATAAGCCAGTTCTTTACGTTTTTACATGTTAGCGAAAACTCTCTTGCACTAAAGAATGTTTGGGACTTTCTTAAAGGATTGAAAGGATAGGCCTAAATCTAGATAAGTTTTAAAGGTAAGATTAAGAGAAGGTAACTAAGACAAAGGTAAGTAAACATTTTTCTGTAGGCGAAAGACAAAGTTTCAAACTCAGGTTCTCTGTAAAAATTTCTTAATCCGTCCCCCACTTTTAAAAGCGTTTCGGCGCCAACGACCGTCAGTCGCTATAGAAGGATGAGGGAGGCAGAAGAAGAAGATGCGGGCTGCTGCTGCTGCTGCTGCTGCGTGGTATATGTGACGGGAATCATGGTCGATGGGTGGGACGAGAAAGGGATGGAAGTGAGGGTGGAGAGAGGGATGAATGGATGGATGGGTGGATGGAGGGAAGCAGGGAGGGAGGGTGGTAGGGAGCGCTTGACTAAATCTGATTTGTGCATTATCCGAATTAGATGGGCGATGAACGGTGAAGGATGATCGCCGCCCAATGGAAAGAATTCGCTTAAACAGATAGAAATAGACAGACGAACAGACAGACAGACAAACAGGCAGACGAACAAACAGACTGACAGACGAACAGACAGACAGACAAATGACAGACAGATAGACAAACAGACAGACGAACAGACAGACGAACAGACAGACAGACAGACAAATGCAAATGGCAGACAGGCCGGTCAGACAGGCAGACAGACACGGACAAACGGACAAACAGACAGACATACAGTGACAGAGTATCTTACGCATATTAACTTAGATACACACGTGTGAGCCTACAGAGACCAGACACACACACACACACACACACACACACACACACACACACACACACACACAATTACATACACAGTATTACACACACACAATCAGACACATAATGATGTATTATTTAAAGCTTGTTGCAACCAAATGGATGGAGCCCACGTCCCATGCTCTTTTGAATAGGGGGGGGTTCATGGCCGGAGTGGCCCTCCTGGATCCGCCCCTGCAGTAGGTTACACAGTTACAAATTTATCTTAATTTACATCAATCTTAAACTAACAGAGCAGACAGCCTGCAAACAAAGGCGCTAATAGCAGCCTACAAAGCACGTCTATCCTTCGGCGGCTTTGGGAGCAAACTCAGCTAAGCCGATCTCCATGCCAGTGTGCTAAAATAATATTCAACTGGACTTGACTGTTACAGTAGGCTAGTAAGGCTACTCAAGAATCGAAACCAACTCATTTAGTCGATAGGTTTCGGCAGGTCATGCGAGGCAGCGTCCACATGCAACGGTTCGATGCATGCGTTCGCCATCTAGCGAGTCGTTTAGACAGCCTGCGTTTTGAGGTTACAATCCATTCGTTAGATGGCCCCAGTTCACGTCGAAATGTAACGATAAAGGATAATCCAACAGGGTAGAATGTGTAGGCCTACACTGTTAGCGCAAAGGCTATGCAATTCATTTTCGGCAGGTCGTGGGAGTTATTCAGCAAGTCAAAAAAAATGCAACGATATAAAAAAAAATACAGAGGTTTTTTGGCAGGTCAAGAGTAAAATAGACAGGTCAAATGACCTGTTGCGAACTATGGTAGCGTCGCTAGTGAATATATCAATAGGCCTACTGAACTATTTGAGAATTGAAAGAAATTCTAACTTTCAGCTGAAACATCTAAAAAACGGACTTGATGGCATATTTGCCTACTAAAACTCCCCTTCACGGTTGTCTTACACACACCCACACGACATTCTTTCATTTAAGGAATTTACGTAGCGCCACTCAAAAATGTCCAATTAGAGGCGCTCCCAGTCCAATAACGGCGATACAGAAGGTACAGGCATATACCCAACGGAAGATTATTTAAGACAGTTGTACCTACATGTTAAATAGGTCACCAGAATTTCTAATCAGATTCTGCAGCCTGTGTATGTTCCATTGTAGACCTGGTATTTTGTTTTGCAGTTAATCTGAGGCTGTTAAATGTCATGACTCTTGATGTGGCATTTGAAATGTTTTTCTCCAAAGGGTCAGAAAAATTTAAGGGAGAACTCTACTGTGACACTGCTTCTCTTACTAAGCATCATTTAACATTGGAAACACACACACACACACACACACACACACACACACACACCACCACCACCACGAGCAAGTAGGTCTACCTCAGTTGTCTATCAAAAAGTCATGCTCTTCATTTGAGGAATCTATAATCATTACAACTTGCACAATTGACAGGAATTGCAGCTAGCCAGAAACAAATTCTACGTTGCACCCTTATTCTATATTACATCTTTATTCTATACTGCATCCTTTATTCTATATTGCATCCTTTATTCTATATTGCATCTGTGCCTAAAGATGCTGCCCGTTTTAAAGTTTATCTGATATTTAAATGTTTTAAATCTCTAACTCACATACAGATTATAAATATTACAGTTGCAAAATCAGTCAGTGATTACAACTCTCAATTCAAATATCTAAAACATGATGAAATCAAAGCCTGATAACAACAAACTTCAAATCAGGAATTATTTAAGCGAAAAATCGAATATTTGATGACAATAGAGGAAACAACACCATCATCAAATTCTACAATGCGCACGATTGAAAAGATAGAAAAATGAGGGAAAAAACACCACAACTCCTTACTCCTGTCATTGAAATTATAAATTTACTCTAACCGTATTTAACGAACATTTTCTAACAAACTTAAAACTAAATTAAAATAATTAAATTTACTCTTATCCAGAGCAATTATATTTTTCTACTTTAGCTCTCAACTCAAATAAACAGTTATCAAAAAATCAAGACGAAAGTAGCCTTGTATACATAAGAATCGCCAAAGTAGCTATATACATTTATTTTGAAGTTGCTGTTGAACATCAACAAGTCTTACATTGCAAACATTGAGAAAATGCAAAGGAATTCAAACTTTTCTTTATGCAGCAAGCAGACTGCTATACTTAACTTACATTAATAGCAAAAATTAAATGATTCTCGATATATTTGAATTAAAAACCTTTTCAATAGTCATTTCCACAATTCGCACACAGATTGTAGGTAACTCCACAATTAACCAAAGATAAACTTAGGATATTTTGGACAAAACTAAAAAGATTGTGCAGAATTGAAGCAAACACTAAAAGCGAACTGAGTGTCACCTGGTCATGCTGCTACAATGCCAGCTTTACAAACATAACATGACCATCTAAAGACACAATGATCAACTCATTTGTCTCTTTGTAGAAACACGCGTCTCCCAAAACAAATTCATCACGCAATTCCACTTCAAGCGAAACTTCGCAGAGGAAATTCAGTTCAGCATCGAGAAAGAAGAGATTGAAGGTGCTATCCAGCAGTATCACACGGTCATAGGAGTCCACGAATAGTCGATAACCTCCACCTACACGACCAGCTTTCCAATGCAAATTACGCACCTTCTTTCCGTCTTGGTCTACCTCTGTGACTATCGCATCTCTAAGAATGGCATAGACAAAATTTCCGTTAGATTTCATCACGACGTTTGACAATAATTGACAAACGTCCGGCAGTTTTACATTCCAGACGACAAATCCGTCGGGTCGGTGCACACTCAGAATTCTAATATCATCATTGTTCACCTCACATGCACGATCAGGATCGTCATTGGGTACAACGCATCTCTGTACGAGAACGTTCCCGTCGTCAAGCACTGACAAACTATCGATGCGATAACAGTTCCCGGCAGGGTCAGAACCCAAAACGTCGTTTGGTGGAGAGTATGGAGGCCAGCACAGCATATCAAAGTCTCCATTCCCATCCGGGACCAGATGCAAGACATTAGGATCATATCCCCAGACGTAGATAGAGTTTGACTGCTTGCATGCCGCCACTCCTTGTGGTTCTTCAATTATGGGCAGTCGAATGGCCTTCGTACATCGGAACAAGTCTTCGACTTCGAACACTCTCAAATAGGAATTATACGAATTATAACCACGTACATTTTCAAGATCCATACTAGCGAAATAGATTTGGCTTCCCAGCTTTGCAAAAACAATGCAAGTTAGATTGCATGACTTGGCTGTAATTGATGCAACCGAGATTTCCGCAGGGTCTGTAACAAACAAAAACAACACCCTTCCAGGGTCAATTATCAGTGCAAAAAGATATTTCTCAATACACAACACAAGAAATGGCTAAAACCGCAACTACTAAATGAGCCTTTCAAATGTCTTTTGAGAGAGTTCACAAATTGAGTTGTGTTGGTAAATTCATGGAATGTTTCATACTAAACGAATTTTACCAAACAAATAAAAACATGAGCACCACGTTTACAAGTTGACATGCAAAGTTTTATTAAACAGTATCAGCGTCTATACTGACGTACCTTTCTTACTGAGGACACGTGACAACACTATCCTGAACCAGTTCGTTGCCAGACAATAATTCCACCGTGACCACACGGTTCTCATCGGCTGAATCACTCGCGATGCGTAGTCGAGCCAAACGGGTTTCACCAGCTTCCGATCCATCACTTTCTTCACCACTGCCTTCATTAAGATGTAATCCAAGACCTCAATTGGCAGATCCTGCAGCTGCACAAGCATGATTTCTTTTTCATTAACATGATTTGTATTTTTAGCTTTCATATCTGGAGATCAGGCACCCTTGTAGGTGTATTGCCAAAATTACAGCACCCCATAAATTGTCGCCATCATCATTAAATTTTTATTATTATTAATGTTTACATAGTCTAGACAAACCTTGGAAGGGTGTTCAGCAAAGCCATCTAATTCTAACAGACCTATAGTTACAACTTACAAGTCTACTCATTTTACTGCAGGAATGTTTTTGCAGCTAGATTTGACCTCTTTACGGTTTTTGAGATAAAGCAATGGCTGTGTTTGATAACAAATAAGATGATATCTCTGAGCCAATTTAATTTTTGATCGCCTATTTTGTGAAAGAAAGTTTTGCAAACGATGTTAATAATATGACAACAGAACTGTACTGAAATGACATGGAAAAAAGCAGTGCTTGCGCACAAGACCTAGGTGCATTAGATGCACGATGACTCACATTAGCTATTGATCCCTGAATCCCACTATATACTTCCCTTGCAATTTTATATTAATAATTACAATTAAGGAAATTATGACTTTATGTAGTTAGTGGTTAGGATTTTTATATCTTCGACACATTTACACTTGGAATTACACGACAAAGTGCTCAATATGTCGTTAACTAATTAATTGATGACTGACTGAATAATGAAGCAAACGATGTGTTTATTACATGAAAAAATTAAATGAAAAGAAGGAAAAACAATGCACAGTTCAATAACAAACAGCAAAATTCAACCTGTTCTCGACGATATGCTCCTGGGCACTGAAAGAACTTATGGCTGGAATGTAAATACAACAACTGAAAGTGCTCAAATAGCAAAAAAATGTGAAAGATCTGATATTCAAAAATACTTACCTCAGTATGTGAAATAGGAGTCATAGCAGATGAAACAGTGGTAGCCGTATTTTCACCTGCAACACACAACACAAATCGGCCATGAACACATTCAGAATGCCGATTGGCCAGTCAAAATGCTGATTAGAAATGCCAATTTAGACAGTAAAATGTAACAATCAGTCTTTTTCTATAATGCTAATTAGCTGAATGCTGAATATAATACTAGAATGTAAAATCAATATTTATTATTTCTTCCTGGTCGATCAGCATATCAGCATTTTACTCGTGCCCAGCGGACCATCTTGTTCATACAACATGATGTGGGGCGTACAAGTTCACCGCTTATTGTTACTTCCTTTCGTTCATATCTCGAGAAATATAAGTCCACTATTCCTTCTCAGAATTATTGCGCTTAACTTATACGTGTGTTAGTCATTGCTTATTTATTTCAGGGACTGTGGAAAGTCACAGCACTCTTCTATCGGAGATTGGGTTTCAGGAATTCGCCATACAACATAAGTCCAGACCCCGGACCGATGTAATCCTCAAAAAGTTCTTTATAGTGGTAATGTGACGTTATTTATTTGGAGCATAAATTGTCCATGGCACCGATGTCACGGCGGTGTGACAACATATATTTGCGCTGCTTCAGCAGAAAGTTATTAGCATATCCTACCTGAGATTTTTCTCGAACGGTTTATTTCAGTACTTTGACATTCTGCAATGATTACTTCGTCACAAATAGCAATCTTCTCACTGCATGTAGTTGCCATTTTGCAAGAAAACTAGGACTAGTTGCTCTTTCCAACTTCGTGCGGCGTGGCTGTGAACATTTAACAATTGAACAAATATTTTTTAAATTTAAAATGTGAGATTTAAATACACCTCCTTAAACAAGACGATAACTCTTGTTTTCAGTTCTTCAGCAATGACTAATATTACCATCGATGTATATTGAGTTGCACAGAGACTTTTTAACATCACGTGATAAGTTTGAAAGCAGTTAGGCTTATCTGCCTTTTAGAAAGCGCACGATGTGTGCTTTTGTAACCGACTAGGCCTAATCGTAAAGAAACAACGTGCTGAATGTGACCAGACTTGACAGTCCAGGACTGGAACTTTAATCACGACGTGAGATCCGTCGCATCGACGGCTCAGTCCATCATCATCAGGCCTAATCGTAATCTCGAGAGAGCCATAGCGCCAAAAAGCAAAGTCGCAGGAAAAAGTTTTCACCAGCGCTTTAAAAATCGATAGACAAAGGTCAGGATATAGACAGTAGTTTGAAATTTGTATCTTCGCTCTAAAAAAAATCCGTGCATACATGAATATGGCAACATGGAAACAATTTTTTAATAACAAGGCATGTATACTGGTATTGTAAAAAAAATTCCATCAAAAAAAACTTGCACATTAATTTTTTTATGGCACTTTAGGTAAAGGGTGGACCAAAAAAAGATAACTCGAAGTTTTTTTTGACCATATCCTGGCCAGAAGCAAGAATTTGTAAACAAAATTTTGCAGGCTTGATGGCAATTCATATTTACATACAAAGGCCACATTTCAAAAAAATATTTCAAACAGAAAAAAAGTTTTTTCACTTTTAGCGAGTCTACCTACTGGTTTTTGATGACTCAAAACATAACGCATCAAAATTTAACACTTTTTAAATTCACATCTAAAAAAATTGTTATCATATGAACTTGATAATGCTTCACAGCTTGTGTTTACTGTTTAACTAAGGATTGAAACAAATATTTTTGCACTAATATGGGTGCAAAAGTGGTCGAAAAACACAGTCTCGAGTCTAAATCGGTGATGATTTTAGCTGTGTTTGCACCAATTTTATTCCAAAACTATTCGTTTCAATCCAGAATGATTTAGAGAATCAGAAATTAGACCAAACGTTGTACAAAATTACCACATTTTGCAAGTCTATGTGCATCCATTCATGAGATAGTGGCCTCTAAACATGTCACTGGAGGCAAAACATGGCACGAATGTGCAATACATCACTATTTCGACCATTCACAACCATGTGAAGGACTCAGATAAAAAAGACATATCATATATCTTTGGAAAGATTTGTTCAGGTTCTACAAGGCAAAGTCAAAAGTATTGCTCTATCAGTAACTGTTGTCCCACATGTAAGTACATGCAGCCGAAGATGAGGCAGTTCATGGGACGGACCAACTTTGACAACTCGTATCATGATGAAGATTTTAGCAAAGAGGCCAAAATTTGTTACATACAGAGTAAACTATATGCAGATTACAGAAATTCAAAACATTTGCAATTGTTTCTGTAGTCTTCATAGTTACAATGCCATGATATTGCCGATTTAGAGTCGCGTCAGTGTTTTTGGCCACTTTTGCACCCATTTTGATGCAAAACTATTTGTTGCAATCCAAAACCATCTAGAGAATCAGAAAGTACACTAAAAGTTGTACAAAATCAACAAATTTGCAAGCCTATCTGCATCCATTCCTCAGATATTTGGCTCTGAACAAGGCTCCACATTTAACATGCTTCACCCACCCTCCCCCTCTACTTCCATCCGGCATACAATGCCGATACATGCTGATAGGCTTCTAAAAATTTCAATATTGTGTACAAACATAACAAGCTTCAAAATAGCAAAATTACAGACAAATCTGAGATAGGTCAGTTACAGGCCCTTGGTGATTTCACATGGACTGACCCAAGTGTTCGAAAAATCCCAATTATGGCTTAAATTGTTTTAAAGAGTTTACAGCGTCAAAAATGGTCCATTTTTGGTATTGCATGTTGGAATCATGAGTGGTATTTAACAGATTTATTGCCCTAATATAAATAAGTGTTAGAACTGTGAAACGGATGTGATCATTTTTTAATAGACTGTAAAATAGAGTGTAGATGAAACATAACTAAGTAATTCTTTCTAAGGCTACAGTTAACATGAATATTTCTATAAGGTTTTTTTTTATCTAAGTAAGCTGAAGCTGAATTTATGGCTGAAATTATGTTTATGGGTGGTCATACTGGTCTATCAAGCCATGTATGATCAAATACCCTTTGGATGTGAAAATAGTACCGTAATAACTAATTAACATTATTTTTCATACTGTGGGTCTCTCATGTATTTTAAAAGTTTTTAATATTGTTTGTATGTTTGTATGCGCACTTGTTATAGCGCCCCTTCAAGATTTATACTGAGAAGCGCTCCCCACTACAGCACGGACATTTAATCGGAGTTTCACGCTGAAGCGCAGAGCAATTGTGAATGAAGGACTTGCCCAAGGTCCTATGCTGCGACTTGAGGTAGATTCGAACTTGCAACCCTCCGGCTGCAAGGTGACGAACATACCCACCACACAGCCGTGCCGACATTTGTTGCCCTCGGTCTTGCTACTATAATTGTTCATGCACTCATCTACTCTTGCATAGACTACTGTAACTCACTCCTTATTGTCCATTCCAAGCTGCGTCTTACTCCTCTTCAGTCAGTTTTAAATGCTGCAAACGTCTTCCAAGGTTTTGCTCATATCTCTACCAACATGTCTAAAGAACTACACGATATTGTCCGAAATATCTCCCTGACCTTACGTGCAAATTTTTATCTGCTGCTTCGCTTCATTGCGCTCTGCGTTCCAATTGAATTGTTTCGCTTCATGGACCAGCACTATTTTAACCCAGCACAGGGCATTTGTTCCTGTGTAATTCTGCTTGGAATGACCTCCCTCCTCTATAGGTGAAGTTGATATCTAGGGTTTCCTCCTCAGTTAGTCATTCCCAGCAGATATTTTCTCTTGCCAAGAGGCTTCTGCACAATGCTCCACTACTGAATAGTTCATACTGCGAGACCCCTTTTTGGACCAGACACAATATGATATGGTTTAGTGTTGTGTCATCATAAAAGCAATTGTCCCCCTTTCTTCTTATTCTGAAATCCAATCATAATCTTGCTTGCCTAGCTAGAATTGGTACAGTCTTCAGAGCTAGCAAATCATGATGATAAGATCACAAGTCGATGAGTGTAAAAAAGACAGCTTGAGATAGTCCTTGAGTTTATTCTATTATGTACTGTCATATTTACAGATTTTTCACGCGCCTCTCACAATGCAACCCGATCAAAGAACTTTGCTTCCAGCCCATAGATTCCTCTGGTCGTCAGCTCAGCTGTAGCCTAGCTATTATAGATCGTCATGACCCTCTAGGACCACAGTCTCAAACTGCCAGAAAATCATTTCTATTGACCCTTTGCTATGGATTGACCTTCCTCTAAATATCTTTAAAAAGAACGGGCATGAACAGTAGTGCTCCCAGATAAGATCCCAGTACGAGCTATAAATTATAGTGCTGCAAAGGGTCAATAGAAAGCATAATGGGAGCGATGCTGCGGCAGCCCGAGACTGGTACTAGAGTAGAGGGTCATAACGGTCTATAGAGTGAACGGACAACTAGATGTATCTTAGATAGGCCGCCTGATAAGAATATAGAGGTAGCGTGGATATGGACCCCAAAACAAATCTTTTAAGACCGGAGACGACAGACGTCGCCAATAAGGGATCCTTGACTAGCCGGTGCCTGTAATATCGCTCATATACAAACAACAGCAAAAATACCATCACAGAATGATCCAAATCAAGTGTAGATTTATACTAAAGCAAAATAAACATTTATTATAACTGGATATATATGTGATGTTTAGAGTTGAAATGACGACGAAGAGGAATCAGGGTAAGATTTTGTGAAAGAGCAATGTTTTTGCTTGTTGTGAGCGAAAGACCTGCAGAGAGATTGCAGAGGTTAGGCTTGGTTGAATTCGTACGTCTGCGGTAGGGCAGTCCCAAAATCACGGTCAAAAAGTGAAAAAATCACGGCATACTTTTGCAAAAATCCAAAAATTCACGGCACCGTGATTTTCCGTGATTTTTCACATTTTCAGCACTTTTTTTATAAAAACACGTTAAAATATGAGTATTTAGGCCTACAAATGTGTTTTCACTTGTCAGCGACGTCATTCGATCACTCCTCAAAACAGAAATTCTTAAATTAATTTAATTGTTTCGCGCTGTTTTTGGTTGTCGGCGCCATTTTTGACGTGTTTAGCGACCATTTTTCACGTGTTTTAACAAAAAAAGTGCTGAAAATGTGAAAAATCACGGAAAATCACGGCAAAAGGCAAAATTCACGGCAAACGGCGAAATTCACGGCAAACGGCGAAATTCACGGTTTCCGTGATTTCCGTGAATTCGTGATTTAGGGACTGCCCTAGTCTGCGGTGATTCAGACATTTTATCTTAAAACTGGGGCAGATTTTTCCAAGGAGTCTATGGCTATGGAGCGAATGGCAAACTCTAGGCCTAAGTGATGAGGTGACAGAAGGGCGGAGAGCATAAACATAGATGGATGACAGAAAAACGGGTTGAATTGAGCGGTTGGTCAGCGAAAAACTGACAGTCATGGAGATAGGAAGGTAGAGAGGATAGAAAAAAGCGGATTGGTTGGTGCCACTGAATGTAATTATTAATGCTGATCGATCTATTTGAGAATAAAAAGAAACTCTAACTTTTAGTTGAAACATCTTTAAAACGGACTTGCTGGAATACTTACGTGTAGGCTAATCATTTTAAAATTCCTATCGACGACACACACACACACACACACAAATTCATTCATTCAAGAATTTACGTACGTAGCGCCTCTCAAACAAATGTGTCAATGTCCACTTAGAGGCGCTCCCAGTCTACACACACACACACACACACACACACACACACACACACACACACACACACACACACACACACACACACACACACACAAATTCATTCATTCAAGAATTTACGTACGTAGCGCCTCTCAAACAAATGTGTCAATGTCCACTTAGAGGCGCTCCCAGTCTAACAACGGCGATACAGAAAGGTATCAAGGAGCCTATAAATTTGTAAAACACTGACTAGTGAACCCCGCAGGTAACGGGCGTATCCCCAACGGAAGATTACTTCAGACAGATGGACCTACAAGCATGGGCGTAACTTTACCCTGAAAAGTGGTAGTGACTATTCCTTTGCTCACAACTCTCTTATGAATATTATCATGGGCGGAGTTTATCAGGGGCTAGGGGGGCTAAGCCCCCCAAGAAGGCCGAAATTCAACTTTTTTACCATGAAAATGGTATCCTTTTCGGGGTTAGCCCCCCTAAGAAAGCCCAGACTCCGGGTTAGCCCCTCCAAGAACGGAAACCAAACTCCGCCCATGAATATTATGGATCACTGGCTTCCACATTCATAATCATTAAGTCAACGTTTAAAACAAGCCTCTTTCACAATGTTTTCCCGGATTCCCCATTATAAAATAATATAATTACTAGTATGAATAGATCTATATTTTAAATGTCACAGCTAGGCTACTTAATAATTAGTTGTCCGGTCTCTTATCTTGCCAGCATGTCTTAATAGGATTATATAGGCTAGTCCTAATTAAATTGCACGTCACATTCCTCCACGAATCGCACAATGTCATGCTACGACTGTGCAAAGAGTTTGCTGTCAGCTGCCAACTTTAAATATATTGTGGCCTTCAGACAGTTGAAATCTGCCCAAAGAGTATGCCTATAATATAATATTATATGGCCTATAATTATAACGCTTATCCATTCAATCGAGAAATTATAATCCAAGAGACAGTCGACTAGCTTGCTGACCCTCCCCTAGGCTATTATAGTCTAAGCCAACTTTTGGTGGCTTCGGGTATACGGAGATTCCACCAATGCTATTCTGATAGACTGTGATAGTATGCCTTCTAATGATTTAAAAAGGTTGTGTGACCATGCCACTGCCTCGGAGCCATAACGATGTTTGGTAGAGAATTGCTTCGCGATCCCTCCCCAAGTTTAAGGAGGACAGGGAATCCTTCCTATCCCTTCTTGTAATTATTATAAGATTTTCGGCCATGAGTCACTGTGGACAGTGAAGACGCTGCAAATATGTAGGCCTAGAGCTATCAACATTGGTGCCATTGCGGTGTTAGTCACGAATAACTTAAAGTGGCGGTGATAGTAACCACCACTTTTTGGTCCGGCAAATAAATATTTTTAAAACATGAAGGCATTATTTTGGCTGTCTGGCGTTATTAGGACTATAATTATAGGCCTATGACCCTATGCCATTGAGATGTTAGTCACGGCCGGATATACAAAATTATAGGCTACTCGTGACTAACATCGCAATGGCACGGTCCTAATAATGATTATGTTAAACAGCCAAATGCTTTCATGTTTAAAAATATTTATTTGTCGGACCAAAAAGTGGTGGTGACTGTCACGACCACTTTTAAAAGTGGTGGTGACTGGACACCACCGTCACAATAGAAAGTTACGCCTATGCCTACAAGTAATAGGTTACAAGAATTTCTATTCCGATTCTGCAGCCTGTGTAAGTGTATGCTCCATTGAGACATGGTATTTTGATTTCCAGTCAATCTGAGGTTGTTCAATGTCAGGACTCTTGATGCGGCATTTGAAATTTTTTCTCCAGAGGGTCAGAAAAATTTAAGGGAGAACTCTACTGTGACACTGCTTCTCTTCGCATCATTTAACATTGGAAATCTTCTCCCTCACTCTCTTGTCTGTGTATGTCTGTCAAGTACTCACACACACACACACACACACACACACACACACACACACCACGAGCAAGTACCTCAGTTGGTTATAAAAAAGTCATGATCTTCATTTGAGAATCTATAATTATAGATTCTCAAATGAAGAGCATGACTTTTGCACAATTTACAGGAATTGCAGCTAGTCAGAAACAAAAATTCTATGTTGCACCCTTATTCTATATTGCATCTTTATTCTATATTGCATCCTTTATTCTATATTACATCCGTGCCTAAAGATGCTGCCTGTTTTAAAGTTTGTCTGATATTTAAATGTTTCAAATCTTTAACTCACATACAGATTACAAATATTAGTTGTAAAATCAGTCAGTGATTACAATTCTCAATTCAAATATCTAAAACATGATGAAATCAAAACCTGATAACACAAACTTCAAATCAGGAAAAGAAAACAATATGGCATTTGGTGAGAACAGAGGAATCAAACAATGGACAACGTCAAATTGTTTAATGCGCATGCTTGAAAAGCTAGAAAAATGAAAAAAACACTGTTACTCCTGTTGTGGAAATTACAAATTTACTCTAAACGTGTTTAACAGAAATTACTCCTGTTGTGGAAATTACAAATTTACTCTAGTAAATAGGGAAGAAGTTGTCTGAATGATGCCGACCGAGTCAGATCTACATAATCTCAGTCTCTCCTATCTCTCTCTCTCTCCCTCCCCATCCCTCTCTCTCTCTCTCTCTCTCTCTCTTTCTCTCTCTCTCCACCTCCCTCTCTGTCTGTCTTTCTCTAGGAGCAAGTTCCTCAGTTTGCTATCAATTAAGTATGCTGTTCATTTGAGGAATCTAAAATTATCACAATTAACAGTAATTGCAGCTAGTCATAAACAAATTCTAAGTTGCATTGTTTGTTCTATATTACTGTTTTTATTCTATAAATATTGCATTTGCATCCATGCCTAAATATTCTGTTCGTTTTAAATTTTATGTCTGATATATAAATGTATTAAGTCTCTAACTCACATACAGAAAATTTCTGTTAAACACGGTTAGAATAAATATTACAGTTGTAAAATCAGTTGGTGATTACAATTCCCAATTCAAATACCTAACACACAATGAAATCAAAGCCTGGTAACACCAGGGTGAGAATTTCCGGGGGTTTCAACCCCCCCAGTCTTTCTTAGAGCCCCATAGTAAAGTGTGTTTTTCACAACCCAATTCCAAGTTGATAATGGTCCAACCTCCAACCCCCAGTTATTTTTCCACAATTCTCACACTGGGTAACACCAACTTCAAATATGAAAAAGTGAACAATCTGGTATTTGGTGACAATAGAGGAAACAACACAATCATCAAATTCTTTAATGTGCATGCTTACAAAAAGCTAGAAAAGAGAAAAAACACTATCACTCCTCACCCCTGTTGCGGCAATTAAAAATTTATTCTAACTGTGTTTAGCAGAACTTTTCTAACAAACATAAAACCAGAGAAAAATAATCCAATTTACTCTTATCCAGTACAATTATATCCAAAACGAACTACTTTTGCTGCCAACTCAAGTAAACAGTTATCCCAAAATTTAAGACAAAAGCAGCCTTGTATACATAAAAATCTCCTTCAGTTGCTCTATATATATTTATCAATTACTGTTGAACATCAAAAAGTCTTACACAGCAATCTATGGGAGAATTCATAGGAAGTAAAACTTTCCTTTATGCAGAAAGCCGACTGCTATTATAATCCTAACTCACATTAGCAAAATGAAATAATTCTTGATATATTTGAATTCAAAACCTTTTCATTAGTCAATTACACAATTCGAACACAGATGGTAGGTAACTCCACAAGTGACCCAAGATAAACTTAGGATATTTTGGATAGATCTAAAGAGATTGTGCCGAATTGAAGCAAATAGTTCAGCCACGTGAGCACAGTCATGCTGCTACAAAGCCAACTTTACAAACACAATATTATCATCGTAAGAAGAGTAGAGGGTCAATTCATTTGTCTCTTTGTAAAAGCACGAATCTGCAAAAGTAAAATCTTCCAATTCCACTCCAAGCTCAACTACGCAAATGAAATTCAGTTCAGCATCCAGAAAGACGAGATTCAAGGCACAATCCAGCAGTATCACACGCTCATAGGAGTCCAAGAATACCTGCCCATATGGTCCATTCCTACCTTTCCAATGGCTACTACGCATTTCCTTTCCATCTTGGTCTACCTCCGTGACTATTGCATTTTTCAGATTGGCGTAAACAAAATTTCCATTAGACTTCATCACGACGTTGGCCGATTCACAGATCTTTGGGAATGTTATATTCCGAACGACAAGTCCGTTGGGCTGGTGCACACTCAGAATTTCAATCTTATCGTCATTCGCCCCAGGATCCACCTTGGGTGAAAAGCATCTCTGTACAAGTAGGTTCCCATCGTCAAGTACTAAGAAACTATCGATGCGACAACAGTTCCAGGCAGAGTCGGAGCCAAAAAAGTCGCCCGGTGGAGAGTAGGGTGGCCAGTACAGCACCTGAAAGCCTCCGTTCCCATCTGGGACAAGGTGCAAGACTTCAGAACCACGTCCCCAAATGTAGATATAGTTTGACTGCCTGCATGTCGCCATTCCTCGTGGATCTGCCGTTACAGGCAGTGGAATCCTCTTCGCACAGTGTCTCCAGTCCCGGACATGACACACCATCAGGTAGCAATCATCATCTCTAACATCGAGACCAAAACAGACGAAGAAGATTTGGTTTCCCAGCTTTGCAAAAGCAGTGAAGTTTAGCTTGCATCGCTTCACTGCTTTTGCTGCAACCGAGATTTCCGCAGGATCTGTAAAGGAAACACCAACACCTTTCCAGGATTAATAATTATTACGAGTGCAAAGAAATATATTTCGGAACGTTCTGAAAAGATAGAAACTTAGGAAGCGATTAATAGATTGATATCCCAAACAGCTTTCTTTCTATAGATATCTCATTTCTCTCAGTCCACAAGAACCACAACTATGCCCATATAATAATAGTGAAATTACTTTCAATTATATTCCATTCCTTCGTCGCTATTGTCTTTCACTCGTCTCATCTGGCGCCTTTATCCATCACCTCACCACAGGTCTTCCGCACAACGTTAAAGTCTCATCTTGTCACAAATTCCTACCCTACTACCATAATCTCGTCCTTCCAATCTTAAAAAAATAAAATCACCTAAATGACACCTACTCAGCAGCTCCTCTCTCTCTCTGTCTGTCTCTGTAACTCTCCCTATCAACCGGATTTCTATCTTCAATTCACATCTCCAGACCATCCCCACCATCTAGATGCAGCACTAGGCTGGTGCTCTGTGCTTAACTTTCACATGGTGGCTCCGAAATATGGATTTTGCAATTACGAATATTATGGATCAATGGCTTCCACATTCATAATCTAAACAATTTCTCAGAGGAAAACCACTGTGCAGACATAAAAGGATATAATTTGCATATAAAAGATTATGTACATCACAAGCAGCTGTCACTCAGATGCATAAAAGTACGATCAACAGTCCTTAAGTTTGGTTACGTTCTAACGCGATTCTATTAAGGGTGCACAACATGAAGTTAAATCTAAATTGATAGAGAGCTTCAAGCAATCTTCTCTAACTGTCACTCAAGAGCCATCCACATATTATGCATGGAAAAAATTCTGTTTTCATAACCCCCATTCTCCCGCTGAACAATGCACCTCCTACATACCCATGCGTATATATAGCATTGCGTACGTACAGCTAAACTTCTCTGACCCCTTTTACAAAAATTAACTGATATAGGACATTAATTTTTACCATATGCTACTATTTACCACACAGAACAACTGTACATGACTTTGATATATGGTAATGTAATAAAATGTCATTGGACAACAGTACTGTAGGATAATACAAAGTTATACATAAAGGCTAATACATGTATGTGTAGTTGTGGACACCATAAATCCAAAATAAAAATTTATTTTGCTTGCGTACGCATTTTTCTGGACCCATACCCTTGCCATGCGCACACATACGCAAAATCGTTTAAATCAGATCACCCTTCTGCTCAACCTTGCATACGAATATATTGGTGGCCATTAGCCGACCGGCATCATATACTCATTATGCCACAGATGCATTGAATGCAAATGCATGGGATCACAAATTGTAACTCTTGACTTAACAGGTCATTTGAACTCCCCCATTACCTGGTTGCACTTCAAAGACCCTGAAGGTCCAGATTAATCTGTGCCTAATATCTACACGGTGATTCATAAAAAAGTCCCATACATAAGTTGGTATAACTCATGTGGATGACCATCAAATTTAATGAAATTTCAGAATAATGAAGCACGATGATCTGGCCAAGTGCTATATAAATTATGTCACGTTCAGAGCTATAGTGACGTAACGCGGATGACGAAACTAATGACGTCACGATAATCTCGAGAAATAAGCAAGATTCCAACGCTCCTGTCAGTCACTTAGGTTGTATCATGCAAACCTGGTCAATTTAATCTGGTCTAGCCTCCTGGTGAGAAATTGTTTACTGTGGCATCACCCAGTAACAATCAGAATGTTCACAATAACGCATCTTCCGGTACACAGAAGACGGACGGACGTTCCAGTAAATCGTCTTTTGCGGAATCGACCAAGTTTCAGCAAATCCCTAATGGTATCTGTTGGGTCTCTGCACACGGTCGTACGAACATATCCATTTCATCGAACCGAGCGTTAAGATCAATGGACAATATTACATAGATGTTCTACTAAAACAGGGCCTTTTACCAGACATTCGTGACATTACCGATGAGTATTTCATCTTCCAGCAGGATAGCGCTCCTGCGCACAGAGCACGGGACACTGTTGCGTTACTGGAAACTGAAACACCTGATTTCATCCCGCGTATACTTTGTGGCCACCCAACAGCCCTGATTTAAATCCAGTGGACTATAAGATATGGAGTGTCATGCAAGAGAAGGTCTACAGATCTCGAATATGTGATGTCAGTGAGTTGCGAAGCCGAATTGTGGAGGCATGGGACGAGATGGATCAGCGCACCATTGATGAATCAGTCAAACAGTGGCGTACTCGTCTTCGCGCATGCGTAGCTGCCACAGAGGGTCATAAGGCGTAAAAAAAAAGTGTTGTGTTTCCGGTAACGCGACCGACCCATTTTTACGGCCGCGACCCAAATATTTTTGTAAAAAAATTTTATTAAAAAAATTATTTTTTTCAAAAAAAAAATTTTTTTCCAAAAAAAATTTAATTTTTTTTTCAAAAAATCTTTTTTTAACATTTGTATTGACATAACATAAGAGACGTCAACAAAATGAAATTAATAGGACTGTTTCTAGAGCTGTTTTAGGTGCAGACAGTCGGGAAATAGGCAGTTTATACTTGCTTAGAACACGTACTTTGTTTCAGCGTGCAAAAAAGACTAGTGGGGTATACTTTTTCGGATAGTCACTGCATAAAAATATTTTACAAAATAAAAATATTTTCCGACCTACCTACCCAATTTTTTTTAGCTCTGTTACCGGAAACACAGCATTTTTTTTTTTAGGCCTAAAGGGGAACATCAACTTTAACTTTCCGAATGTTTAGAAATAACTCCTCTGTCTTCCTTTAAAATTTCTTTTACATTGCATGACATTTGACGGAGTTACAGTGAAATATGCAGTGGGACGTTTTTTAATGAATCACCGTGTAGATTGAAACTCCATTCCAAAGATGCAGAAGTTCGCCTATGATACCAGTGAACACATAATACAACACAATTGAGCATGGCTCAATTACCAAACTGACTTGTCACATGTTGTTCTGAAAGTGTTCTTAATCTGCATTGCTTTGGAAATTCATGGAACGTTTGATACTGAATAATAAGCAAACAACTAGAAAGATATGAACTACATCAGAAAATCATCAGCATGAACATGGACATAATTTACCTTTCTTACTAAGGATGCGTGACAACACTATCCTGAACCAGTTTGTTGCCAGACAATAATTCCACCGTGACCACACGGTTCTCATCGGTTGAATCACTCGCGATGCGTAGTCGAGCCAAACGGGTTTCACCAGCTTTCTATCCATCACTTTCTTCACCACTGCCTTCATTAAGATGTAATCCAAGACCTCAATTGGCAGATCCTGCAGCTGCAAAAGCAAGATTTCTTTTTGTTAACATTATTTATATTTTTAGGTTTCATATCTGGCTATTAGGCACCCTTGTAGCGGTATACATGGTCATGTAACACTGCCACAAAACTGTCGTTATCATTTATTAAATTAATTATTAATGTTATTTATATAATCTTTATGAACCGCATTGTGAGTTCAGCATTTTACTGCAGGAACGCTTTTGAAGACACATCTGGATTGTTTCAATAGCTACTGAAATTAAGCCATGGCTGTGCTTACTAGCAAATTAAATGCTTCACTTCTCTGAACCAATTCAAAGTTTCAAGTGCCTATGTTGCGAGAGAAAGTTTGCGAATGATATCAAGAACATGAAAAATACAATGGCGCAGGAATAATGTGGGGAAAAAATTAGCAGGCACAAGACCTGGACTAAGAGTAATAGATGTATGATGAGCAGTGTTATTTTAGTTCCTGAGAATAGAATAAGAATAATAATTATTTTAATTTCGTTCCATGGAACGAAAACTGGAATAAAAAATAATTCTGGAACGAGAATAGAATAGGAATAAAAATTTCAATATTTTTCTGGAACGAGAACGGAATAGAAATAGAAACTTTTAAAATAATTTAATAGTTTTTCGGACTGAAGGCATCAGAAAAGGAAATTTTAAAAAATAATATTTTCTCTCGTATTGATTATTATTTCTAATTATTACTAATCTTATAAATAGGTCAAAAGACTCGAGACACTGTTTTGTGTGTTACTGTAATCATTCATGTTAGACATAACTATGAGAAGTGGAATTGGAAGTGGAACTAGAACTGGAACTAAAATTATTTCTAAATAGGAAGTGGAACTAGAATAAGAACGAAATTTATTTATAAAGAAGAACTAAAACTAGAATAAAAATTACAACAATGGAATAGAATAAGAATAGGAATAAAAATTAATGCTGGAACTAAAATAACACTGATGATGAGCCACATTGGCTCTTGATCGCTGAGTCCCACTATAATATAATAATAATAGGACATATTATGTCCTATGCAATTCACTGCCCTCTGTGCATTAATGCATGTGTACATATCGTGCTCAATGCACCATACACTGCATTTAATGTTTCAGATTTAGTTTTAAACTAGCTAAGCGCTTCAGATTTACCAATTATTTTGCATAGTCAGTTGATGTGTTTTCAAATACATAGACAACACAATCTGAGGGACATTGGTCCTTTACGGGTTTTTCCATTTGCTTTTGTTGACCAATACATATAGTTTATTTGCAGATTTCATATTTGTAAGATCTATGCTTAAAGCAATAAAAAATTTGGCTATGGTTACAAAATTGCATAATATTAAACATAATAATAATTAAAATTTTAAAATCAAGATATATACGAATTTATGCAGTTAATGATTAGGATTTAAAGAATACAATACCTTCAAGACATTTATACTTGGAACTGCATGTTAAAAATATTATAATGCAGCTAACTAATTAATTGATGACTAATTGAATAATGAAGCACGTCCTGTGTTTATTACATGAATTTTTTTAAAACAACATGAAATGTAAAAAAAACCAGAAACCCACAGTTCAATAAGAAATGTTCAGCATATAGGCCTACTCTTGGATACTGAAAGACCGTACGGTTGTAATGTCATAAATTTGACAATTGTAAGCAAGTTATAGCAAAAAAAATAGAAAAATTATGACATTCAAAAATCTTACCTCGGTACGTGAAATATGAGCCATTGCAGATGAAACAGTGGTGGTCGTATTTTCACCTGCAACACACAATGTAAAGCGGCCGTGGGCACATTCAGAATGCTGATTGACAGGAATAAAAAATGCTGATTAGAAGTGCCAAATTAGACAATAGAATTTAGCAATTAGGTTTTGTTATAATGCTGATTAGCTGAATGATGATTGCAATAGTAAAATGTAAAATCAGCCTTTATAATTTAGTATTATTTATCCATCAGCGAATCAGTATTTCACCTGTTATGGCGGACATTTTGTTCATACGACATGATGTGGGATGCAAAAGTTGACCGTTTATTTTTACTTCCTTTCGTTGATTTCTAGATAAATCTAAGTTCACTTTCCATCCTCACAATTATTGCGTTTAACTATTGTGTGTGTTAGTCATTGCTTATTTATTTCAGGGGACTGTGGAAAGTCGCAGCACACTATTCTCTCCCAGATTTGGTTTAAGAGATTCGCCATGCAACATGTTAGGTAACCATTCATAGATCCAGATGACGGACCAATGTAATCCTCACAAAATATCTTTATACGCGACGTTATTTATTTTAATTTTATTTCCTCTGCACCGGTGTAAAGGTTTCAAATTACCCCCTCCTAAACATTACCCCCGGTAACTTGAAACCGGTTTCAGATTACCCCCGGAAACTAGATTTGCATCAATCATCGCATTTATTGCACTAAAAAAATCAGAAAAATCCTCCCGCTTCTTGTTTTGGTCTGAAGATTTTCATGCGTCATCCCATTTCGTGGTTTGTTATCAATATTTTAATCGGAAAAAATAATAGCCTCGAAGCCATTTCTCCATGTAACTTCAGCGGCGATTTAGTATTTTAGTTACAGATGAAAATATTGATGACAAACCACGAAGTGGGATGACGGTAAACATGCAGACTGGCTGCCCGTACTCCAAACAATATGGCTGTTAACGATTGCAATAAAATTAGAGCGCGACCTGCCGACGACATCGCGACATGCATCCCAACATTCAAAGCGTGAGGGTCGGTTAGGGCTCAGGTTAGGCGTCGTGAGGGTCGGTTAGGGTTAGTTTTAGGGTTAGTGCAGTCATTCTGCTGAAATTGAAGCCGAATTGATGAACAATGGGGTCGATAGGTCGCGCTCTAATTTTATTGCAATCGTTGGCAGACATATTGTTTGGGGTAATCTTATCGTTTAGCGTCGGAAATTATTTCAATGTAGCATCCTATAATACATACTCCGTCTTTTCAGCTCCGTATTTTACGCGTCTCGCCATGCGTCTCGCCGTTAATAATTTATAAATTCGGTGAATAATATTTCCTGACGAAATAGAAGCGGGATTTAGCGCGTGAGGGTCGGTTAGGGCTCAGGTTAGGCGTCGTGACGGTCGGTTAGGGTTAGTTTTAGGGTTAGTGCAGTCATTCTGCTGAAATTGAAGCTGGATTAATGAAAATGTTCTTGCCTAACTGGAGCTGGATTGACGAAAAATAATTGTTATCTAAACAGAAGTTGGATAGCAACTATTGAATGACGCGATTGACATCAATATTTTTCGGACGCCGAGGTGAAACGATCATTTAAATCCAGAGTATATATTATCGGATGCTATCATTGAAACCATTGAAATAATTTCCGACGCTAAACGATAAGATTACCTTGTTTGGAGTACGGGCAGCCAGTCTGCAAGTTTACCGGGATGACGGATGAAAATCTTCAAACAAAACAAGAAGCGGGATCATTTTTCTGATATTTTTAGTGCAATAAGTGCGATGATTGATGCAAATTACAGTTTGCAGGAAGTAATGTTTAGGAGGGGGTAATTTGAAACCTTTACACCGGTGTGACAATTATTATTATAATTATATTTTTATTTTTTTAAGTGATTAGCAAACCTGAGGCTTTTCTCGAACGATTCATTTCAATTCTTTGGCATTCTTCAACGATTACTTCGTCACAAATAGCAAACTTCTCACCGCATGGAGTTGCCATGTTGCGATAAAACTAGGACTACTTGCTCTTTCCAACTTTGTGCAGCGTGGCTTTGAATATTTATCAATCGAACAAAGATTTTTTAAGAATTTAAAATGTGAGATTTTAAATATACCTCCTTAATCAAAGACGATAACTCTTGTTTTCAGTTCTTCATCAAATTCAATGACTAATATTACCATCGACGTAAATTGAGCTAAACAGTGTTGCCACTGAGGTTTCAGAAAACAAAACTAGGTTTTCATGAGAAAAAATCCAGAAAAACCCAGATCGGCGTCCGGCCGAAAAGTCAAGAAAATGTTTCTATTTTCGCCGGCAAAAAAGTTAATAATAATAAATAATAATAATAATAAGACGATTTATATAGCGCCGTAGCTCGGCCGAGGCCGAAGGAAAGGGCGCTGTACACGGGATAACATGTTACTGTCAATAAATAAACGATTGTTTGAATAGGTGAGTTTTGAGACTGGATTTAAATGTCTCCAGAGATGGTGCCATCTTCACGTGGGCAGGAAGACTGTTCCATGCAGTTGGTCCCGACACAGAGAAAGAGCTTTCACCAAACCTCGTGGTTGACCGTGGGACATGCAGCATGCCCCTCGCCGACGATCTTAACCTATTGTCTGTGATTGGAATGCAGAAATCCGCGATGTATTCAGGCATGAGGTTGTGTAATGACTTGTATGTAATTAGGCAGAGCTTGTATTGAATTCGCTGGGGGACACGCAGCCAGTGCAGGTTGTCACGCAGCAGGTCAGTCAAATGATCGGATGGTGTGCGACCGTATATAATGCGTGCAGCGGAGTTGAGCACCGACTGGATCCGCTCCAGCTGACTGACCTTTTTTTAGTCGTCCGGCCGAAAAAGTCAAGAAAAAATTATATTTTCGCCGGCAAAAAAGTTGATGACCTTTTTTTAGCCCTCCGGTCAAAAAAGATACAAATTTTCAACTCACCCAAATAAACCCAGATTTCGAAAAAAAAACAGAACCACAGACGAAGGCAAAAACCCCAGATCTAGTGGAAAAAACCTAGCTGTGGCCTCACTGGAGCTAAACTAAGCCTTTTTAACTTCACGTGATAAATTTGAAAGCAGTTAGCCTAGGGCCTACCTGCCTTTTAGAAAGCGCATTGTGTGCGCTTTTGTATTGCTGTAGCCTGTCATATTATAGTAATCGACTAATTGTAATCTCGAGAAACTTCGCCACTGGTTGCACTCTGCGAGTGCCAGTCCCAATTAAGCCTGTATAAAGGAGGAGGACGTCACTAATGGTCTTTGTTACCACACAATGACGTTAAACAGCAAATAGGCCTACAGTGCCCTACAGTGGCTACACACAATCTCGAGATAGCCATAGCGCCATAAAAGCAAAGTCGCAGGAAAAAGTTTTCACCAGCGCATTGAAAATCGATAGACAGAGGTAGGGGAAGGTTGCCAAACATGGACCAGCACCAAAGATGGACCACCCGATGATTGGCCAAAAAGAATGAAACTGGACTGTCATGTGATGTTGTCGTATCTAACAGGACACAAGATAGCTTGAATGAAATAATTAGACATCCGCTATACAGAAAACCACCGAGAAAACAGACAAAACGTGAATTGACACTGCTTGATCTAATAATAGATTGGGGGTAAAATTAATATAAAATCGGGGCTGGACCTGCTGGAAAGTTTGGAATTGGCTTATAAAATAAGGTTTTCAATTCTTTACAGGATACCCTACCAGAAAATTCGATATCACAACGGTTTTAAAGGTATCATGAGTTTTAAGTGGGTGTGTGCAAGTTGCCTAAGATGAAACACGTGTGGTCCATGTTAGGCGACTAGGAAAATATTCATGAAAACTGTCCATTTATCTTTGATGCTCATTATTACTAATGCAATTAACTGCTATATATCCTACTAAGCTAGCATTTATAATTTATTAAAGACAGTGATATGGACAGTGTTGAACTGTGAGAAAAATTAGGAAATTGTTTGTTTAATTTTTTATTTATTTTTTTATTAATAAAAATTTAAAAATCAATTTTTTCTTCGGGATATTATTTATTTAAAAATTGCATAACCTGCACTGTTAATGTAATTTCATTTTAGAAGAAATGGTTGATGAATTAAAGCTGTTTTTCGCCCTTAACAATAAATTTTTTGCATGGTCCATCTTTGGCGCCCATGCTCCTATAAGATGGACCACTTATGCAATTTTTTATTTTTAACTTTTTCCCCATTCTATTTATTTAATTGAAAATTTTATTGCATCCAATGGTGTATCAATAGGCTACCTAATCTATGTAACGACCCTGTTGCACAATTATTTTCTCATATTATGTGGCAAAAACGGACGATCATCCTTAGGGGGTCCATCTTTGGCAACCTTCCCCTAAAGATCCGGAGAGCAGACAGACGGACGGCTAAGGTAGGTGATCTTTAGAGTTGAAATGTCGACGGAGGCAAGGAGAAGAAGAGGAATCAGGATACGATTTTGTGAAAGAGCAATGTTTTCGCTTTTCATTAGGCCTACCTGTAAGTGAAAGACCTGCAGAGAGATTGCAGAGGTGAGGCTTCAGTGAATCCGTAAGCCTGAAGTGATTCAGACATTTATCTGAAAACTGGGGGCAGATTGTTCCAAGGAGGCTAGACAGCAATGGTTATGTAGCGATTGCCAAACTCTAAGTGATGAGGCGACGGAAGGACGTATCATTTGCATACAGGGTGGGAGAAGAACGGGTTGAATGGAGCGGTTGGACAGTGAAAAACTGACGGAGATACGAAGGTCGAGAGGATAGAAATATATGGGTGGATACGTGCCACTGAATATAATTATTAATGACCTTTTGAGAATTAAAAGATATTCTAAATTAACTCTAAGTTTAAACATCTTTAAAAAACGGACTTGCTGTAGATCTACTATTCAATTTAAAACTTCTCTCGACGTTTGTCTTGTATTATTCACACACCCACACGAAATTCATGGTTTGGGTCCGCTATTCCGAGAGTCCAGTATTCCGAGGGTCCACTACTTCGAAGGTCCACTATTCCGAAGGTCCGCTATTCCGAAGGTCCACTATTCCGAAGATTGTACTTTTATACGCCGATTATGATAAACCAGTTAGGTTTGGGTCCATTATTCCGAAGGTCCACTATTCCGAACACTAAACCTAACCCTAACTCACCGTAAACCTATAACCACCAAGGATACAGAACAAAATACAGCGGATATTCGGAATAGTGGACCCTCGGAATAATGGGCCGTTACAGTAATCTCCGAACTTGTGAAGCTCGGGGATTTTTAGTCAACGGAGTAATTTGAGAATGGGAGTGATAATAATGATTGTGCTTGGGTTTCCCGTCCTGATGACACCACGGGTTAGTGAGGTTTGGATTAGTTACAGACGTTTGAGGTTTTTGGATTCGAGGTTGAGAAAAAGAGAATTGCAGTAGTCGTGCTTTGAGCAGGAGTTATTATTCATCAATCTTATATATTACAAGCTGTGCGCGGCCACGCGTTGCTGTGGCTGAAAAGACCGTTCAACCCTCCCTTTCTACCTCCCTTACCTTGCTTCCCTCACTCCCCTCACCCTCTCTCCGTCCCCTCCCCTCCGTCTGCTTCCCTCCCTTCTCGTCCCCTACCCCCCACCACCTCCCCTCCCCTCCATTCCTCCTCCCCTGCCCCCTCCACTCGGCCGCATTCGCGGAGGCAAGGTTGTGTGAAAATTGACATCGAAATCGCTCGAATCGAATGCAAAATTGTGCGAAAAGATTGCGCTTTAAAAAAAGCATTATTTTACAAAAGCGATCGTATTCGAAATTGGTAAAATTTTGAAAGGACTCGGTCATGAACGGTAAATAACTTTCCGAGTTCCTTGATTTTGTACACCCGACAGCTACATAGGCCTTTCTATATGCGCTATAAAAAAGACGTGCGGATATGCGCCATGCAAAAGCGGCCGCGCTAAAATGCACGTTGTGTAAATTTGAAATCGAAATTGCTCGAATCGAATGCAAAGTTGTTTTTAATTGTCGAAAAGTTTGCGCTTTTTCCAAGAAACATTTTACAAACCCGATCGTATTTGAACGGAACATTTTGGTAAAGATTTGACAGGAATCGGTCAAAAGCTTTCCGAGATCATTGATTAAATGCAAACTTTTTACATTTTTCTTTATATACTATTACTAGCTGAACCCGGCCACGCGTTGCTGTGGCTGAAAAGAGCGTCCAACAATCCCTTCCTACCTCCATTCCACCTCCCTTCCCAGCACCATCCCGCTTACCCTCCCCTTTCCCCTCCAATCCACCATCCTCTCCCTTCCCCTTTCCCCTCCCATCCCCTCTTCTTTCATCCTCCCCTTCCCCTCCTTTCCCTTCCCACCCCTCCCCTTCCCATCTCCTCCCTCCCCTCCCTACCCCCTCTTCCCCTTACCTCCTCCCATCCCTCTCTACCTTCTCCCGTCCCGATCCCCTCCCTTCCCTTCCACCTCCCACTCCATCCTACCCATCTCCCCCTCTCAGTCCCATCTCCCTCCCTCTCTCACTACATCCATCCATCCATCCGTCCGTTCCTCTGCCTCCCTGCATCCCTCCCTCCTCCATCCCTCTCCTCCGCTCCCTCCCCTCCCTCTTCGTTCAGCTCCCTCCCCCTACTTTCCTCCCCCTACTTTCCTCCCTCACACCGAGGGTGAAGGAAGGTAGGAGGGAGGAGATAAAGGGTAGGAAGATAGGGAAGGAGGGAGGAGACAGAGGGACGGACGGACGGAGGGAGGATATATAACAATCTTCGGAATAGTGGACCTTCGGAATAGTGGACCTTCGGAGTAGTGGACCTTCGGAATAGTGGACCTTCGGAATAGTGGACCGTTACCAAATTCATTAACTTTAAGAATTTACGTAGCGCCCCTCAAACAATGTCCACTTAGAGCCGCTCCCAGTCCAACAACGGTGATACAGAAGGTCTTAAGGAGCATGTAATAAATACACTGATGAGTCAACCCCATATGTAACACGCATATCCCCAACGGAAGATAATTTCAGACAGTTGTACCTACATGCATGCACAATAGGTTACCAGAATTTCTAATTAGATTTTGCAGCCTGTGTAGGAATGTATGCTCCAGTGAAGACCTGGTAGGCCTATTTTGATTTGCAGTCAATCTGAGACTGATAAATGTGTTGGCTCTTGGTGTGGCAATTGAAATGTTTTTCTCCAAAGGGTCAGAAAAAAATTAAGGGAGAACTCTACTGTGATACTGCTTGCCTTAGCATCATTTAGCATTGGAAATCTTCTCCCTCACTCTCTTGTCTGTCTGTCTGTCTCACACACACACACACACACACCACCACTGGCTATCAAGTATGCTGCTCATTTGAGGAATCTATAATTATTACAACTTGCACAATTTACACGAATTGCTGCGTCAGAAAAAACATTATACACAGCACCCTTATATATCGCACCCGTGCCCAAAGATGCTGCCTGTTTTAAAGTGTGTCTGATATTTAAATGTTTCAAATCTTTAACTCACATACAGATTATAAATTTTACAGTTGTAAAGCAAGTCAGTGGTTACAATTCTCAATTCAAATATCTAAAACATGATGAAATCAAAACCTGATAACACCAACTTCAAATCAGGAAAAGCGAACAATCTGTTATTTGATGACAATAGCGGAAAAACCATCATCAAACTCTTTAATGTACACGTTCGAAAAGCTAGAACATGAAAAACAATATGACTCCTTACTCCTGTTGTGCAAATCATAAATTTACTTTTACACTGTGTAAGAGAAATTTTCCAACAAACCTAAAAGCAAAAAATTTTCCAATTAACTCTTACCCAGTGCAATTGCACCGAAAACGGACTTCTTTTGCTGCCAACAGCCAACTCAAGTAAACGGCTATCCCAAAAATGAAGACAAAAGTAGCCTTGCATACAAAAGAATCTCCTTAAGTTGCTATATATATATATATATATATATATATATACAGGGTGCGCCAAAAAAAAATAACCCCCCTAGGTTTTTTCCCAATATCTTGGCCAAAAGTAAAAAATTTCAAATGAAATTTTACAGGCTTATAAACAATTCATATTTACATACGATGGCCAGATTTCATCAAAATATTTCAAACGGAACAAAAGTTATGCCACTTTTAGGGAGGTCACCCCCCGTTTTTTGACGTTTCAAAAACGAAACGCAATTTTTTGAAGGTTTTTGGCCAATATCTTGGCCAAAAATAAGAATATCGAAATTAAATTTCACAGTCTTATAGACAATTCATATCTACACATGGTGGCCAGATTTCATCACAATATTTCACACAGAACAAAAGTTATGCCACTTTTAGTGAGACCACCCACCGTTTTTTGACGATTCAAAGGCGAAACGCAACAAAAGTAACAAAAACAAATTTTATTAAGTCTCCTATCAAATAACTGTTGTCAAATGAACTTGGTAGTGCTTCCCAACTTGTGTTCAATGAGCCCACCACCAGTGCCAACACTTCTTTTGAGTCTCTGTGCAAAGGTCTTGATGAACCTGTTGATTAATCTGACAGATTCCTTATTTACCAATTTGATTGTCATCTTGCTAAGTGACTTCTCAGTGACGCGCAGCTACGCTGGTACCCTGTTTCTTTTTTAAATAGTACTAATAATGATTATCTGGCAACATTAAGGCTATTTGATAACAATATTATTTGAGATGAGAAAAAATCGTATTTTTTAAAACTTTTTTGTTGCGTTTCGCCTTTGAATCGTCAAAAAACGGTGTGTGGTCTCCAAAAAAGTGGTATAACTTTTGTTCTGTTTGAAATATTTTGATGAAATCTGACCATCATGTGCAGATATGAATTGTCTTTAAGCCTGTAAAATTTCATTTTGATATGCGTACTTTTGGCTAAGATATTGTCCAAAATAATTAGATTGGTTTTTTGTTACTTTTTGTTGCGTCGCGTTTTTGAATCGTCAAAAAACGGTGGGTGACCTCACTAAAAGTGGTATAACTTTTGTTGTGTTTGAAATATTTTAATGAAATCTGGCCAACATGTGTAAATATAAATTGTCTTTAAGACTTTAAAATTTCATTTCAAAATTCTCACTTTTGGTCAAGATATTGGCAAAAATCTTAGGGGTGTTATTTTTTTTTGGCGCACCCTGTATATAGTATATACAGTTCATTCATTTTGAAGTTACTGCCGCACAAGTCTGACTTAATTAGAAAATACAACATGCAACCTTTGGGAAAATGAATAGGAAGTCAAACTTTCCTTTATGCAGCCAGCCGACTGTTAAACCTAACCTACATAAGCAAAAATTAAATGATTCTTGATATATTTTAATTCAAAACCTTTTCAGGAGTCACACAATTTGCTAGATGGTAACTCCACAATTAACCAAAGATAAATTTAGGATAGATTTGGGTAGATTTAAAGAGATTGTGCAGAATTGAAGCAAATACTAACAGCTTCGTGAGCACATGCTGCTATAAAGCCAACTTTACAAACACTATTTCACCGTCCATAGATAAGATGATCAACTCATTTGTCTCTTTGTAAAAGCATGCATTTCCCAAAAAATATTCAGCGTGCAATTCCGCTTCAAGCGGAAATTCACAGAGGAAATTTAGTTCAGTGTCGAGAAAGATGAGGTTCATTTCGTCATCCAGCAGTATAAGATGGTCATAAGAGTCCAAGAATAGCTGTTCATATGTATTTGCAACATCACCTTTCCAATGGCTATCACGCACCTCCTTCCCGTCTCGGTCTACCTCTGTGACTACCGGTATCGGTAAGTCTCGGACTTCAAACACTGAGTCTCTTAGATTGGCAAAAACAAAATTTCCGTCAGATTTCATCACAATGTTTGATGATTCACAGATCTTTGGCAATTTTACATTCCAAACGACAAATCCGTCGGGTCGGTGCACACTCAGAATTTTATTCCCATAGTCGCTTGCGTCATATGCACGATCAGGATCGACGTTGGGTATAAACCATCTGAATACAAGAAGGTTTCCGTCATCAAGTATTGAGAAACTATCGATGCGATAATAGCCGTTTGTTGAGTCAAAGTCCAAAACGTCGCTTGATGGAGAGTAAGCTGGCCAGAACAGTACCTCAAAGTCTCCATTCCCATCCGGGACCAGATGCAAAACATAAGGACCACATCCCCAGACGTAGATAGAGTTTGACTGCTTGCATGCTGTCAGTTCAACAGGACGTTCGGTTACAGGCAGTGAAATGGTCTTTGTACAATGAGACAAGTCTCGGACGTCAAACACTCTCAAACAGAAATCACCACCAACTTCCTGATCATAACAAGCGAAGTAGATCTGGTTTCCCAGCTTTGCAAAAGCAGCATAACTTAGATCGCATTGCTCTGTTGCAATTGCTGTAACCAAAATTGCCGCAGGATCTGCAAGGAAAACAACAACACCTTTCTATGATCAATTATCAAGGTCTATACTAGACAAGCAGGGCTATGACTGCAATTACCAAACTGACATATCACGTCTCGTTCTGAAAGTGTACTTAATTAGAATTGCATTGGAAATTCATAGAACGTCTGATGCTGAATTAGTAAACGACTAGAAACATGAGCACTACGTTTACAAGTTGACACACAAAGTTTTATCAAACAGTCATCAGCGTCTATACCAGGGGTCTCAAACATGCGGCCTGTGGACCCGATTAATGCAGCCCGCGACAGCCACCTGGTTTATAGTTTCAAAGAGAAAAAATCGGATAAAAAGCAATTTTGCAATTCTTTTGCGATTTAAACTAAAGTTCAAAGGGTTTTATGCTTCTTTTGCTGTGGACATTGAATCTGCAACAGCAGACCATTGTATACAGATGCATTTAGTGGATAGCACTGGGATACTCAACATGATATCATGCTGAAGCAGTAGTAGGTTACACCCAAGTTCGTATTCCAGATATCTACACTTTTCTACCACAAGACAAACCCCCAAATCTGCACCTTGCTGCAACACTCATAATGGCAATGTTTGGCAGTAGGTGTGAACAGCTTTTTCCATTAATAAAGAATAGCAAATATCAGAGAAGGACACGCCACTCAGTTAGGCTGTTGGTGAATATTTGCAAGCTGTATTCAGATCCGTTGAATCTCAGTAGCAAAAAACAACACATTGATACACTCTTAGCTTAGAAACTTTGTCAGATGAGTATCGTGGCGTTAACCACCCTTCAGCATTAGCATACCTATGAGACTACTCGCTATAATAGTGTTAAAAGCGGCTACAAGTTTCTTTAGGTATTACTGAAGGTGTCATGACAACTCGTCCAACGACAACTCGTCCAACGACAACTCGTCCACGGACAACTGGTCCACCAACAACTCGTCCACCGAAATAGAAGCCAGATTAACGAGAAAGCGCTAGAGAAATGGAAGCTGGATGAAAGTTCTTTATTTACGAAATAGGAGCTTGGTTTATGAAAAAAAGTCTAATGGTTTTCTTGCTTAAATAGAAGCTGAATTGACGAAAATCTTTTCATCATGTGTGTCAACCAGCATCCAGCTTCTATTTCAGATAGAAAAAAACTTGATCCATCTTCCATTTCTTAAGCGGTTTTTCATCAATCCAGCCTCTATTTCACCTGTAAAAACCTTCATCCAGTTTCCATTTCTCAAGCGTTTTCTCATTAATCCGGCTTCTATTTCGGTGGACAAGTTGTCGGTGGACCAGTTGTCCGTGGACGAGTTGTCGTTGGACGAGTTGTCGTTGGACCAGTTGTCGTGTAACCAATACTGAATGTGCCATTGATGCACTGCATATAATTTTGGCTACGATTTTTTAATTTGTAGTTCTATGTAATAGCCTAACATACAGTTACTCTGAAAATACAAGTAAATTTCACACAATTGTATCATTATTGTATCAGTATTGTATGCTGTAATAATAGATCATAATTCTATATGTAGGCTTAATGTTTGCCATGTATGATGTATTTTTATTTTGCGGCCCGCGAGCCATCACAAATTTCCAAACAAGGCCCACGCGATCAATTGAGTTTGAGACCACTGGTGACTGGTCTATGTACCTTTGTTACTGAGGACACGTGACAACACTATCCTGAACCAGTTCGTTGCCAGACTGTAATTCCACCGTGACCACACGGTTCTCATAGGCTGAATCACTCGCGATGCGTAGTCGAGCCAAACGGACTTTGCCAGCTTCCGATCCATCACTTTCTTCACCACTGCCTTCATAAGGATGTAATCCAAGACCTCAATTGGCAGATCCTGCAGCTGCAAAAGCATAAAAATATTTGTTTAAACATTCTTTGTATTTGTATGTATGCTATCTGGCTATTAGGCACCCTTGTAGCTGTATTGCCAACATTACAGCACCATATAAGTTATCGCCATTATTACCAAATTATTATTAAAATGTGAAAAACTCTGATATTCAAAACTGTGTTTTGTTACATGTTTAACGACACCGCCATTTCAAAGATGATTATGTCACCACGACATTTAGGTCCCCGTTATTCAAAACTCTTACCTCAGTATGTGAAATAGGAGTCATAGCAGATGAAATAGTGGTAGCCGTATTTTCACCTGCAACACACAACACAAATCGGCCATGGGCACATTCAGAATGCTGATCTGCTGATTGACCACAGTCAAAATGCTGATTAGAAATGCCAATTTAGACAGCAGAATGTAACAATCAGTCTTTTTATAATGCTGATTAGCTTTACAATCGGAGATTGTAAAACTAGAATGTCAAACCTAAATTTATTATTTCTCCCTGACCGATCAGCAAATCAGGAGGTTACTCGTGCCCAACGGACATCTTGTTCATACGATATGATGTGGGACGTACAAATTAAGGTTAAACCGTAGTTTAGGCTGTTTAATTATTTTCATTATCGATATCCCGTAGTTTAGGCTGTTTAATTAATAAACGCCTAAAATCATGAATGTAACGCCGCTAACGCGCCATAAAACGCGCTATTCCAATTTCTGAACATTCGCAACCGGAAGTAGCAATATAAACCGAAAACGCGAGAAGATGGAAGCTGGATTGACGAAAAAACGGTCCTTTTTTATCCGACAACCAATTTCTTACATTCGATGACAAATATTTAGTGACGAAATAGAAGCGGGATTTTACGCATGAGGGTCGGTTAGGGCTCAGGTTAGGCGTCGTGAGGGTCGGTTAGGGTTAGTTTTAGGGTTAGTGTAGTCATTCTGCTGAAAATGAAGCTGGATTGATGAAAAACGCTTGAGAAGTAGAACCTGGATAAAGGCATTTTATACCTGAAATGGAAGCTGGATAAAGGCATATTTATAGTTGAAATGGAAGCTGGATTGAACCTGGCGATCCAGAAATTACTTGTATATCATTTATACACATGCAAATAATTTAACAGCCTCACTTTTTGGCCAAATAATTAAACAGCCTAAACTACGGTTTAACCCAAATTAATTGCTTATTGTCACTTCCTTTCGTTCATATCTGGAGAAAATTCGAGAAATATAAGTTCGCTTTTAATCCTCAGAATTGTTGCGCAGAACTATTGTGTGTGTTAGCCATTGCTCATTTATTTCATGGACTATGGAAAGTCACAGCACATTTAGGATACTAAAATACACGTTTACCAATCCTTTAAATATTTTTTCATACGTCACGACGGTGTGGATAAATATATTTGCGCTGCTTTAGCAAAAAAGTTCAGCATACCTGAGGTTTTTATCGAACGGTTCATTTCAATTTGTAAGAATTTAAAATGTGAGATTTTTAAATGCGTGAAGCTTCTGCGGCGGAACCTTCCGCCAGATAATGCCTTCCGAAACTGCTTATACGGCGGAAGTTCGGGAATCGACCCGAACAAGAGTTTCTAATGGCTAAACTAACCCTAACACTAACCCTAACCGACCCTCACGATGCCTAACCTGCTGTTCGGGTCGATTCTACACGTCTCTCCGGTATACATTTGGCGCATGTGCACATCCTTCCGCCGTATAAGCAGTTCGGAAGGCATTATCTGGCGGAAGGTTCCGCCGCAGAAGATTTATCCTTTTTAAATATGCCTCCTTAAACAGGGACGATAATAGGTAACACGTGTTTTCAGTTCTTCATCAATGACTAATATTACCATCGACGTGATAAATTTTAAAGCAGTTCGCCGCTTTAAAATTTATCACGTGATTCATTCATTCATTCATTCATTTCAAGAATTTATATAGCGCTTCTTCAAGAAATCCACTCAGAAGCGCTCCCAGTCCAACCACGGAGAAACAAAAAGTTTTAAGGAGCTTGTAGAACACTGACGAGTCGACCCTAGGCAGCAAGCGCATCTGCAACGGGAGACTATTCCAGACAGAAGGACCTACAACTGAGAAAGCACGACGCTGACAAGTTGATGTTTCAACACGCGGGACCAAAAGCTTACCGCTAGAGGCAGAGCGAAGGGTTCTGCGAGAAAGGACAACAGATAATGGACAGCAGAGTTCACACAGATAAGTCGGGGCACAGCCAAGGAGATAACGATATAAAAAAAGTGCTGTTAAAAAGGATCTGTGTAACTCAATATACGTCGATGGTAATATACCCCAACAACAATGCCATATGGCACACATATCCAAAAAATCCATCTATTTTGTCCTTAATGGCTTTAGATGTCATACATATGGTACACCCATATAGTTTTTGTAATATCCGTACCATATGCTTACCATACAAATCCTGCCTTATATTATGCATTCAAAAACTGCGAGAAAAGCGTCAGAGTGTGTGAAGTCCGACGGGTGTACAGAAGTTGCTGCAAATGGGGGGATAAAAGCAAAAAACTTCTTTAGAGCCATGCTCTAAAACAGCATTATACAGGCGCACATAATTATTATTATCTCCGACTCTGACATTATTGTATTAATAGAGACTTGCCGATACGGGCCAAGTGATAGTTAATGAGCCACCTCTCAATGTTGGCAACACACAGAAGAGCCCACGCGTGCACACCCACGCACACGTCGACTCAGACGCATGCACGCGCGTATACACCTTAGACCGATATAGCCGATAGACATTGGCACTTTGGTAGCCTACAATGCATGCTCGACTGCAACGCACTTTCAATGTTACTGCAATGTACGATCGACGATCATTTGCTTGAACTTCCCTACTTGGTTATAGTCCCACGCCTGTTGAAGGTACGTACGGATCGTACCAGCCCAATAAGCCGTATGAAATAACTGCAGGAATTGTGTGCACAACGTTCCATATACATCATAATATTATTAGTATTAGTGCGTGTGTATGTAACCAGCTCACATACGCCATGCAATAGCCAGATAGGCCTAGATTACACAGTTTACCACAACTTCCTTGTCACATAGATTCATATTAGTTTACCAATACGTATTTATTTCATACAGAAGGCAAATCTGCTAATCATCCAAATAACATACATACATGTATGTTATCCATGTGTGTGTTTCATGTTATTAGCATATCTAGACCATTTGCATTCCATGTGGTTATAATAATAATGTTCTACCAATACGTATTTCATACAGAAGGCAGATATGCTGACCATCAAGATGCCATATGCCATGCTCAGAGAGACGGAGTTTCATTGCTTGAAGCTGTTTGAGACAGATAGACAGACAGAAACAGACAGACAGACAGACAGACGGACGGACGGACAGACAGACAGACAGACACAGTGACGGCGACAGATATATATATAAGCAGCAAAACCTAATCTATCCGTCTCCACTTCCGTCTCTCTGTCCCTGATTGTCCCTGCCCCTATCCATGTCCATATCCATGGTCCTGCCACTGTCCCTGTCTCTGTCAGTGTCCCTGTCCCTCTCCGTTTCCCTTTCACAGTTCCTGTTCATGTCCTTTCTCTATCTCTGTCCCTGTCTGTCTGTGTCTCTGTCTGTTCCTGTCGCTGTCCTTGTCCCTCTCCGTCTCCCTTTTCCTGTCCTTGTCCCTGTCCCTCTCCGTCTCCCTTTCCCAGTTCCTGTCTCTGTCTATCACTTTCTTTATCGCTGTTCTTGTCGCTCTCCGGTCTCCCTGGCGCTGTCCCTGTCCATTTTCCTATCCCTGTCCCTGTCTCTCTGTCTCTCTGTCTCTCTGTCTCTCTCTCTGTCTCTCTCTGTCTCTCTCTCTGTCTGTCTGTCTGTCTGTCTGTCTCTCTCTCTCTCTGTTTCTCTGTCTCTCTGTCTCTCTGTCTCTCTGGCTCTCTCTCTCTGTATCTCTCTCTGTCTCTTTCTCTGTCTCTGTCTGTCTGTCTGTCTGTCTGTCTGTCTGTCTGTCTGTCTCTCTCTCTCTCTCTCTCACCTCTACTACTACTGCTACTGCTACTGCTACTATTATTACTATTATTATTATTTTTTATTTAAAAATTATTATTATTATTATTAGTATTATTATTATTATTATTATTATTATTATTATTATTATTATTATTATTATTATTATTATTATTATTATTGCTTTAATTTGGATGTAGCGCACTAAGATGCTGCGCTTGGCTTTTGATTGGCGCTGTAGAAATATGAAGATTACGATTACGATTTATAACTCGACATCGGTCGAGCAATGCAGACAAAGACGGTTCATTAAGTTTATGGACCAGAGAACAGGACCAATGAAGCTTCTTCACATAACCCAAATGAACCCATTCCACTTGTCTGGCCAGCCGCAGCCCACAGTCTACACCGGGCGCTGTCTAATGACGGTCCGCGAACGGGGTACAAGAAGCTATGCATACGCAGCTGAGAGAAGCGTCCAGCAGTGCAGGAGGAAGCAAAGTCCTCTTTCTCCCTCTCCCGCTCTTTCACCCAAGACGAACTGACCCAGCCACATTCCCCCCGCATAGCCTTTTATCCCTATTCAGAGCTGGTGCATCTTGAGCCCAATGATAAACAGAGGGTTTGGGGAATTAGCTAAAACTCAAGGTTCTTTCTTGCATTCTCCCCATTTCACACTCTCTGTAATACCATGCACCTAACAATATATAGGATATATATAGGCCTATATATAATATATAGGCAGGGTATATATAATATTAATAGGCTATATGGATATAATTATGTGTGCGTGTGTGCAAATTACACTGAACGCTGAATGATCATCAGTTTTTAGCAATTTTTTAGTAAATGTTTCATCATTTTCTCCCATTCTTCTGACCCTGGTCTACTTTTCGGATAACGCATCAGAAGAAATGCGCCGTTCTATCATGTACGCTAAATACGCTTAGGCCTACTACAGTTCTACAAGTTAGGCTTATCGTGGTGGCATGTATGAGGCTGTGCGTAGTCCACATCTAGACGTCTAAGTCTGATGGTTTACACACCGTGACAAAATTCTATGATAATCATTGTGCACTTTGTTCAAATG
This sequence comes from Lumbricus rubellus, assembly GCA_945859605.1. NCBI lineage: Eukaryota > Metazoa > Annelida > Clitellata > Crassiclitellata > Lumbricidae > Lumbricus > Lumbricus rubellus. The sequence continues at coordinate 19,486,085 of OX243827.1, read as the reverse complement.
GAATCAAGGTTGCAGTCAAAATCCAAGGAGCTGTGTGCGTGTGCGTGCATGTGTGGCTTTGTGTGTGTTTGTGTGTGTGTGCACGCGCGCATGTGTGTGTGTTGCAAAACCAGTAGGCCTAGGCCTACAATTATAAAACTGCTCAAATGATGCCCTAGCTACATCGCTGGCATCACTATCATTAGGCTTAGTTAGTCGACGTCATAAATTTAAATTTTGCTCCTTTATATCTCAAGTCAGTTTAGGCTAAGTCGACTTGTGATAAAATTTATTTCAATTCACTTTTCTGTACAAATTCGAATTGAGTCAGTTGCGCTGAGCAGAAACTACTCTGCGTAGGCCTACTCGCCTTGAGATCATCCTAAGCTTGTTGCTGTTTAACGACACTGTGTGATATCAAAGTTGATTAGTGTCTCCCGGATAAAACTTTAAAAGTGCTGGCACTGTCAGAGAACAAACAGTGGCGGAGTTGGAACTGAGATGATCCAATGCCCCCCCGTCTACTAGTTGGGATCGGCTCCCAGACCAAGGCCTGCTTGTCAACCGTGGTGCGCTTTTGTCGAGTGGGATTATATCTGCTGTGAGAGCACCATTAATTTTTTATAACAGTTACTGGTAGGCTTACTTCTTCGAACCCGAGGTAGAAACAAATTTGGGTGGAGTTTGGAGAGAATACAAAATGTAACAAAATAGACTTATTAAAATTTAGCTTTCACTTGAAGGCCTATAAATTATGCCTACTTATATTCATATGGACCTTTCACATCGAAACTTACAGATGAATCGGAGATTGAATGATATTGCAGCAAGAGCTGGCTGTAGGTCTATGTTCTAGGGCGTTCTCGGTCTGTTTTTTTTTATATTCTCAGCCTACTTTATTAGAACTACATCATTCTGCTAAACTATGTTTAGTGCTGAAATAATAATTAAAAAAATATTTTACCGCGTAAACTAGCGTGATTAATCACTAGTTTCTCGGTAGCGCATTGGATAACCAGGATAACACACTGGCCTGTAGATCAGCGGACCTGACTTCGAGCCCCTCCCCGTGTGCGGACGAGCTTTGTTGGCTGCTATTAACGCCGATTTTGCAGGCTCTCTGTTAATAGTTAAGATGTATGTCTTCACTCTTCTGTCATTTGCGTTCTTTTGAAGTGTTTCATTTGCATAATTCTACAGTCTACACTGTAACCGGTTAAAAGAAAATTATTATAATCAATGCTGCGTTTGTCATACTTCTTCACTCTTCAGGTACAACGGCATACCTATTCTTAGACGGCAGCGAGCTACGTGACCTTCGCTATTTAGAGTCGTTGGCTTACTCGGCTTTCGTTTCCGGTTATATGGAAGCACGTGCGACGATATTATAATTTTATTTGTTTCAGAAGTAACTGTTATCCATTTTAATCCACGTATATCGGTAAGAATATTTGCTCTTATTTATGTGCTACATTGTTAATCTGAAATTTTCAATGCAGTAAGCATATATGTTTAGGGCGAAGAGTAGTGTTGAAGAAAATTTTATTGAATTTTAAACTTGTGCAACGTGATCGGCGCTGATCGCAGACAAGAAGAGCAGTTCTTTTAACTAGCCCTGAGGGCCTCAGGGCTAGTTAAAGGAACTGAGGCTGAGGCAGACATGGTTTTGAAGTGTTAACGAAATCTGTTTCGGTAATCTTCTCGTTTAGCGTCGGAAATTATTTCAATATAGCATCCTATAATACATACTCCGTCTTTTCAGCTCCGTCTTTCACGCGTTTTGCCACGCGTCTAGCCGTTTAAAATTTATAAATTCGATGAAAAATATTTCCTGACGAAATAGAAGCGGGATTTAGCGCGTGAGGGTCGATTAGGGCTCAGGTTAGGCGTCGTGAGGGTCGATTATGGCTCAGGTCAGGCGTCGTGACGGTCGGTTAGGGTTAGTTTTAGGGTTAGTGCAGTCATTCTGCTGAGATTGAAGCTGGATTAATGAAAATGTTCTTGCCTAACTGGATCTGGATTGACGAAAAATAATTGTTATCTAAACAGAAGTTGGATAAATTATTTTCGGACGCTGAGGTGAAACGATCATTTAAATCCAAAGTATATATTATCGGATGCTACCATTGAAACCATTGAAATAATTTCCGACGCTAAACGAGAAGATTACCTCATTTTCTTAGTCTCAAGCTCTCGGCATATGGTAATAGCCCAATATTGTCGCGAAAGAAAGTAGTAAGAGAATGAGTAAGCGGTAATGTACGTTAGCACAAATTAGTTAAACCATCGTTTTAACTTTGCAAATTATTCCACCGGAACAGCATACGTATTTTATCAATTTGACCACTCATGTCATAATTAGTTTATATTTCAGGAACAATTATATGGTTAAATTCCAGAATGGCTCGGTAGTAAGTAAACAATAGCCCAATGTTTCCAACAACATACGGCGATAAATAGCACAATGTTTAATATTTTATTTATGTATGGAAGAAGAAAACAAGGGCGGTCAAGGAAAAGGTGGATGGATGAGATTCACGAAACAACAGGAATGAACTTGGAAGAACTAAGGGAAGCGACATCAGAAAGAACGCAATGGAGAAAACGGATCATGTCGGTCAGAGAGCTGAAAGCACAAGGTAACTAGGTAACAATTACAAGTAAATAATTAAAATAAAGGTAATAAGAAATCTATATAAATAAAAATGAAACTTTACAATAGTTCGTGACACAATCACGCCGAAAGTTACGCACCGATTGTTTTGAAAATTTACCAAAACCTTCCATTCCAATAGCACCGTGTCTTAAGATTTCTTTTCCAGAAAAAAACGCAATCTTTTCCACAAAAAGTGAACTTTGTAATACGTTCGACCGCCATTTGCAAATTCAACCAAACCGTACGCTTGCAAAATTTCATAATCGTCTTCACCCGAAACACAGTGATGAAACATGAATGAGGTCGCGTGCCGTGACGTCATAAGCGAGTCGCTTAATAATTCCATTACGAAAGCGGCCTTTCAACATTCTTGGGCTCTATCCGCTGTCAGTAAGGGACGGTGTGAGGGAGGAAAGGAGCGGAGGGAGAGAGGAGGGGGAGAGGGAGGGGAGGTCTTTTTTGCCACAGCAACGCGTGGCTGGGTACAGCTAGTAAAAAATAAAAAAGTATTTAGAAATAGAAGCTGGACGACAGTGGACGCAGGTATGTTTAGACCTGAAATCGAAGCCGGATTAACGAAAATAAATGTTAATTTATATGACTTAAAATAATCAATCTAAATAATTAATACATATAATTTGTAACACGTGTAATTGTTTTTTATTCAGTTTGTGAAATTACACGTATCGATATAGGGGGGGGGGTGGCAGTGGGTAATAGACTGGGGGTAAAGTCCTAGAACCATAATTCTCATGTTTTGTAAAATTATAAAACTTTTGATTACTTGTATGTAATTATTTAATGAATAAAATATTATTACACATGCTTCCTTTCGCGGAAACAATGGGCTATTTATTGCCGTAGGCTGTTGGAAACATTGGGCTAATGATTGCCGCACGTGACAGCGCTCTATTCTGCGCTGATCTGTGGCCACCATATTGTTTACTTGCTACCGAGCCATTCTAGAATTTTACCATTTGCGTTAATGGCATACAAGCTGGATTGCTAAATAGATGCCGGATTGATGAAAAAATTGTGCTGTTCCAGTCCATAAAATGTATATTTTATTCCGCTAAAACGAGATTAACGACCCTGGGCAAGTTGTTTACGCACATGTGCCTCTGTCACCAAGCAGTATAATTTGGTCATCCCACTTCGTGGTTTGTTTTCAATATTTTCATCTGTAACTAAAATAATAATCGCCGCTAAAGTTACAATGGAGAAATGGCTTCGAGGCTATTATTTTTTTGGATAAAAAAATTGATAAATTACCACGATGTGGGATGAGGGATGAAAATCTGCAGACTAAAACAAGAAGCTGGATGATTTTTGCTGATTTTTTAGTGCAATAAATGCGATGATTGATGCAAGTCTTGTATTGGGGGGGGGGGGGGGGGGGGGAATCTGAAACCGGTTTCAAGTTACGGGTGGTGGGTGGGTTATGTTTAGGAGGGGTTAATCTGAAACCTTTACACCGTGTTAGAACTGCCGGTAGATGTTATTACTGGCACTAACTGACTGGCAAATATTAGGCTGTAAATCAGAGCATTCTAATTTGCCCCAAACTGCGGTGGTCATATTTGTTTACTTTCTGTATATTGGTCACTGATCTGGTGTGCTTGTTTACGGATTGATTTAGCTGTTGTGCAATTTTCATGTATAATATACAAATGTACATATATATTTTAGACTTGAATGTCTGATATGCGGTGAAAAATGACGTGCCTGCTTTGAAGTAACCTACTGAGAAATGGATTTCGGGAACCACGCCACAACCAAACATCTGGTGAATTGTTCCTGTAAGTGAAAATCCTTTTAATTTCCAGTGATGAATAAATTGCTTTGGTGTTAAGTGATATAATACAAGTGATAGTGTATGCTGCAGGAACAAGATGTTTTGCTTTACGATTTTTTTTACGATTATGATTGCTAAATCTTCAATATATTCATGTTATTGTTGTCTAGGAAATTGTTGTTCCACCCCTTTAAGGTGACTACACAGGGAGACTCTTGGTCCAACTATGACTAAGTAGGGCAGTCTTTAACTTAGTATCTATAGATAATATTAGTTTGACCTCTAGGCACTAAGTGGGGTAGCACAGAATCCCATTTCAGGTTGTCAACCGCAGCATGGCCATTGGCTTAAGATGAGAGGAATGGCTGAGAAGTTCTAGGAAGGGAGCGTAGCATCTACGAAAGGCCATTCCAGATCAAGGGGCCAGTGGTTCCGCTTAGTGGAGGTGAAAGCAACAGGAAAGCAGACCTTGTTCAGACTAAAAAAATATAAGCGCAAGTGAGTAGCACTAAGAGCTTGTTCTGGTAGGCAGGAGACTGCTCTAGTTTGGTGCTGCCTACTAGACCTAGTAGGCAGCACCAAACTGGAGCAGCATTCCTATATTCGATTACCTGCTTGAGGGGGAAGCAGTGGAGCCAGGAGAGCATCACTCATAAAGCTGGATATATGGGTGAATGCTACATGATTATATATGTTTGTTCATTGGAATTGAAGTAGTTAATAAATATTACGTCAGAAAAATTTTAATTCATGCTCCGCTCTGTGCTCGCTGCTTAATGAACTTGTCTTTTCTTCGTTAACTTTGATCTAATATTCTTCTTTTGATAACATTATTCTTACACCTCCTCTGAAGAATTGCATTTGCTATTCCATGTTCAATCTGTACAGCAATTATTAACTTCTTATTAGACGATGCATGTAATGTTGATTTGCTCTAATATTCTTGCCATTGCAGGAGCCGTGGTGACGTTCGAGCCATCATTCACATGGAGGAGGTCGTCCTAATCTGTTGCAGCAGAGCCGTACACACATTCGGAATACTTCGTCGTACAGTCTTCCTGGTGATGTCCTCTGCCGGGTTGCTAAGGCAACAGTTGTGTCTTCAGTGATAGATGCATCTCCGGCCTAGTGATGGTCTCTCAATGGCATGGGACCGTGAAAGACTCCAGAGACTTGTGTTAAAAATAAGTAACGCCGGATACTTTCCGCCTAACTTGCCGGGGGGGGGGGTCAGTTGGTGCGTTGTGCTTGATGCTAGCCTTCTGATAATTGTATTAATGAATGAGTTCTTTGTTCTGAACAATCAATGTTGCCTCGAAGACTTGTTCAACTTTATAATCTGCGACCCTGCGATTATGATGTCACCTTGCTCTCCAGGAGCGATAAAAATTTCATACCAAGGATGCTTTACGGTGTCCTTAATTGAACACTCATATATAAATTGCTACAGACCTAGGCCTTAACCCTAAAACACTCATCCACGACAATTTTTTTAGTCGTCCTGACTCGACTGCAGATTTTGTATCTTGTTGCATTTGTGTCAACTAGTGTACACGGTTTTTTTCCAGTCACTGTCAATGAAGTCCAACTTTATTGTGCTTCATCATTTTCAAAATCTCATGGCAGAAAACAAACATCCTGATAGACAGCATGTTTGGCAATGGCTAGTATAGTGATGTAACTTGGAGGAACCTGCCTCATAATAATTCCTATTATTGGGCACAGCATTGCTTACAAAAGTGAGCATATATTCTTTTTTTGATGGGTTTGTCAGACCTTTTGATTGTTGTTAATGACTCTTCCTTAAATTTCTGTTATAGAAGTGTAAAAATGTATCAAAATTACATTGGTATATCAGCATGTGTTTTATCAATTAAATGCTATTGAGTTGTATAAATGATGTTTATTGGTGAACATTAATTAGAATTGTCTGACTTACTTAGTTGATTGATTTTTACTTGGTGTAACTGTTTGCTGCGTATAGTGTTCAGTCAACTTTGTATGCATACATCACAATTAAGCCTTTGAGTAGGCTTCTTTTATCCATTTCCTGACTGAATGAATATGAAGTTGTGATGATTTTCTTTCTTTCTACATGACTATATAAAACAAAGCTAGAAGGGGCGCTATAGAAATGTAGAAATAAGTAATAGATATTGACCGTGTTAATTGTTTATAAAATTATGTGAGCTGAGTCTGAAATGTGATATTAATGAGGGTTATTAGTACCCAAAGAACTGTTGTTTGCACAGTTAAGTTATAACCTTACTCTTTGCAGCATGTTGCATTATGGGTATGGAGGCAGAATCACTTTGGTTTTAAATCACAGTTTTATGCTGATGGTGCTCTGGAGTCGAGAAAAAAACCTAGGAGTGCCTCTCTTCAGTTCCTGCATGGTTCTGCTTCAACAGTCTGAACATGGGCGTGATCTTCATTCAACTTGAACTTTAATAACCTTATGAGACTAAGATTCAAACTAACCTGTTGAAACCCTTGCAATGAACGCCTCTATCCACCTTCAGGCAATGGTTTCTGCTTACTTATTTCCATCTTCAATAATGTGTTTTCTGGTTGAGCCTTGATACAACACAGACGTGGGCTTTATGCATTCAATGTTGCTACTAATGGGTATGGAATTGACGACCGTTATTTATCTGTTGCTTGAATTTCTGTTATATTTCAAGAAGCGTCTGATAATTCTCATTTCTCGTTGACTGTCAGACAGCTGGATATCTAACTGCTGCAGCATCTAATTGAATTGTGTGTAGTAAAAAATGTTTGTAATAACAATTGTTCTTGTGGAAAATAAAAATGTTTTATCTATCATATAGTAGCAGTTGCTTTGTTCTAATGTTGCACAGTTGTTTCAGGTGGAATGCAGATGGATAAATCATCTACGATCTATCTAGCATGCATACATTGCATAGATGGTAAATCATATATAATCTATCTAGCATGCATACATTGCATAGATGGTAAATCATATATAATCTATCTAGCATGCATACATTGCATAGATGGGTAAATCATATATAATCTATCTAGCATGCATACATTGCATAGATGGGTCAATCATATATAATCTATCTAGCATGCATACATTGCACAGATGGGTAAATCATATATAATCTATCTAGCATGCATACATTGCATAGATGGGTAAATCATATAGAATCTATCTAGCATGCATACATTGCACAGATGGGTAAATCATATATAATCTATCTAGCATGCATACATTGCATAGATGGGTAAATCATATATAATCTATCTAGCATGCATACATTGCACAGATGGGTAAATCATATATAATCTATCTAGCATGCATACATTGCACAGATGGGTAAATCATATAGAATCTATCTAGCATGCATACATTGCACAGATGGGTAAATCATATATAATCTATCTAGCATGCATACATTGCATAGATGGGTAAATCATATAGAATCTATCTAGCATGCATACATTGCACAGATGGGTAAATCATATATAATCTATCTAGCATGCATACATTGCATAGATGGGTAAATCATATATAATCTATCTAGCATGCATACATTGCATAGATGGGTAAATCATATATAATCTATCTAGCATGCATACATTGTATTGATGGGTAAATCATATATAATCTATCTAGCATGCATACATTGCATAGATGGGCAAATCATATATAATCTATCTAGCAGACATATGGTTTAGATATCCTTTTGTAATATGTATGGCATATGAATTGTATATGAGGCCTTTATGGGTTTGTCATATAAAAAAGATATGGGCTGTCGGGTGCAAACCACATGAATTTAGAGATCTTTACCATATGACGTCCAATATGACGCACATATGGGCTCAATATGACAATGTTGTCAGGGATAGGTCATTGATGAAGAACTGAAAACACTAGTCACCATGCATCCAACCGCCCAGGTCTTTTATCCTAGACCTACTCGCTCATCATCATATATATCTTTCTCTCTCCGGCCTCCAGTATCATCCTCTCTTAAATTCTGCAACCGTCCTTATAGTCTATGCTGCACCATGCAGCTCTTTGGAATGGACTCCCATATACCTCCACCTGCATGTTCATTCATTCTCCTATCGCCCCAATCTTCCCTCCAAAATCAACCTATAGCTCTCCTCCGCTTGCACTCGAGATCTCCTCTGCTGATTTCCATTCTCGACTGAAAACCGAACTCTTCAAGCTATCCTGTCCAGCTTCCAATCAGGTTCCATCACCAAACAATCACCATCACCGACACTTCCGTAGCACCACGCTGTCTCCTCGGATTGGCCTCCCGGATTTTGACCTGGCACCGGAACGAAGACGGCAGCTCTAGCTATTGCGGACTTGATTTGATATAGCGCCGGCGTATAAGCTGCATGGTCTCTTTGACGTGGCTTTTGTGGGCGCTGAGAAATTCTCGAAAATTTAGGCCCTATATTAGGCTACGTACATTACGCCTAGCCTACATTAGGCATCTCGAGATATCTACATGTATATAGCGCCTACAAAGCAAAGTCGCAGGAACAAACTTAATATAGGCCTACACAGGCGCCTGAAAATCGCACGCGCAGAGGTCAAGATCCATGCAGAGAGAGAGCCAGACAGACGGACGGCTAAGGTAGGCCTAGGCATGGGCGGAGTTTATCAGGGGCTAGGGGGAGCTAAGCCCCCCCCCAAGAAGGCTCAGATTTAGCTTTTTAACCATGAAAATTATATCTTTTTCCGGGCTTAGCCCCCCGCCCCCCTAAGAAGGCATTAGCCCCTCCAAGAACGGAAACCAAACTCCGCCCATGGGCCTAGGTGATGTTTAGAGTTGAATTAAATGGCGAGGGAGGTGAGGAGAAGACGAGGAATCAGGACAGGATTTTGTGAAAGAGCCATGTTGTCACTTTTCAGTTTTGAGTGAAAGAACTGACGAGAGATTGCAAAGGTGAGGCTTAGGTGAACCGTAGGCCTTCGGTGATTCAGCCATTTGTTTTAAAACTGGGGCAGCTAGATTGTTTCAAGGAGACGGGACAGCTATGTTGCGATTGGCAAACAGGGGCGGATCCAGAGGGCCAATACGGCCACGACCCCCATTTAGAAATGCCTATGTATCGTGGCTCCCCCCAATTGGTTTGAGCAAGCTTATAATTTGGTATATTTTCAAGGATATGGACGACTGAATGACTAAAAAAGGTCATCAACTTTTTGCGGATGAAATTGTACGATTTTCCCGAAAATTTGGCCGGATGGCTAAAAAAAGGTCATCAAGGTTTTTGGCGGATACGATTTTTGTCCCCCAGACCCATGGTCAAGAATTTTTTGCCCCCTCCCGTCCAAATTTTCTGTATCCGCCCTTGTTGGCAAACTAGTCTAAGTGATGAGGGTGATAGAATGAGTCCGAAGGACGGAACACGCATATACATACAGGGTGGGAAAACGGGTTGAACAGAGCGGTTGGACAGTGAAAAACTGACAAAGATAGGAAAGTTGAGAATTTGAGAGGATAGAAATATATGGGTGGGTAGGTGCCACTGAATATATTAATGATGACCTATTTGAGAATTAAAAGAAATTATAACTTTCAGTTGAAACATCTTTAAAAAACGGACTTGCTGGCATATTTACGTGAAGACTATTCATTTAAAAATACCTCTCAGTTGTAAAATGAGTTAGTGATTACAATTATTCTCAATTCAAATATCTAAAACATGATGACATCAAAACCTGACAACATCAACTTCAAATCAGGAAAAGTGACCAATCTGGTATTTGGTGAAAACAGGAAACAAACAATTAACAACATCGTCAAATTCTTTAATATGCACGCTTGAAAAGCGAGAAAAATGAAAAAACACAACTCCTTACTGCTGCCGTTGAAATTATAAATTTACTCCAACCGTGTTTAACAGAAATTTTCTAACAAACTTAAAAACAAATTTTAAGAAGTCCAATTTACTCTTATTCAGTGCAATTATATCCAAACGGACTACTTTTGCTGCCAACTCAAGCAAGCAGCTCTTCCCAAAAATCAAGACAAAAGTGCCCTTGTATACATAAGAATCTCCTTGAGTTGCTGTATAAATTTATTTTAAAGTTACTGCCACACAAGTCTTACATAATTGGAAAATACAACATGCAACCTTTGAGAAAATGGAAAGGAAGTAAAACTTTCCTTTACGTAGCCACCTGACTGCCATACCTAACTTACGTTAGCAAAAATTAATCGATTCTTGATATATTCAAATTCAAACCTTTTCAGTAGTCATTTGTAAACACAATTTGCACACAGATGGTAACTCCACAACTAACCCAAGATAAACTTAGAATATTTCTGATGCATTTAAAGAGATTGTGCAGAATTGAAGCAAATCCTAAAAGCCATGTGAGCACATGCTGCTACAAAGCCAACTTTACAAACACAATTTCATAGTGCGAGAAGATGACCAATTCATTTGTCTCTTTGTAAAAGCATGCATCTGCAAAAATAAATACATCCAATTCTACTTCAAGCTGAAATTCACAGAGGAAATGGAGTTCAGCATCCAGAAAGACTAGACTTAAGTCATCATCCAGCATTATCACACGGTCATAAGAGTCCAAGAATATCTGTTCATATATATTTATAGGAACACCTCCAAAATCGCTAATATGCACTTCCTTTCCGTCTCGGTCTAACTCTATGACTATCGTATCTCTTAGATCGGCTACAACAAAATTTCCGTTAGATTTCATCACGATGTTTGACGATTTACGGATCTCTGGCAGTTTTACATTCGAAACGACAAATCCGTCGGGTTGGTGCACACTGAGAATTGTAGTTTCATAGTAGTTTCCGTAATATGTATGATGAGGAATGCGGGGCAAAAAGCATCTCTGTACGAGAAGGTTCCCATCGTCAAGTACTGAGAAATCATCGATGTGGTGATAACTCCCGGCTGGGTCGGAGCCTAAAACGTCGCTTGGTGGAGAGTAAGCTGGCCAGAATAACGCCTCAAAGCCTCCAATCCCATCCGGGACAAGGTGCACGACCTCAACACCACATCCCCAAATGTAGATAGAGTCTGAGCGCGTGCATGCTGCCAGTCCAAGTGGATCTTCTGTTAAACACAGCGGAATCGTCTTCGTACAGTGGGACATATCTTGGACTTCAAACACTCTCAGGCAGGAAACTTCATGTTCATAATCAAGACAAGCGAAGTAGACTTGGTTTCGCAGCTTTGCAAAAGCAGCATAAGCTATATCGCATTGCTCTGCCGCAATTGCTGCAACCGAGATTGCCGCAGGATCTGCAAGGAAAACAGCAACAACAACACCTTCCCATGATCTATTAAAGGTGCACAACGTGAAGTTAACTCTAAGTAGATATAGCTTCAAGTAATCTTTTCTAACTGTCACACAAAATAACTGTCATCCATAAATTATGCTTGGAAAAAATTATCTTTTCATACCCTCCCCATTCTCCCACAGAACATTGCACCTCGTACATTTTGTGGACCCGTATACCCATGCGTACGTACAACTAAACTTCTCTGACCCCATGTACAAAAATCAACTAGATAAAGTCATCTCTAAGACATTTATTTTTCTGTATGCTACTTTTTACAGCACAGAATATAAACCGTACATGACTTTGAGGTTGTGGATGTCAAAAATCATATTTGCATGCGCACACAATTTTTGGCAGCGCCTCCCCTTGCCAAATGCAAAATCGCCTAAATCTTATCACCCCTACCCCTGCAAACGTAATATATTTATGGCCCTTAGCAGACTCACATTATATACACATTAGGCCAGAGATGCCTTGAATGCAAATGCAGGATATCAAAAATTGAAACTCTTGATGTAACAAGTCATTCTTACTCCCCCATTACCTGGTTGCACTTCCAGAAAGGTCCAAATTAATCTGTGCTTAATATCTAGATTGAAACTCCATTCCCAAGATGCAGATGTGGGTCTCTGATTTTGTAAAACACCAACACAAATGGGTGGACTCTTAGGGGGGGTTGGTCCTCCACAATTTATGTGGTGGGATGGCCAATGCATTTGCATCCCCCCCCAACCGTTAAGTGCTAGGAAAGCACACTTCATGAACACACATGAGTGACATTATAATGTTAGAAGAAGAGATCTTCGAACAAAAATTATGAAATGACTTTTAAAAGGTCTTCAGAAATTTTGGTCGACAAAAAGATGAAAAATTTCTTCGGCAACTTAGCTATTTGTTTGTCCCACTGCAGATGCTGAATTTATAGCAAACAACAAGAAACATGAGCACTACGCTTACAAGTTGACACACACAGTTTTATTTAACAGTCATTGATCAGCATATATACTAATGTACCTTTGTTCCTGAGGATGCGTGACAACACTATACTGAACCAGTTCGTTGCCAGACTGCAATTCCACCGTGACCACACGGTTCTCATTGGCTGAATCACTCGCGATGCGTATTCGAGCCAAACATACTTTGACAGCTTCCGATCCATCACTTTCTTCACCACTGCCTTCATAAGGATGTAATCCAAGACTTCAATTGGTAGATCCTGCAGCTGCAAAAGCAAAAAAATTTCAGTAACATGCTTTGTAGTTTTATGTATCCTATCTGGCACCCTTGTAGCAATTGCCAAACGTTAAAGCACCACATATAAATTGTCGCCATTATTATTAAATTATTTAAATTATTATTATTATTGTTTACATAGTTTTGACAAACCTCAGAAGGGTGTTCAGCAAAGTCATCTAACAGACCTATAGTTACAAGTCTACTTATTTTACTGCACAGCCACATCTGGCTTGTTTCAAGATTACGCCATGGCTGTGCTTACTAGCAAATAAAATGCTTCATTTCACTGAACCAATTCAAAGTGTTTCAAACCCTATTTTGTAGAAGAAAGCTGCGAATGATATCAAGAACACGACAATAGAACTGCACTGGAATAACATGGAAAAAACTAGCAGGCACGAGACCTGGACTAAGTGCAATAGATGAAAGAGGAGCCACATTGGCTCTTGATCCTTGAATAATTATAACTACTCCTCTGCAATTCACTGTCCTCTAAGTATCAATGCAGAGTGTATATCATGCACAGTGCAGACATCCATTGTGTTTACTGCTCAATATTTAATTAAGCTCTTCAGATTTTACCAATTATTTTTACCAATTATTTTTGCACAGCCTGTTGCTACGTTTTCATGTACATGGGTAGACTGTGAGCGGGACGATGGTCCCTTAAAGGTTTCTCTCCCTTTGCTGTTTGTTGACCAACATATAATATATAGTTTATTTGTAAATGTTATGTTTGGTCATGGGTATAAAATTTATGTAATAATAAATATAAATTATCATAATTATATTTATATGTACAATTTATTACAAGTTTACTATAGAACTTAGTGGTTAGGATTTGTAGAATACAACACCGTCGAGGCATGCATTAATACTTAGAATCACATGACAAAAAAATACTATATTAACTAGTTCATTGACGATTAATTGAATAATGAACCATGTGCTGTGTTTATCACATGAAATTTTTTTAAAGACATGAAATGGAAAGAAACAAAAGAAATGCACAGTTCAGTAAGAAACGGCTAAAACTCGACATGTTCTCAATATGGTCTTTGGTACTGAAAGAACTTCCGGCTGGAATGTAAACAAGACAACTGCACGCAAATATTTTAAAAACATAGAATTCTGATAAATTGAAAAATCTTACTTCGGTATGTGAAATAGGAGCCATAGTAGATGAAACAGTAGTAGCCGTATTTTCACCTGCAACACACAACACAAAGCTATCATGTGGAATCAAAATGCTCACTAGAAGTGGTAATTTATACAATAGAATTTAACAATAATTGTTAAATTCTATTGAGAATAATTATCAGTCTCTTTCATAATGCCAATTAGGTAAATCACCGTAAATGCTGACTGCAATAATAAAAATGTAAAAATCAGTTTACTATTCAGATTTATAAATTTTATCCCTAATCAATCATCAAATCAGTATATCACGGCCGGATTTTGTTTATTCGGCATGATGTGGGAAGTAAAAGTTGACCGTTTATTTTTTACTTCCTTTCGTTTATTTCTGGTTAAATATAAGTTCACTCTCCACCCTCACAATTATTGCGCTAAAATATTGTGTGCGTGCTGGTCAAATTGTTAATTTATTTAAGGAAATGTGAACAGTTGCAGAACTCTATTCTATCCGAGATTGGGTTTACTAATGGAACTTTAGGGGATTCGCCACGCAACATAGGTCCAGACTCCAGACCGATGCAATCATCAAAAAGTTTCTTATACGTGACGTTATTATTTATTTGGAGCATGAATTGTCCTCTGCACCGGTGTGACAAAATATAGTTGCGCTGCTTTAGCAAAAAGTGATTACAAACCCGCGGTTTTTCTCGAACGGTTTCTTTCGATTCTTTGGCAATCTTCAACGATTACCTCGTCACAAATAGCAAACTTCTCACTACACGGAGTTGCCATTTTGCAAGAAAACTAGGACTACTTGTTCTTTCCAACTTTGTGCGGCGGGGCTTTGAACCTTAATTTTATCAATTGACAAAGATTTGTAAGCATTGAAAATGCGAGATTTTGAATATGCCTCTTTAACAAGGACGATAATCGAAAACTCTTGTTTTCGGTTCTTCATCAATGACTAATATTACCACCGACGTATATAGAGTTAAACAGAGCCCTGTAACGTCACGTGATAAATTTGAAGTCGGTTCCATAGTTCTCTGCCTTTTGCCATTAAAAGACAGCCTATACCAGGCCAAGCAGGCAGGGTGAGAATTGCCGGG